>LR812543.1:287725-720225 GCA_903798195.1 Danio kyathit
AGGCAAGTGATTTTGAAAGTCTTCATTTTTGGTCTTCTGATGCATTATTCTTGCTTCTGGGGCTGAGATATGATGTTTTCAGGCCAAAAACAGAAAGTGATAAAAACAGCTTAAAAGCATGAAATGCATCATTCTTTTTGCTTTAAACAACATTACATGCAGTTTTACACATGTTTAAACAACTTGCAAGTGAAAAGCAAGTGATTTTGAAAGTCTTCATTTTTGGTCTTCTGATGCATTATTCTTGCTCGTGGGGCTGAGATATGATGTTTTCAGGCCAAAAACAGAAAGTGATAAAAACAGCTTAAAAGCATGAAATGCATCATTCTTTTTGCTTTAAACAACATTACATGCAGTTTTACACATGTTTAAACAACTTGCAAGTGAAAAGCAAGTGATTTTGAAAGTCTTCATTTTTGGTCTTCTGATGCATTATTCTTGCTTCGTGGGGCTGAGATATGATGTTTCAGGCCAAAAACAGAAAGTGATAAAAACAGCTTAAAAGCATGAAATGCATCATTCTTTTTGCTTTAAACAACATTACATGCAGTTTTACACATGTTTAAACAACTTGCAAGTGAAAAGCAAGTGATTTTGAAAGTCTTCATTTTTGGTCTTCTGATGCATTATTCTTGCTTCTGGGGCTGAGATATGATGTTTTCAGGCCAAAAACAGAAAGTGATAAAAACAGCTTAAAAGCATGAAATGCATCATTCTTTTTGCTTTAAACAACATACATGCAGTTTTACACATGTTTAAACAACTTGCAAGTGAAAAGCAAGTGATTTTGAAAGTCTTCATTTTTGGTCTTCTGATGCATTATTCTTGCTTCTGGGGCTGAGATATGATGTTTTCAGGCCAAAAACAGAAAGTGATAAAAACAGCTTAAAAGCATGAAATGCATCATTCTTTTTGCTTTAAACAACATTACATGCAGTTTTACACATGTTTAAACAACTTGCAAGTGAAAAGCAAGTGATTTTGAAAGTCTTCATTTTTGGTCTTCTGATGCATTATTCTTGCTTCTGGGGCTGAGATATGATGTTTTCAGGCCAAAAACAGAAAGTGATAAAAACAGCTTAAAAGCATGAAATGCATCATTCTTTTTGCTTTTAAACAACATTACATGCAGTTTTACACATGTTTAAACAACTTGCAAGTGAAAAGCAAGTGATTTTGAAAGTCTTCATTTTTGGTCTTCTGATGCATTATTCTTGCTTCTGGGGCTGAGATATGATGTTTTCAGGCCAAAAACAGAAAGTGATAAAAACAGCTTAAAAGCAGGAAATGCATCATTCTTTTTGCTTTAAACAACTTACATGCAGTTTTACACTGTTTAAACAACTTGCAAGTGAAAAGCAAGTGATTTGGAAAGTCTTCATTTTTGGTCTTCTGATGCATTATTCTTGCTTCTGGGGCTGAGATATGATGTTTTCAGGCCAAAACAGAAAGTGATAAAAACAGCTTAAAAGCATGAAATGCATCATTCTTTTTGCTTTAAACAACATTACATGCAGTTTTACACATGTTTAAACAACTTGCAAGTGAAAGCAAGTGATTTTGAATGTCTTCATTTTGGTCTTCTGATGCAGTATTCTTGCTTCTGGGGCTGAGATATGATGTTTTCAGGCCAAAAACAGAAAGTGATAAAAAACAGCTTAAAAGCATGAAATGCATCATTCTTTTTGCTTTAAACAACATTACATGCAGTTTTACACATGTTTTAAACAACTTGCAAGTGAAAAGCAAGTGATTTTGAAAGTCTTCATTTTTGGTCTTCTGATGCAGTATTCTTGCTAGTGGGGCTAAGATATGATGTTTTCAGGCCAAAAACAGAAAGTGATAAAAACAGCTTAAAAGCATGAAATGCATCATTCTTTTTGCTTTAAACAACATTACATGCAGTTTTACACATGTTTAAACAACTTGCAAGTGAAAAGCAAGTGATTTTGAAAGTCTTCATTTTTGGTCTTCTGATGCAGTATTCTTGCTCGTGGGCTGAGATATGATGTTTTCAGGCCAAAAACAGTAAGTGATAAAAACAGCTTAAAAGCATGAAATGCATCATTCTTTTTGCTTTAAACAACATTACATGCAGTTTTACACATGTTTAAACAACTTGCAAGTGAAAAACAAGTGATTTTGAAAGTCTTCATTTTTGGTCTTCTGATGCAGTATTCTTGCTTGTGGGGCTGAGATATGATGTTTCTAGGCCAAAACAGAAAGTGATAAAAACAGCTTAAAAGCATGAAATGCATCATTCTTTTTGCTTTAAACAACATTACATGCAGTTTTACACATGTTTAAACAACTTGCAAGGGAAAAGCAAGTGATTTTGAATGTCTTCATTTTTGGACTTCTGATGCATTATTCTTGCTTCTGGGGCTGAGATATGATGTTTTCAGGCCAAAAACAGAAAGTGATAAAAACAGATTAAAAGCATGAAATGCATCATTCTTTTTGCTTTAAACAACATTACATGCAGTTTTACACATGTTTAAACAACTTGCAAGTGAAAAGCAAGTGATTTTGAATGTCTTCATTTTTGGTCTTCTGATGCAGTATTCTTGCTTCTGGGGCTGAGATATGATGTTTCTAGGCCAAAAACAGAAAGTGATAAAAACAGCTTAAAAGCATGAAATGCATCATTCTTTTTGCTTTAAACAACATAACATGCAGCTTTACACCTGTTTAAACAACTTGCAAGTGAAAAGCCAGTGATTTTGAAAGTCTTCATTTTTGGTCTTCTGATGCAGTATTCTTGCTAGTGGGGCTAAGATATGATGTTTTCAGGCCAAAAACAGAAAGTGATAAAAACAGCTTAAAAGCATGAATGCATCATTCTTTTTGCTTTAAACAACATTACATGCAGTTTTACACATGTTTAAACAACTTGCAAGTGAAAAGCAAGTGATTTTGAAAGTCTTCATTTTTGGTCTTCTGATGCAGTATTCTTGCTCGTTGGGCTGAGATATGATGTTTTCAGGCCAAAAACAGAAAGTGATCAAAACAGCTTAAAAGCATGAAATGCATCATTCTTTTTGCTTTAAACAACATTACATGCAGTTTTACACATGTTTAAACAACTTGCAAGTGAAAAACAAGTGATTTTGAAAGTCTTCATTTTTGGTCTTCTGATGCAGTATTCTTGCTTGTGGGGCTGAGATATGATGTTTCTAGGCCAAAAACAGAAAGTGATAAAACAGCTTAAAAGCATGAAATGCATCATTCTTTTTGCTTTAAACAACATTACATGCAGTTTTACACATGTTTAAACAACTTGCAAGGGAAAAGCAAGTGATTTTGAATGTCTTCATTTTTGGACTTCTGATGCAGTATTCTTGCTTCTGGGGCTGAGATATGATGTTTTCAGGCCAAAAACAGAAAGTGATAAAAACAGCTTAAAATCATGAAATGCATCATTCTTTTTGTTTTAAACAACATTACATGCAGTTTTACACATGTTTAAAACAACTTGCAAGTGAAAAGCAAGTGATTTTGAAAGTCTTCATTTTTGGTCTTCTGATGCATTATTCTTGCTTCTGGGGCTGAGATATGATGTTTTCAGGCCAAAAACAGAAAGTGATAAAAACAGCTTAAAAGCATGAAATGCATCATTCTTTTTGCTTTAAACAACATTACATGCAGTTTTACACATGTTTAAACAACTTGCAAGTGAAAAGCAAGTGATTTTGAATGTCTTCATTTTTGGTCTTCTGATGCAGTATTCTTGCTTCTGGGGCTGAGATATGATGTTTCTAGGCCAAAAACAGAAAGTGATAAAAACAGCTTAAAAGCATGAAATGCATCAATCTTTTTGCTTTAAACAACATAACATGCAGCTTTACACCTGTTTAAACAACTTGCAAGTGAAAAGCAAGTGATTTTGAAAGTCTTTATTTTTGGTCTTCTGATGAATTATTCTTGCTTCTGGGGCTGAGATATGATGTTTTCAGGCCAAAAATAGAAAGTGATAAAAACAGCTTAAAAGCATGAAATGCATCATTCTTTTTGCTTTAAACAACATTACATGCAGTTTACACATGTTTAAACAACTTGCAAGTGAAAAGCAAGTGATTTTGAAAGTCTTCATTTTTGGTCTTCTGATGCAGTATTCTTGCTCGTTGGGGCTGAGATATGATGTTTTCAGGCCAAAAACAGAAAGTGATAAAAACAGCTTAAAAGCATGAAATGCATCATTCTTTTTGCTTTAAACAACATTACATGCAGTTTTACACATGTTTAAACAACTTGCAAGTGAAAAACAAGTGATTTTGAAAGTCTTCATTTTTGGTCTTCTGATGCAGTATTCTTGCTTGTGGGGCTGAGATATGATGTTTCTTGGCCAAAAACAGAAAGTGATAAAAACAGCTTAAAAGCATGAAATGCATCATTCTTTTTGCTTTAAACAACATTACATGCAGTTTTACACATGTTTAAACAACTTGCAAGGGAAAAGCAAGTGATTTTGAATGTCTTCATTTTTGGACTTCTGATGCATTATTCTTGCTTCTGGGGCTGAGATATGATGTTTTCAGGCCAAAAACACAAAGTGATAAAAACAGCTTAAAAGCATGAAATGCATCATTCTTTTTGTTTTAAACAACATTACATGCAGTTTTACACATGTTTAAACAACTTGCAAGTGAAAAGCAAGTGATTTTGAAAGTCTTCATTTTTGGTCTTCTGATGCATTATTCTTGCTTCTGGGGCTGAGATATGATGTTTTCAGGCCAAAAACAGAAAGTGATAAAAACAGCTTAAAAGCATGAAATGCATCATTCTTTTTGCTTTAAACAACATTACATGCAGTTTTACACGTTTAAACAACTTGCAAGTGAAAAGCAAGTGATTTTGAAAGTCTTCATTTTTGGTCTTCTGATGCATTATTCTTGCTTCTGGGGCTGAGATATGATGTTTTCAGGCCAAAAACAGAAAGTGATAAAAACAGCTTAAAAGCATGAAATGCATCATTCTTTTTGCTTTAAACAACATTACATGCAGTTTTACACATGTTTAAACAACTTGCAAGTGAAAAGCAAGTGATTTTGAATGTCTTCATTTTTGGTCTTCTGATGCAGTATTCTTGCTTCTGGGGCTGAGATATGATGTTTCTAGGCCAAAAACAGAAAGTGATAAAAACAGCTTAAAAGCATGAAATGCATCATTCTTTTTGCTTTAAACAACATTACATGCAGTTTTACACATGTTTAAACAACTTGCAAGTGAAAAGCAAGTGATTTTGAAAGTCTTCATTTTTGGTCTTCTGATGCATTATTCTTGCTTCTGGGGCTGAGATATGATGTTTTCAGGCCAAAAACAGAAAGTGATAAAACAGCTTAAAAGCATGAAATGCATCATTCTTTTGCTTTAAACAACATTACATGCAGTTTTACACATGTTTAAACAACTTGCAAGTGAAAAGCAAGTGATTTTGAAAGTCTTCATTTTTGGTCTTCTGATGCATTATTCTTGCTCGTGGGGCTGAGATATGATGTTTTCAGGCCAAAAACAGAAAGTGATAAAAACAGCTTAAAAGCATGAAATGCATCATTCTTTTTGCTTTAAACAACATTACATGCAGTTTTACACATGTTTAAACAACTTGCAAGTGAAAAGCAAGTGATTTTGAAAGTCTTCATTTTTGGTCTTCTGATGCATTATTCTTGCTTCTGGGGCTGAGATATGATGTTTTCAGGCCAAAAACAGAAAGTGATAAAAACAGCTTAAAAGCATGAAATGCATCATTCTTTTTGCTTTAAACAACATTACATGCAGTTTTACACATGTTTAAACAACTTGCAAGTGAAAAGCAAGTGATTTTGAAAGTCTTCATTTTTGGTCTTCTGATGCATTATTCTTGCTTCGTGGGGCTGAGATATGATGTTTTCAGGCCAAAAACAGAAAGTGATAAAAACAGCTTAAAAGCATGAAATGCATCATTCTTTTTGCTTTAAGTGAAGTTTATACATAAACTAATTTCGAGAGGACCACGTGCTTATGATTTACCACAGCTGGTCTCGCATTAACTAATTATGATCTTCCAATCATATGATCCCACATATACTATAAATAACCACTGTTTCAGTCCACTGCTATCTTCGTATGGAAGAGCACTTCCTGCTACTAAAAAGCTCTAGCTCTAAAAAACTTTTACAGCATTACATTTCTAACCTAGTAATATTGAAATAACCAACAAACATCTACAACTGCAACCAGAGCCCTGCTCTCCCTGAGACTACAGCCACTGCAATGAAGCCCAACTCTCACTGCTCTCTTAGCAGTCCACCTGTGGTAACGTACATAGCATGCCTTAAGGGGAAGCCTTGCAAAATAACTACTCTCTAACAAGACTAAACATTTCGTATATCTTTACAAAGGCATGACTAGAATAATTTAAACCATTTTAAAAGACACAAATACTTTCGACTTAGTGTCCCCGGTAAACTGTGTCCAACCAGAAATTATAACAAACCAAATAAACCCACCTCTCAAGCCTCCGGCCTGTCCACAGGTCCATAACATTTTAACAGCTTGTAGTAATTCGACTGCAGGAATCAAAGCAACCCAATACATAAAACATTAGTACATAACTTATTTTGATAAACATCCATGGATACACTGCTGTCATCCAAATTAGTAACTGGAGTGCGTTCAGCAAAGTAGCATCTTGTAGACAAACACTTGTAATTTGGTCTACAAAATGGCTGCTGACCTTTGCACTTTTGATTGACACTCCATCGAGCCAATAGCTGAAAGGAGAAGTGTCACCATCCAAGAGCTCTCAGAACATGAGATAGTCCCACCCTCTCTCCTGATAGTTCATGAACATACTCGGTTGCAAGACTTGTGAATGAATTGGGCAAGTTATGCTTCTAATTTTAATCATGTTAAGATTCCAAACGCAAATGTTTTTTTAATCATGGTTTAAAGAAAAGCCCATAGCCAAAATTCCAGTGACACAGTTTCTAATAAGTACAGTTCAAGTACAAATTAAATGTCAACATTGTTTTTGAAGGCAAGTAAGTAAATAAATAAATAAATAAACCCCACCACTGCCGATAGCATTTAACTTTTGGAAATTACCCAGCTAATGAAAATATTCTACACATCAAACATAGAAGTCCGATCGTAATATGCCACAAGGATTTAAACTTATCACTTCACCTACTCTGCCTTCAAGAGGTATTTCCAGGACCACCAGCCAAGCCATGCTCCATATCCTCAGCTCTCCATCCCTCCACCACCTTGTGGGGGACAAATGTCTACCAAAAATTCCTTAAGCATTATCTGTCTATTCCTGTAAATAGTCCTCACCATTTTTTTTGACTTTCTCATTTCAGGTCTAACCCACGGATTCCACCCGGCTCTCCACTCAGCTCTCCCCTCCATTAGTCTTTCGTCCTAATCTTTAATCAGCTATCTCAGAACCCGAAACTGTCGATCATCTTATTTAAAAAAGAGATCAACAACCACTTTATGATTGGACCATTCTCTCCCCCACCATTCAAGATTTCATGCATTAGTCCCATAAGCACTGCAACTCGCAAGTTCTCTGACTAATGGATTCTATCTAATAATTTCCTAAGTCTCATCCAACTTTTAGATGATATTCTAATCATCTTTCCCCCCACATCACTTCCAGCCAAACACCTAGAGATCACCCAAAGGTTTTCGCCAATCTAGGTATTCCTCTCGCAGAGGCTGGACCCAATACATCTATTGAATTTCTAGGCATCAACTTAGATTATTTTCTTATATCCCTCATTTTTCAAGAAAACAGACTTGAACAAAACATGTATTGTTATTCATCCTCAGCCACCTAAATTTTACCATGCGAATTATACCACAAGGGTACCTATTTACAACTTGCCTCCTCCAGCTCCCTACCACAGTCCATGATTTAGAAGACACAATTTCTCTCACCAAACCCACCCACAATGAACTCAGCTTATGGATTGCCTTCCTTAAGCATTGGAATAGCTGTTCCTTCTACAGCGATTTGTTCACACCCCCATTCGATATTAGCCTATATACTGGCGCTGCCCCATCAGTTGAGTTCAAAGGTTACTCAGAGTCCTCTGGTTTGCCACCACATGGCCCCGTCGATTTCCACTCCAGAAAACCATTGTTCATCAGCTTTCTTCAAACTGTACCCAATGGTCGCTGCCGTCATACTAAAGGGAGACAAATGGTCTACCTCTAGCATTCTCATTCATCTTATTTGAACATCAGCCAAAAAACAATTTATCATGTATGCTTAACACGTGCCAGGTTGCAAAATCAAATAACTGACTCTTTCTCTTTTTTCTATCCAGAACTCTGGTCACCAGCTCCAGAAGTGGACCCCAACCCAACGCCTATCCCTCCCTTTCCAGAAACGACATTTCCTTAAGCATCCCTACACTCAAGGAGATCACAAGAAACAAACCCCCCAGCCCCTCTGTTTTACTGACGACGCTAATCGTCCAGTATCACGTCTCTGGTTCCAGAAACACCTCAAAGTCCTCTGCCTCTCAGAATTCCCTCCCGAACCATTTTCCAGCCATTCTTTCAGAATTGGCACTGCCACCACAACAGTCATTAACGGGCTTTCCCAGCATCAGATCCAGACCCTCGATTGTTGGTCCTCTGAAGCTTTTCAAATCCTACATTCGCCTTAATCTTTCACCTCAAAGAACCCCTGTTGGTTCTTTCAAACCCCTCAGCCCTACCTTAGCCACCCCTTTATCCTCTAGCTAAAGCCATCTCTCTGTTGATCGCTGGCAAACCCCTCTATGGCTCAGACTCCCGCAGGAATCAACACGAGCTTCGGCTCTCGCAAGAGCCCCCCCCCCCCCCTATCTCCCTCACCTTTCAGTTCCCCCTGCCAGTGTTAAGTGCTTCCGCTGTTCCTTCCCAGCTCTTAACCCTTGCTTTTGACTCATCTAATCTCCTTTCTCCACCTTAGCAAGACCCTAAGCTCAGACTTCCGCAGGGGTCAGCACGTGCTTCCGCTCTTGCAAGAGCCTCACCTTCCTGTTTCCACTGCCAGCATTGAGTGCTTCCACTGTATCAGTTTATTTATTCTGTATAGTCATTCACCAGTATCTACATTGTTTATTCTGCATAATCGCATTACCTCCAACAGCTCTCCCCTTTCCTTCCCCCGGCGACCGTTGTATGCTCCCACTGCTGTATCTTTCTTATTGCATAGTTTGTATATTCTGTATAGTAATTGTATAGTATGTTTGTGTTACCTACAGCTGCTAGTGCTTCCGCTGCTTTAATTCATTTGTTCTGCATAGTAGTTTATTATTATCCTTTTATTTCTTATACGGTTCCATTTGCATACTAACTGTATAGTATACCTTTTACTTCCAGCTACCTTCCTCTTTCTTTTCCCATTCCAGCGTTGAGTGCATCCGCTGCACCAGTTTATTTATTTATTTATTTTTTTTATTTATTTATTTATTTTTTTTCCATATAGTTATTCACCAAAGGTCTAAATTATGGTTATCCTGCATAATAGTCCTGTTTAGTATTTTGTTTATTGTATTGTCTATTTCTGCATATTAATCATGTTACTTCCAGCGCCAGCGTTGATCGCTTTTGCTGTTTTCTCCCAGCCATTTACTCCCTACCTTTGACTCTCATTTAACTTCCTTCCTCCACCTTAGCATCACCCCAAGCTCCGACTCCCACAGGAGTCCCTCTAAGCTCCAACTCCTGCAGGGGTTACTCCCCACCCATTCCTCGTACCAAGCATAACGCAGCCTTGCACTCAACTCTCACAAGAGCCACCTCAACATACGTAGTTATTCATATATGTTAATGTTGCATGTTTGGTATGCATTTTTTGTTTGTATGTATCATGTGTGTATGTGTGTATATATAATTATAATGTTTGTTCCCCCCTTTTCAGCTTTCTTAACCCTTCCTTCCTGCATCAAGCGCTTCCACTGCCTTTGCTTACCTTACTTCCCAGCTTTAAGTTCCGTCCCTCTCCTCAACACCCTACTCCCAACTTTCTCCCTCCTCCTGTTTAAGCTCTGACCCCCGCAGGGGTCCCTCCGAGCTCCAACTCCCGCAGGAGTTACTCCCATTCACATACCCAAGCATAATGTGGCATGTTTTTGTATGCATTTTTGTGTATGTATGTATTGAGTTTATAAAATTATACATGTTCCCCCCCCTTCAGCTTTCTTAACCTTTCCATCTCCCTGCATCAAGCGTTTCCACTGCCTTTGCTTACCTTACTTTCCAGCTTTAAGTTTCTTCCCTCTCTCCAACTTCCTACTTCCAACTTTCTCTTATCCCATTTAAGTTTCCACCTCCAAGCTCTGATCCCCGCAGGGGTCCTCTCGAGCTCCAACTCCCGCAGGAGCCAGCTAGAGTCTTGACTATCACAAGAGTCTCTTCCCAGCCTCCTCATGCAGAAGTCCACTGCCCCCGCCCTGACTTCTCAAATCTATCCAAAACCCTGACATTGTGTATGCACATTAGCGTGCGTGTATATATGTGTGCGTGCGTGTATGCATAGGTATACGTACATGGGTACGTGCATGTACATATGCATGCGTATGGGTGTATGTGCATGTATTAATATATATATGTGTATATATTTATATAACGTCTGTATGTTCCCCTCTTTTTCAGATCCTGAGTCCTTACCTTCCTGCACCAAGCACCCCCAACATCTTTGCTTACTCTACTATCCAGTCTTAAGCTCCTCCCTTATCTTCAAACACCCTAGTCTACTCCCTCTCCTGTTTTAAGCCCTAACCCCCAAGCTCTGACCCCCGCAGGGGTCCCTCCGAGCTCCAACTCCCGCAGGAGTTACTCCCCTCCCACCCGCACCCTTCCTCACTGCAAGTATCAAGCAATCTTGCACCAACTCCCACAAGAACCACCCTAACATGCTTGTTCTCCCCTAACCTTTCAAAATCTTCAATACTCCATTTCCAACTTTCTCTCCCCTCCCGCTTAAACCCTCACCCCAAGCCCTGATCCCCGCAGGGGTCCTTTCGAGCTCTAACTCCCGCAGGACTTACTTCCTTCCCTCTTTACATCTCCCTCCTTCCAATTTCTCTCTAAATTACTTTAGCTCCCACCCCTAAGCTCTGATCCCCACAGGGGTCCTACCGAGCTCCAACTCCCGCAGGAGTTATTTCATACTCCCCGCCCCCCGGCCCCTGATGCCCCGCATCTTCACTCATCCCATGTACCTTAGGATAACTCAGCCGAGTGCTCGAACTTCTAAGGAACCACCCCCCCCCCCCCCCAGCTCTGACTTCTGCAGAGGTCAAACTGAGCTTCGACTCTCGCAAGAGTCTCACCCATCTACCTCCCGCAAGAGTCCTCCTCTTCGGCCCTCCTCATCACATTCCCACTCCCCTAGCTTAACATACCGCTGGTCGTTCTATCTACAGCTTCATCTACAGTTCCAATGCCCCTTAGAGCCCACCCTAACCCTCCCATGTCAGGCCTCCCGCTGGAGCCTATCTTTCCCTTCTTCTATATCCAGCAGCCGGATATAGCTATAGTCTCCTTGCCTTTTGGGGTGTTTTCTGATACGCGGCTGCTGTCCCGAGCGTTTATTTAATTGCATTTTGGGGAGTTTGAGATCTACCTAAGCTTAAGCTCCCCTCTCGCTCTACGAACGGGAGGAAGCCCTGGGCTCGAGTATCCCTTAAGCTCAGGGCTCTCTCCCGGGACAGCATGCCAAACAAGCTTGAATTAAATCATCAGCTAAGCGGGAACTCTTGAAGTGAAGTTTATACATAAACTAATTTCGAGAGGACCACGTGCTTATGATTTACCACAGCTGGTCTCGCATTAACTAATTATGATCTTCCAATCATATGATCCCACATATACTATAAATAACCACTGTTTCAGTCCACTGCTATCTTCGTATGGAAGAAACCCCCCTTCCTCCCCTTTCTCCTCCTTTCTTAGAACGGGCGACACGGCGGCCCAGTGGTTAGCACTGTTGCCCCACAGCAAGAACACTGCCAGCCCCGGTCCTCGCCAGGATGGCGGGTGTTTCTGTGCGGAGTTTGTATGTTCTCCCCGTGTCTGCGTGGGTTTTCCCCGGGTCCTCCGGTTTCCTCCCACACGCAAAAATATACTTAAACGCATAATAGAATAAGCATTAAATATAACAGTCCAACTCTATTCCTCCTCAAGAGTTTCTCTAAGCTATCGCAACGGGGAGTTTGAGATCTACCTAAGCTTAAGCTCCCCTCTCGCTCTACGAACGGGAGGAAGCCCTGGGCTCGAGTATCCCTTAAGCTCAGGGCTCTCTCCCGGGACAGCATGCCAAACAAGCTTGAATTAAATCATCAGCTAAGCGGGAACTCTTGAAATACATTTAAATTTTTATTAAGTGTTGTTCACAATAAATAATAATAATAATAAACATTAGTTTAAAAAGTATTTTGTGACATGACGGTTTCAGTCGCGGTCCATGTGCGCGCTGCGTGTAATAAAGACAATGACAAGCCTTAAGGTTCATGTTGACTTTTTGTAAAGTATAGGCCACTATAGCATATAACAATTTTGTTGTTTACATATGATATTGCATTAATTTGAATACATGTTTTATAAGCTGTAAAATGAAAGCCTCAGTTTTCTGCGAAATTATTATTATGCAAACATCAAGAAAAACTTTGGATTTGTTTGATCCGTAAATTAGGCTACATAGGCTATTTAAAATTGTATATTATATAAGCCTATACATAGCCTATTTGTTGAGTTTATGACACGGCTCCAGGCAGCAGAGGCGATCAGCATCAGCAACTTGTCTGTCAAACTGTGACCGAATATCCTTCTTTTTGTTATTATAGGCTTCTCTGAAACAGTGAATATTTCACTTTAATTTTATTTATGCTAGATTATTATTATATTTAACAAACCAACACAATCTCAAGGCAACTCGTGGTTTGGTGCTGCAGCATACTATAGCAGACTTGTTTTAAAGCACTTCACCCCAAAGGTTATTTGTTATTATTTATTCCTTTAAATAATGTAGCCTGGTTGTCTTTTTAATGATTAGTGAAGGAATTATAATGCTATGTTTCATTGATTATCTTTATTTACAAGTAGTACAGTTTTTACAGCTAATGTGTAAGCTATTTCTGTCCGTTCGCATCCCGTCCCTTTGTGCCACCTGGCGGCATAGTCGCAAACTGCGGTCATACCTAAAAAACACGTGCTTTTTTTTCAATGCGGCGGCGTTATATTGAACGGCGGTAATAGTCATTTTGAACTCTCACCTACTGTATATATATATATATATATATATATATATATATATATATACAGTTGCAATCATTGTTATTCAACCCCCTTTGATTTATTTATTTTTCTTATTCAAACATTTCCCAAATGATGTTTAAAAAAGCAAGGACATTTTTACAGTATGTCTGATAATATATATATATATATATATATATATATATATATATATATATATATATATATATATATATATATATATATATATATATATATAATATATATATATATTTTTTTTTTTTTTTTTTTTTTTTTGGAGAGAAAGTCTTATTTGTTTTATTTCAGCTAGAATAAAAGCAGTTTTTAATTTTTTAAACACCATTTTAAGGTCAATATTATTAGCCCCTTTAAGCTATATATTTTTCTGATAGTCTACAGAACAAACCATCATTATACAATAACTTGCCTAATTACACTAACCTGCCTAGTTAACCTAATTAACCTAGTTAAGCCTTTAAATGTCACTTTAAGCTGTATAGAAGTGTCTTGAAGAATATCTAGTCTAATATTATTTACTGTCATCATGACAAAGAGAAAATAAATCAGTTATTAGAGATGAGTTATTAAAACTATATGCAATTTTATATTATGTTCTTTTCATTGACTTTAACATGAAATAACTGAACATATAGGAGTCTGAGAAAAATGCTAATTTTAGAAGAAAATTTCAGATGACACAAAGGCTTTTACATTTCTTCCTACATTAATAAAAATTTAAACAGCAGAACAACATAAACTCTTTAGGTATTACAGACAAACAACAGATTAAAGCCTTCTTTAAGTTATCAGCAGCTTCTTTTCCCAAAAAAAAAAAAAAAAACACCCTAGGCTCAGCCAGCCATATACAAGACCGGTTACATACTGAAGCTTAGCAGGGCTGAGCCTGGTCAGTACCTGGATGGGAGACCACATGGTAAAACTAGGTTGCTGTTGGAAGTGGTGTTAGTGAGGCCAGCAAGGGGCGCTCAACCTGTGAGTCCTAATGCCCCAGTAAAGTGAAGGGGACACTATAGTGTCAGTCTTTCGGATGAAACGTTAAACTGAGGTCCTGACTGGCACTTCTCGTAAAGAGTAGGGGTGTGTAGAGGTGTCCTGGCCATATTCCCTCAATAGGTCCCCAATAGAACCTTGTCTCTCCACTCCACCTATAGCTATATAAATACACATTACATTAAATTGCATTATGTGCTGGTACACAGAAGAATATGACTTCCTTCATGTCCCTCAAAAGTATAAATATGATATTTTATAAATATAATAGGGTATTACATTATATTTTAATTTAAGATGCTTACAAGTGTTATAATGATGAATCTAAACATGTCACTACTTTTGTTCTTTATTTCATTAATCTTTCTTTGGCTTAGTCCCTTTATTCATCAGGGGTCACCACAGCGGAATGAATTATCCAGCATATGTTTTACACAATGAGTGCAACCCAGTACTGGGAAACATCCATACACACTCATACACTACGGCCAATTTAGTTAATCAATTCCCCTATAGTGCATGTCTGTGGGGGAAACCAGAGCACCCGGAGGAAACCCACGCCAACACGGGGAGAACATGCAAACTCCACACAGAAATGCCAACTGGCCCAGACGGGACTCGAACCACCAACCGTCTTGCTGTGAGGCGACAGTGCTAAACACTAAGTCACAATGCCACCCTTTTGTTTTTTATTTAAGCAGTGTTAATTGTATATAATAGCAATTAATTTCATATTGGGTGATTCCTGGAGGGCCAAAGTCTTTAACACTAATTGAACATACCAGAAAAGAGGATAGGTCAGGAGTGGCAGCTTGCTTGTAACCATGCTGTAAGATTGTAAGAACAGATCCAGTCAAGTGAAGTTTTAAATAATGTAATCTACCTCATGTACAGTATGCAGAGATGTGTGTAAGTGTGTTTTTTTAAAGTGAAAAACAATTCCAAAAAATTGAGGCAAACAAATCTGAAAAAGCACATTGCTACAATGGCAATGTTGAAGATCAGTTACTGTAAACGCATGAGCACACATTAAAATAAGAAGCAGATTTTGGCTTTAAGTTATACAAAACAATTTTTTAAATGCAGACTGTAATGTTACATTGAGGGGTCCTTAAGTCTGCATAGTTTACAGTCTAACACACATAGCCTACACACACGAGAGAGACAATCTGTTTTATCTGACTGTATTCATTTTATCCAGATTGATTCTTTATCTGCTGGTCTTATGCTGGGTTCACACTAAGCATGTGGTCGCGCGAGTAGATTACACACAAAATCAATGTACGATGCGTTTGTCTCCCACGCAAGTTCAAATAACTGAACTCAAGCAACAGTGACGTCACGTGGGGCTCCTGCTCATTCATTTTATGTTGTGTGTCGCTGCTCAAGCACATTCAACCTGCCAAAGTGGCAATAGTGGGAGCGGCTGTCTAACTCGCCACAGGTGAAATTCACTCGCATTTGGCGGGTAATGCCAAGCCTAGATAACAATGTATCAAATATGTCATAAAAATAACATGACAGCATCTACGGTATCTGCTGGTTTGCGCACTAATCCAGAACTCCACACCCCTCCGGCGGCAATGGTACGGCCCGACTGCGAGCGCAAAAAATAAAAATGGAAAATCACAATAATGTGTCATTATTTCAAATTTGATCTGAGATCAGATTTAATTGCAACATCCCAAACTTGTAGAATCAAAAATTAAACCGAGTGACAATTATCCATTGTTGAAGTACTCAGAAAAAATGAAAAATGAAAGTTTGAAATGCATTTTTCATTTGTTTAATTTTGACGGTGTGAATTGAACAAAGCACTGCAAAGGGTTACACGGACCAGTATAGCATTGTTTAAAATGAAGTTGAAATATAAGGTAAATTGATTGTAAACTAAAGAAAATATAATGTAAAGGGTAATAATAATGTTTTCCATTTCTCCATCAGTGATTTCACCCACAAGATCATCAACAGCCAGCACATGTACTGATACAGTTTCACTCTCTTCAACGGATCACGAAGACCCAGAGCGAACAATGCAGAATCAATTGACAAGGGCCAGCAGGTGCTTGATGGTAGATGGTGAAAGGGCAAAACGGGTATATGCATATGTTGTTTGTTATGGTTAATTTAATCATATACTAATTCACTTTTATTATTTTACAAGTATTACCTTTTTTTCTGGTCACTTTATCAGATTGTCCAAGATGCTTTGGAAAAGCAATCTGGTGGTGATGAAGTACTTGACGAATGCAAGGTCACAAAAACTTTAAGGCACAGCACTAGATGGCAGCTGGTTAATTTTGTCGTCAGTCACATGGCAGAGGTTCATGGGTAAGATTTCATTAAATATATACAAGAAAAGCATTGATTATTTTTTAAAACCAAAAATATATTAAAAACTTAAGTACTGTCCTTAATCAAATATTTTACTGAATGTGCCTACATATGCCTTGGGCATTATTTCTCTTTTTCCCAGCCTAAGAGACCCGTTTTCTGCAAAAGGCTACGTAAGAAATTGTCTTACTGTTCTTAACACAAACTTGTTAATCTGTTCTAATTATTTAAAGCAGGGGGCCCTAAACCCCTTGCCTAGGTCCTGGAGGGCCAGTGTTCTGCATAGTTCAGCTCCAACTGCAATTAAACACAAGCTCTTAACTAGCATACTAGAAACTTCCAGGCAGGTGTGTTAAAGCAAGTTGGAGCTAAACTCTGCAAGATATCGGCCCTCTAGGCCCGAGTTTGGGTACACCTGGTTTAAAGGTTTGTGTTTTTTAACTTTTATTTTTTGTATCATACAGTTAAGTCTTCTTAATGTAACTGACATATCTTAAATGTTTCTTATCTCTATTACAGGAACATTTTTACGATCCAGAAAAGGGAACAGGTTTCATCACCTGGCGCCTTAAAACTTCATCGTATTCACTTGGAGATTTCTGAAATTGGAGGGCCAAGTTGCAAACGAAGGCTAGACACTGAGCAACAACTTGAAGGGGATGCATGCAGGGAGGCAATTTCCTTCCTTGTCCATACAGCTGATGAAAGTGAAGTTTTGCTAAAGATGAAGGAAACCTTTAAGCATAGACGAGAACTGGTGCATAATCCTAAAAAATCAGCCAACATCCTTAAAATCTTTCCAAGATTTTTGGATGTAAAAGGATTGGTAAATATGGCACTTTGTTTTTCAAAGATTTAGGTTTTAAGTGTGTTTATGCAGCTATATGGTGAGTTTTTGTCACTTTATTTCATGCTGCACATAATTGCTTCTTGGCATTATTGATAAATTTGACATATGCTCACACTTACATCTTAAACATAATTGTAGTATTATCAGAACTAACTGTAAAACATTTAAATTTGTGCATGATTTCTAATTTTATCAAACAACCTGGAAAAACTATAGTTTGTTGTTAAAGTCTGAAAAAATCAGCTTCTAATAAATTTAATATGCTTCTTCCTTAGATTAATCAGGACTTTGGTCTGCTGTTCAATGCTGAAACATCCAACAAGTTGCTTGAGAGGTGGGAGACCGCATTTAAGCACAGGATTATCAATGAGGCGAAATCTCTAACTTCAACTATCGACGTTCATTGTCTTATCAATTCAGCAGAGGGACAAGGATCTGAAAATGGTACGATTTCTAAGACTTTTGTAGTTTGAAATTTGCTTTGGTTTCTTTTGTATTTGGGAGGCTTAAGTGTGAAGGTGGGATTGCTTTATTTTAATATTAATACGTCTAACTTTTTACCATCATTCTTTCATTCCGTCTTTCGGATGAGACGTTAAACCGAGGTCCTGACTCTCTGTGGTCATTAAAAATCCCATGGCACTTCTCGTAAAGAGTAGGGGTGTAACCCCGGTGTCCTGGCCAAAGTCCCTCAATCGGCACTTACCCATCATGGCCTCCTAATCATCCCCATCCAGTGAATTTACTGTCTCTTCACTCCACCTATAGCTGGTGTGTGGTGAGCGCACTGGCGCCGTTGTCCTGTGGCTGCCGCCGCATCATCCAAGTGGATGCTACACACTGGTGGTGGTGTGGAGAGACCCCCCTCATGATTGTGAAGCGCTTTGGGTGTATGGCCATACACAATAAATGCGCTATATAAATACACATTACATTACATTACATTACATTCAGACTAGGATAGTGATATGTCATCTGTCCTACTCCTCCTGCATCTCCTGCCTCCTTCTTCAGGGAGAAAGAAGACTAAGATCAGTCCAACAGAGGTTGTTGAAAGACTTGTGCATTTCCATAAGGTAAAACCCACAATATTTTAGAAAGTCTTTACATTATTATTATTAAGGTTGTTAAAACCATAATGCGACACTGTAAAATGTAGCTTTTGAAACTTTTTTTAAAAATCAATGCATTCAGTTGAATGTTGTTGAAGAACGTACATTACATCTTGGATGAACTGAGGGTTTATCAAACAAATATAAACATTTTTGTGGTAATCTTTTTCCCTGTCACACTACACAATGAAGGATATGAACACATTTTATTTTCGCACTTTGGGTAAAGGTGGTTTTGTTTTATTTTCAGTGTTGTTTTCATAAACAAAATTGTAAGTTTCCTAACTGGTTTCCTGCATTTAATGACATATTTCTGGCTGTTTTTGCAGTCTTGCACCAGCATTGAAGGCCATCTCAGTGAGAGGAAAGGTCAACAGCCATATCTACTAGGATAGGGAATGATCAATGCAAACTGTCCTGTAATGCAGTGAACAATCTATAGAACTAAAAATACAATTAAATATCAACCTAGGTATGTATGAACACTATATTATTAGTGTTAAGAAGAACACTCTTAGTTTTAAGTTATTAACACTGTGAGTGTGGTTTTAACCTATTTACTTTATGCAAATAAGGAAAGGGAGTAGAAAACACAGAGTTGAAGTTAACACTAGCAGTGTTTTTTTTAACACTATGCAAGTGTAAAAAATTACTCTTTTTCAAGTGTAAATTTAACTCAATTTAGTGTGGACCTATATAAACACCAAATAAGTGTTAATTTTTACACTATGAGAGTGAAATTAACACTTCAAAATTTGCTGTGTAGGTGACCATAGGTCAAGGTGAACACCCATGACATGTGGAGTCCCACAAGGCTGGATTCTGGCACCTCTCCTGTTCAACCTTCATATGCTCCCTCTGAGCAAAATAATGAGAAAGAACCAAATCTCCTACCACAGCTATGCTGATGACACTCAGATCTACTTAGCCTTAATGCCTAATGACTACAGCCCTGTTGACACCCTCTGCCAATGCATTGATGAAATGAACACAACTTTCTTCAGGTAAACAGAGAGAAAACTGAAGTTACTGCATTTGGGAACAGAGATGAGGTTCTCAAGGTGAATGCGTACCTTGGCACTAAAGTTCCAGTAGTCATGTCAAAGCAGTTAGTAAATCAGCATACTATCATCTCAAAAACATTGCAAGAATCAGATGCTTTGTTTCCAGTGAAGACTTAGAGAAACTTGTTGATGCTTTTATCAGCAGCAGGGTGGATTACTGTAACGGCCTCCTCACGGGCCTTCCCAAAAAGACAGTAAGACAGTTGCAGCTCATCCAGAACGCTGTGGCCAGGATTCTGACCAGAACCAGGAAATCAGAGCACATCACACCTGTCCTCAGGTCTCTACACTGGCTCCCAGTTACATTCAGAATAGATTTTAAAGTATTATTACTTGTCTATAAATCACTAAATGGCCTAGGACCTCAATACATTACAGATATGCTTACTGAATACAAGCCTAGCAGAACACTCAGATCTCTAGGATCATATAAACTAGAAATTCCAAGAGTTCAGTCAAAGCAGGGTGAATCGGCTTTCAGCTACTACGCCCCTCACTGCTGGAATCAGCTTCCAGAAATGATCAGATGTGCTCCAACATTAGGCACATTCAAATCCAGACTGAAAACACATCTGTTTAGCTGTGCCTTTACTGAATGAGCACTGTGCTACGTCCGACAGATCACACTATTATGTTTTTCTCTTCTTTTTCATTCTTTTACAACATATTTTACACATTTTATCTGTTTTAATCATTTTTATTATTTGTTGTTTTATTTTCTTATTCTTGTCTCTTTTATTCTTGTTTATGTAAAGCACTTTGAATTGCCACTGTGTATGAAATGTGCTATATAAATAAACTTGCCTTGCCTTGCCTTAACACAGAACTTCAGCAAACAGAGTGCAGTTAACACAAGGAATGAAGAAGAAACGAGACCAAGCAAACACTCTTCACCACTCTGGTGACTTCTGAAAACTTTCAATAAAACTTTTATAGACGTATGACACAAATATAGTCAAGCAGGTCAGTAATAAGTAAAGTTTTTGTGGAGTTGTTAAATGATTCTCTGATGAGGATGCTGCTGTATAGAAAAAAGCTGGGCAGTATAAAAAAAAAAACATATCTTGATGTTGTCAACATTTCTACAATATTTGTATATATATCTTGATAGCTTTGCATTTGCTCTAATAGTAAACAGGACTTTCTTGTGTCCCCATTAAAAATATTTAGAACAGCTACTGTTGAAAAGTAAATACATCATATTTAGTGATATTTAAGCAGTCGAAAACTGCTTTTAATTAAATGAACATGTATTTGTAACTAAAGTAGTGCAAAACAGGAAGGGCTACAGAATGTGAATTCTGTCAGCCTTTTAATGGCCTGTTTCCACTGAGTGGTAGGGTTACAGTATGGCATGCATTTATGCCCAGTTTCCACTCTCAAAGGTACCAAAAAGGTGAATTGTACCGTACCACTTTCTGGTTACCCTTTCTAAAGGGTAAAAGCACAACAGAATGATAAAAGGGCAGAGCTAGACACAGCTGAACAATATTGGTTTACAGAGAATTGTCACCAGCTCAAGCAACAAACCAGGAAAATGAAAATAGAGGAAGCCCCATTTTTAATGGTACATCATAGTAATGCATAAAATGAGTCATGGTCAACCTGAGCTAAAACCTAAACCATGGTATCTGCAGTGTGCATGTGTGGATAATTATGGCACAGATGTGTAGGGTACTAAAACATTGTTAGTTAGCTCCATAAACCAAAAATGCTTAAGCATTAAGCATAAACTGTCTGCCAGGGCCATGTTAAGGATATAGGGGATACGCACTTATGAAATGAATGCTTGTGTGTAAGAGACAAAATAAACAGACAAGATATGTGGGCCACTTTGTATATTCCCCATTTATTTAGTTTTATAACCACCACAAACAGAGCTAATGTATTTTGTGTGTATAAAAAGTATTTTAAAAGTGTTTTTTTTAAAGTGTGTGAGAGCCCTCCAGTGCCGCTACCTTCTGCGGGTAACACTGGGAAATACACTGAATGTATTGCAGGGGCCATTGCATCCTGAAGCACCAGAGGTGACAGGATAAGCTGCAACAAAAAAGAGAACTAGATGCAACCATCCAGGGCAAAAATAATGTTTATTTTAACATCACACAGGCAGTATGGAACAAATGTATCTCCATAACCACACTAGCCACAATAGAGCGGCCGATTGTCTTGGCCACCTCATTGGTGGTGCAGAATTAGATCCAAGACCTGAAGAAATTCTCAGATATCTTTTGGCTCTGCCCCCTGAAGTCACTGCAGACAATGCATCAGGTAGGAGATACTGAGCCAAATGCTCCTCCATATGAGGCATCACTCCACAGTGCAGGCTGAATAGAGCTTATTTCATGCCCGACCAATTTCCCATTTTATATAGGATTATTTGCAGCAACATGAGCCATCTGCCAATCCGACATTCATTTTATTCCCCTCCTCAGAGGTGGATAAATGAAGCATCTGCCGTCTCTGTCACGGAGAGAAGTAAAAGCAGAATGGGCTTCAGAATCACAAGATATAGCAGAAGATGCAGATATAGCAGGTAGCAGGTAAGAGAAGAGAAAGAGCCCTTGGACCCATCTCTAACCCCTTAGCTAAATCTATCTGTGTTCTTCACGATATGAGCCAACACTCTGGCTTGCTGCGAGCAATGACTTGAGCCACAAGGGATGGATAAAGCTGTATGAGCAAGCCTAGGTTTTATTAGCTTCCTGGTATGACATCACAGATTATCACTTCAATTATCATTTCACACATGCTTCAGGAATCCTATAAATAGGAAGGGGTGTCATAGCATTGCCTTTGATGCTCCATCGGGGTTCCCTTGATGGGAATAATTTTCTTTTAAATAAATGTTTTCAACACAGTGTATAATAAATGCAAAATACCTTCACATGCAGTTGATCATGAATGAGCACTGAGGAGTAATTCTTCACGCAGCACATGGAGTCATAATCAAACTCAAACCT
Source organism: Danio kyathit (assembly GCA_903798195.1). NCBI lineage: Eukaryota > Metazoa > Chordata > Actinopteri > Cypriniformes > Danionidae > Danio > Danio kyathit. The sequence continues at coordinate 310,320 of LR812543.1, forward strand.
CTCCAGATGCAGAACCAGAACTGGAGGAACCTTCAGCAGACTGGACCTCTGAAACAAAACTGACTTATTAATAAATTAATATTGCTGAATGCCTCCTCAATTATAAGTCACTTTATGGAAAAAAGCATCTGCTAAATGAGTAAATGTAAATGTAAATGTTCCCCAGCAGGAGGGGAACTTCAATGCTATGTGGAAACTTCCACTATGGGGATTTTGTTAGAAAGCCAATCATTCTAAAGAGTAATAAAATGGGCCAAAAAAAGGCCAATAAGTTGGTGGGGTCAGCACAAGCAGCTGGCAGCAATCACAATCAATTGTGTATAAAACTGCCAGCCACACGTCGCAAAAGAGAGAGAAAGCTGTCGGCTACAGAGAGGTTGTTTTTCCTGGTCCCAGAGTGAGCTGCAATGCAAGCAGCAGCGGTCGAGTTGGGTCCATTCTCCCATCCCTGGGCATTTATCTGGTCCATGGTCGAGCAGCGCATCTTTTTAAAGATGTCGTTCCGACCGATTCCTCGGATGATAAGGTTATTAAATCCACCCCCCCCCCTCCCCCTCGTGCCCTCCTGGGATCTCTCTATAGTGCTCACAAGCCTATGCAAAGATATGTTCGAACCACTTTACTCTGAAGACAGCTCTGCTGGTCGCTTGTCAGTGCCAGGGTGTGCCGCTTCCCCTGGTGGTATGAGCGCACTCCACTAGGAGTATTGCATTCTCTTGGGCATTAGCACGTGGCGCCTCTCTTACAGACATCTGTAGAGCTGTGGGTTGGGTGACACCTAATACATTCGCAAGATTTTATAATCTTCGAGTGGAGACAATTTCCTCATGTGTGCTGGATAACTCCGATGAATGAGGAAATTTGGTTGGTGTTGTAACAGACTTGCTGCGTCTTTCTCTCTAACACAGAGATATGTGTACCTTTTTAACTTTGTCCAGTTGAGTTCCCCTTTTGGCGAACCCTACAGTGTTCCTCTGAGGCCCCCAACATACAGTATGACTCAGCAGAGGAGTCGGGTGCCTTGCCCGACACGTTGTTGGCATGCCCCTTCAATCAGCCCGCCTTATGGGTATAGGTGCCTGCTATTTGCGCTCCCCACTGGCGGTCCCATATGCTTCACTCAGCCAAAGTATAGTTCCCCCCTATTCAGGCAGGCCCGTGTCTTTCCTCCCCCACTAACCATCTTCATTTGTGTACTCCCCCTTTTCAGGGTTAGTCCATATGTCTTTCTGCCACCAGGTCTCCCCATTGGGTAGCAGGTGGCCATTGCAGCATCCTCCCCATTTGGGAATGGCACACTTTCCCAATGTACTGTCGCATTTCAAAATTCCTAGAACTTATCTAGGTGTATATTTTACAACTCCCCAAAAATATAAATAAGCCTTTAAATGCTTTCACAGGTAAGTAAGGTAGATAAGAGCCAGGGGGCATGTTGGAGGCCTACACCTCTGGAGATGATGGTGCGCTTACGCTGGAGCCTGGCAAACCTCTCACTAGCAATGTGGTAAGGTTCAACCACTGTGGCATTTTCTATACATTTCCCCATAGTCAAAGTTTCCACATAGCGTTGAAGTTCCCCTCCCACTGGGGAATGTAACAGTTACTATGTAACCCTCGTTCCTCGAGGGGGGGAACGGAAATGCTATTTTCCTTTTGTGCCTTAGCTAACAGCTGTAGTTTGGCTTCTTCAGCTAGAAAAGTTGCTTTTGTGATGTGTAGCTGGCATTCTTCTAGACAATTAATTGTGATTGCTGCCAGCTGTGTGTGCTGACGTCGCCAACTCATTGGCATTTTATTGTCTTGTTTTATTACTCTTCAGAATAATTGGTTTTCTGACGAAATCCCCGTAGTGGAAGTTTCCACATAGCATTTCCGTTTCCCCTCTCGGGGAACGAGGGCAACCATTACGTTTTATATTCTGAACCATTCCCAACAACATATTCTATATTGTTGCCATTGTAATAAAATAATTTATTCTGGGCAACTTTTAGTTATTTTCTTATTGCATTTAATAAAGATTACCATATTTAAACAAGCTTAAGGAAGCAAAACTCACAATTTCTGTGTCCATCCTCTTTTCACACTGTTTACAGTGCACTTGGTTTTCATCAGCCATTTTGATTGGTGCAAAATAAGAATCAAAACACTTTTGCTGAAATATAGAATAAAAGAAAATAAAGAAAGATTATTGAAATATATGGCACCAAGCCAGCTGCAATGGTCTCACAAATTCAAGTTATCTTTATTTTATAGCATGTTTTACAATATACATTGTGTCAAAGCAGTTTTCCCTTACAAAAATTAACCATGGTTTTAATCCGGTAACCATAATTAAACCTTGGTTTTTGTAGTAAACAAACAGTAACCACAAATTGAACTATAGTTTTACTATGGCTAAGTAAAACCATAGTAACTACTGGGGGTGTCGCTAGATCCAGTGCCCCAGTATATATGCTTTGAGACGATTTACTTCATATGCAAAGTGTATTTATTAAGAGTGGTAATCCTGGAATAAAGAGGTTATTCTCTATGTGCAACTGAACCAACGCTGGTGAAAGCAATGAAGTTTAATCAAAAAGCAAACTGATGCATCTCTGCATGTGTGCAGAAAACCATAACCAGTGCCTCACACACTGCTCCTGCTGGATCATGACACGCCGCTCTTCTTTATTCTTCATTAATATGCATGATGTAGCTTCAAAGACCATGTTTTTAAAACCGTAATTAAAACAAGTGGAAGAAGAAGAATTGTTAGGAGACATGGTTCGTCAGTGTTGTTTATAAATGTGTTACAATAAAGGTTTTGTTTCCATTTTCCCGCGATGAGAGCACAGCTCGTGTGTGGACCCACATGTGTGGATTACAGTGGTCTGCTAACAAACGACAAAAATATGTTTGTAAGAAACATTTTTTACCCGAGAGCTATTTGCATCTAGAACTGGTGAAATACGGATTTGACGCTCGTTTTGCAAGTCGACAAAACTAAAGTTTAAATAATATGATGGTGATTTTACAAAGCATGCCTCCTGATGTATATATATATTTTTTTGTATGAAGCAAAAAGGAGGGCCGATGAGTCAGGGAGATAAGACTTAGGCTCAATCCCAATTCTACCCCTCAGCCCTTCCCCTTACCCATTGTCCCAATTCTCTTTAGCTTAAAGGTGTAGGGCTAAGGGGAAGAGCTAGATACCCCTTCAAACTGAGATTTTTCAGGACCACACTCGAAACCAAGCCACTTTGGCGATCTATAATCCATAATAATAACTCCTGTACAGCAATCCAACAACATTCTGACACTCGATAACACTCCAATACCCTGTCAGAACAGTCTAGTGGCTGAGAATGAGCTTTTACAGTGTCTGCTATAATGTTAATGTTGTCTTTGGTGTGTTTACATGATTAATATGGCCACTGTGTAAATACACAGTATAGTTATGATCTTATTGCCACATTAGATCATCATGATAACATGATATATGCCTTCAGTGATTTCCTGAAGATAAACACCAATAAATATCACAACTGGAATAACTACAGCAGTCTCCATCGTCTGATCTCATATGAAGCAAGAGATCGCAATGATATATGATGATGTGTGCAGGTGCTGTAGTGCTGTCCCAATTCTTAGGGGTACATTTTGAAGCCCTTCCCCTTCACACTCGGTTGTAAGGGCCCAGGGGAAGTACAAAAATAAAATTGGGAATTGGGCCTTTATAAACCTAATTCTCTGCCATGTGTCAAGTCGAAGACAACAGATAACTCTATAAAACATTTTTTGAATTCTATAGAATTATTATTCATGCAAAAGATTTCTTAAATGATCTTAGCATCACTCCAGTTGTGTCTTATTTTCCAGTTACATTTAGAATTAATTACTGTAATTTATTTATAATAATTTTCATATAAATTATATATATATATATATATATATATATATATATATATATATATATATATATATATATATATTTTTTTTTTTTTTTTTAGGCACCTTTCAAAGCACTCAAGGACACCTTACAGCAGATCACAAGCACATCATAAAAATACAAACAGTAAAAATAATCAGCATAAAATTAAACCAGCAAATCATTAAAAGCTGTCCTAAACAAAAACATTTTTATCTGAGATTTAAATTTGGAAATAGAGTCCATCTGGCGAATGTAGAAAGGCAGGGAATTGCATAACTTTGGTGCTGTACAACTAAAATTAACTGTAGTCTATGAAGTTGTTTATCAGGGATGCCAGATAGGAGCGAGTTACAGTAATCAATCGGTGATGTAATCAAAGCATGAACAAGCACTTCAGTACTTTGTTGAGTTAGTGAAGGGCGAAGTCTTGCAATGTTACGCAAATGAACAAAGGCAGAATGTGAGATATTACTAATATGAGAACCAAACGAGAGCATGCCATCCAGTATAACCCCGAGACTTTTCACATGGGTTGAGAAATTGACTGGGGAGTCATCAATAAACAGGGTAAAGGACTAAGCTTTGGATAAAACAGACTTGGAGCCAATCAAAAGGGCTTCAGTTTTACTGGCATTTAACTTTCAGAAATTATTGGTCATCCATATATTAATCTCATGTAAACATTTAGTAAGATCAGAAGGGGGTGGGGGGGGGGGGGGGGGGAGGGGGTTTTGACGTTGTAGGTTTTGTGGAGATATATAAACTTGGGTATCGTCTGCATAAAAATTCAAACGTATGCCAAAAGAATGAAATATATGACCTAGAGGTAAGATATTGTCACGCTGGTAGAGAAGGAAGACAGATATGGTTCTCTTTTCACAGTATTTATTCAAAACAAAGTCCCTAATCACACAGGGAATTCAGAGGGCTGATGAATATGCTGTAGTGATCTTCGTTCACAGCAATATGTGTGTCAACAGTAGATGTTATCTAGCTCACTAGGAGTTCGCTCGAAGGAGACACAGCAGGTGAGTATACAGACACAGTTCATCTAGTAGATAGCTGATCTTCTGGTAAACATAACACGTGTAAGCATTTCTTGTAAACAGTAAGAAGGATCAGAAAGCATGTAATGGTCATCTGTTGATGAGTATACAAGCACACAGTTCTTTAGCGTGATAGCAGATCTTCTAGTAAACATCAGATAAGTAATATCACTTCCCTTGATCAGCTTGAAGGACTCGAAGACTCATAAGGAACATCCATGGAAGAAGAGGAGAAGACGAAAGAGCGAAGATGAAGACAACCATCCGACTTCAATACCGGCCGACGGCTGAGAGGAGAAGGTGGGTCTTTATAGTGTCCTTTGGTGATGGGGTGACAGGTGCAAGTCATTAGAAGGCTGGTGAGCGGTCACGGGATTGGATGGAGGTGGTTTGTGATGGTGATCGCTGATTGGGTGAGCAGGAACGAGCCGGGGATGTGACAGATATAAATAATAAATAAAAGTAATACTGACCCTTGAGGAACACCATGAAGGACTGAAACAGGATCAGAGCGTCTATTCTTTATCTGCACAAACTATTTTCTGTCACTTAAATAGTAAGAGAACCAGCGAAGTGCATTGTCATCTATTCCTACAGACGCCAGTCGTTCCAGTAATAGTAAATGACTAATAGTATCAAAAGCCGCAGTAATATCTAAAAGAATAAGTAAAGACAGATAACCAGAATCAGCAGCTAAAAGAAGATCATTTACAACCTTAGTGAGGGATGTTTCTGTGCTGTGTTTGGGGCGAAACCCAGACTGAAAGTGCTCATAGATGTTATTACGTTGAAGATGTGAATGAAGTTGAGCTGCTACTGTTCTTTCAAGTATTTTTGAAACAAATGGAAGGTTGGAAATTGGCCTAAAATTGTTTAGGTCATTAGGATCAGCACAAGTCTTTTTAAGTATTGGAGTGATAGAAGCTATTTTTAAAGATGAAGGAACAGTAGCAGATGATAGTGAAGAACACACTATAGATGTAATAAAAGAGGAGAGCGAATTAATGCAGGACTTAACTAAAACAGTAGGTAGGGGATCAAGTGAGCAGGTAGAGGTCTTAGACTTCATGATCTCCCTAGTAATAAAATCAAAATTAGAGAGAATACTTACTGACCCGCTAATGTGGCTATGATCATACTGATAATCATGAGAAATCAAAACAGAATTAGGCAATTCATGGTGAATATGATCAGATTAGCGCCACGACACGGCGCGCACATGACAGTTGAAAGTATCGCACACCAGACGCTTACATTTGCATGCTATTTAAAACGAAACTAATCAGATAGTGCTCTGTGGCGCAGCAGAAATATGAACAGTGTCCTGAGTTGTGGCTGGGCGCAGCCGACAGCCGCCAACTTGCGGCGCCGGTGTGTGTACCCTGATAGAAACTTATGTTTAGAATTCTGAAATGCGTGGCGCTGCTCTGCGCGTCGCCGAGCGGCGCTTCTTGTGTGCGACCTGCTTTAGCATGGAGAAAATTAGAGTAGGGAACACACTGAGTGGGATCAAGTGAAACAGAATCATGTTGTTTCAACAATTTAGCAGCACTACAGAACATGGTTCTTGTATTTGAGTGTCCAGTGGTGATAAGATTTGAGTAGAATGTTGATTTTGCTCTTTCTATTGCACCCTTGTAGGAAGCAAGATGCTCAGAATACATCTGCTTATGAACTTCAAGACTAGTTTTATTCCAGAGTCTCTCCAGGCGATGACCTAGAGCTTTTTGATGATGAAGTTCAGGAGTAAACCATGGAGAGGGATTGATATAAGATACAGTGCGGGTTCTTAAAGGAGCCACAGTGTCTAATATTTGAGACAAGCTATTGTTATAAAAAATGTACCAAGTCAGAAGTAGAAGTGGAGACACACTGGTTTACAGAATAATCAATTATTCCTTCCAGGACATGATGGTCAATGTTTTTGATATTGCGAAATGAGACAGAGCGTAGAGGTTTAACTCAGAGAAAGAAAAACATAAAACAATACAGACTTATGAGCTGAGATTAAATGATCAATTGAAGAGATATTATTAGGGACATCGCCAGAACAGCATACAAGGTCTAGAATATGCCCCACAAGGTCAGAACTGTCCAGAACCAGTTTGAAATCATTATATTGAGTGTTGGCAGAGTAATCAGAATGAATATTAAAATCTCCCATCAACATAATACTTAGAGATAAGGTACACACATGTGTTAAAGTAGCAGAAAGCTCACAAAATATACTCAATGCAGATACCTTTGGTGGTCTATAAATTACAACTAGAACAGTAGGAGTCAGACCCTTAAAGTAGTACAGCCAGTACTTCAAAAGATGTAGGCTCTACTATCTCTATCAAACTTCTACTATCTGGACAGCCTTTAAAACAGTCACAGTAAATTAGTGCAAGACCTCCCCCTTTACCGGTACAGCGAGGTTTACATAAATACTTATATCCGGAAGGTACAGTTTGGTTTAAAATAAAAAAGTCATAAGGCTTCTGCCAAGTCTCAGTAAGACACATAAAATCTATACTTTAGTCCTCAATGAGTTTATGGCGTCACAAGATGGGGCTGAGCATGGCTGCCGTGTTGTGAGCTCCCAGCAAACTTCGTTGTGTTTTGTATGTTTTTCTTGTATTTTTGTTGTTTTTTGTGCTGGATGTACACACTCTTATTGCCTACGACAAACACACACTTCAGGAAATTGGCTTCCTCGTCGCACACCGAAGACCGGACTTTGAGTTCCTCAACGATGCTCTGTTTACAAACACAGCAACCGAGCCCTTTGTCTGGACCACAAAACCGACACGGCGCCGCAAACGAAGCCGAAAAAGAGGGAAAAGAGCCGGTGTTCTGGTCAGACTACGACGCCGTGGACATCGACCTCCGCTCCCCACCATTCTGCTGGCTAACGTTCAGTCACTGGACAACAAACTTTGCGAGCTACGGGCGCGCATTTCCTTCCAACGGGAAACAAGAAACCACTGCATTATCTGTCTTACAGGAACCTGGCTATCTGCGGAGGTACCAGACACAGCTGCTGAACTTTCGGGGTTCTCCTTGCACCGCGCGGATAGAACGAAGGAACTCACAGGGAAAAGCAAAGGAGGAGGTGTTTGTTTCTTTATTAACAACTTATGGTGTGATGAGAGAAACATACACTCAGTTAGATCATTTTGTTCTCCTGATCTGGAATACCTTATGCTTCGGTGTCGACCATACTGGCTACCAAGGGAATTCACATCGGTGATTATTACGGCTGTTTACATCCCCCCTCAAGCCAACACAGAGCAGGCGCTCAGGGAACTGTATGGGAGCATAAACGAGCAGGAAACCGCACACCCAGAGGCAGAGTTTATTGTTACAGGGGACTTTAACAACGCCAATCTCAGGAAAATCGCTCCAAAATACTTTCAACATATCACCACAAACACGCGTGGTGATCGTATTTTGGACCACTGCTACTCTCCGTTCACTCTTCTGTTCTGCTCTTGCCTGCTTACAGGCAGAAACTGAAACGGGAACCACCCACCCTCAGGACGTTTCAGAGCTGGTCAGACCAATCGGATTCCATACTTCAAGACTGTTTTGATGACGTTGACTGGGAGATGTTCCGGGCAGCTTCTGATGACAACATCGAAGTGTACTCAGACACCGTTACGTGCTTCATCAGAAAGTGCATAGAAGACGTGGTCCCAACAAAAACTGTCCGTATCTACCCTAACCAAAAACCATGGATCAATCGCGAAGTTCGAACAGCCCTATCAGTGCGAACTTCCGCCTATAAATCCAGAAATGCTGAGGAACTAAAACAAGCAAACTACAACCTCAGGAAAATGATCAAAGCAGCAAAACGTCAATACAAATACAAGGTAGGGGGTCAATTTAACACCAATAACGCAAGGAGCATGTGGCAGGGACTTAATTACATCACGGACTTTAAAAGTAACAAATCCACCACTGTGAACATTGCTGCGTCTCTCCCGGACGAGCTCAACTCGTTCTACAGCGCACATACACAGCGTGCCCACTCTGAAGCCCAGGACAGCGCACATACACAGCGCGCCCGCTCTGAAGCCCAGGACAGCGCACATACACAGCGCGCCCGCTCTGAAACCCAGGACAGCGCACAAACACAGCGCGCTCCCGCGGCCGACACAGAAACCGCCAGCACACTCTCTGTTTCTGTAGCGGATGTAACGAGATCTTTCCGTCGCGTGAACATCCGAAAAGCTACGGGCCCAGATGGCATCCCTGGACGTGTACTTAAAGCATGCGCACACCAGCTAGCGGGGGTTTTCACGGACATCTTTAACCTCTTGCTCTCTCGGTCTGTGGTTCCTACATGCTTTAAGACAGCTACTATTGTGCCAATACCGAAATCAGCTAAAACCACATGCTTGAATGACTGGCGTCCGGTTGCACTGACACCCATCTTCAGCAAGTGCTTTGAGAAGCTGATTAAAAACCACATCTGCTCTGTACTGCCCGCTAACACTGACCCTCTGCAATTTGCATACAGAAACAATCGCTCCACCGATGATGCTATTGCTTGCACCTTGCACACTGCTCTGTCTCACCTGGAAAACAAAAACACATATGTGAGAATGCTGTTTGTGGACTACAGCTCAGCATTCAACACCATAGTGCCTGCCAAGCTGGTGGTGAAGCTCCAGGCTCTGGGCCTACACAGCTCTCTGTGCAACTGGATCCTGGACTTCCTGTCAAGCAGACGCCAGGTGGTCAGAATGAACAACATCACCTCATCCACGCTGATCCTCAACACTGGTGCTCCACAGGGCTGTGTTCTCAGCCCACTCCTGTACTCCCTGTACACACATGACTGTACATCCAAACACAGCTCCAATGTCATCGTTAAATTTGCTGATGACACAACGGTGGTGGGCCTAATCACCGATAATGATGAGACGGCCTACAGAGAGGAGGTGCACGCTCTGACGCAGTGGTGTCAGGAAAACCACCTCTCACTCAACATCAGCAAAACCAAGGAGCTGGTGGTGGATTTCAGGAGAGAGAAGAAAGAACACACTCCCATCACCATCAACGGGACACCAGTGGAGAGAGTCAGCACTTTCAAGTTTCTTGGAGTACACGTCGCTGAGGATCTGACATGGACTGCCCACACAGACGCAGTGCTGAGGAAGGCACAACAACGTCTCTTCTTCCTCAGGCGTCTCAGGAGGTTTGGAATGAGCCCCCACATCCTCCGCTCGTTCTACACCTGCACTGTGGAGAGCATCCTGACTGGCTGCATCACCACCTGGTACGGAAGCAGCACCAGGAGCAATCGCAAAGGTCTACATAGGATCGTGCGTACTGCTGGACGCGTAGTAGGAGGTGAGCTTCCCTCCCTTCAGGACATCTATACCAGGAGGTGCATGAGGAAAGCCAAGAGAATCATCAGCGACTCCAGCCACCCAAGCCATAGACTTTTCTCTCTGCTACTCTCAGGCAGAAGGTTCCGCAGCATCCGGTCACGCACCAGCCGACTGAAGGAACGTTTCTTCCCTCAGACTATCAGGCTGATGAACACTTAACACACCCCACACAAACTCTTCCATACCCCGCACTGCACATCGTCAAGATGTAGCATGCACTGCACTTTAACAAATCCATACTTAAAACAATACTGCCTACGTATCGCTGTCGACATTGCCAATTTTACATTGTCTTGTTTTTTGTGAGTATGTTGTTGTATATTGCACTGTCTGTATTTTTGCACTGTCTGTATTTTTGCACTGTCTGTATTTTGCACTGTCTGGAGCCAGCACCTAAGCTTTTCACTCATCAGCACACGTGCTGCTGATGATGTGACAATAAAAGTGATTTGATTTGATTTGATTTTGATTTGATTTGATTTGGATGTAGGATGTTTTATTGCTGAGAGATCGAACATTAAAAAGCATAAAACAAACATTAGACATGTAATCTGTCCTGGGCAGCGATGAAAGCACGTTATGGTTAACACACCTCCTGGCGACTCTAGGCAGTCTTGTATTAGACCAAAAAGGACCAAATTAAACCATTCCTGTCAAGATTGGTGGATGAAGAAATATTCTGACGAGGTCCCCGTATTTTGGTCTCGGCCGGTGAGTAAGGTCCAGGTGGTTGAGAAGTGATAACGGAGGTTGCAAAGTTGCTGGTCTAAGTTTGTAGAGGTCCCCCGCCGAATACATCAGATGAGGAGCGACACTGATCACAGCAGAGCAAAGGATAATCCAAAGGAGCAGCCTAAACAGCCACATGTTGGAATCCTGTAAGTTAGTGAGGACGAGCCCACAGAGCCAGAGAAGTTGTCAGCAAGTCCGTCAGAGGAGTTGTCAGTATTTCTGTCACCTAACGTCCACATCTATCATCGACTGTGCAATGTTCCAAACAGAAGTCACAGAGTTTTCAGGTGAGAATTCAGGTTTCAGATGAGATTTCACATGGATTTCAGATGGTTTCAGATGAAATGAATTCCAAATAAAATATTCAGATAAAACATACAGATAAAATAATTTAAAATAAGTGATCACGGTGAGCAGCGGCAGCCAAAACGCACCTGCGTTCACTCAACCAGAACAACTTGCTCTTGCTATATATATATTTATTTATTTATTTATTGAGGAGAATAAATAAAGTAGAACTTTATGTCTAGCAACACCCCTTATCTACAAAATAAAGCATAGTTTTACTTCTGCATTTCAAGTAAAACCAAAGTAACTAAAAATTGAGCATACAACAGCCTTTGAAATAAAATCATTATAACCATGGTTTTCTTGCAGAATTATGGACCTGGTTCCATTGATTTAACATTTTGTGATCTATAAACATAAACATTTGTACTCTTAGGATGACAGTAGGGCTGGGCGATTTTTTCGATTAATTCGAATTTACGTTTTAAGACGATTTTATTTTTTACAAAATCGAGGAATCGCGATTTTTTTATAAAAATATTAAAGCCACTTTCCCACTATCGTGCCAAACCGTTCTAAACTGTTAGACAACGGTGCTGAATTGTGCTGATTCTGTGTGTTGACGTCGCGGCTCTGTTGATGAGCTACAACAGCTGATTTAGCGGAAGCGCGCCAGGGCGGACTGGCCATTGGGAACACCGGGACATTTTCCCGCTAGAGCAACAACAGCCAGGGCAACCGCAGTCAGCCAGCCAGCTTCGCTAATGTTTCCACGCGCGTCGTGCTGTTGTTCGCGTCCCCGCAGCCGTCTGTCTCTCCCACGCGAGCTGTGAGACAGGTTTGACAGGTGGAGTCACTTTTAGTCACTTATGCCCGCGCACCCATCGCTCCACACACGCACACGAGGAAATAATTGCACCTAATTCAAAGCCCAGACATCTGGTTTTGTAATTTATACCTGTGCACCACCTGAAGGACGGTTACGGCGTGTTGTAAATGTCGGTCACCGCAGAAAGTCAAATCTTTCTTTAATTTGGACTTTTGCTTGAATTACGGAGTGGCACAGTAGCTGTCCAAGATACTGTATGAATTAAATCATAACCCATATATGCACCAATAAACAAGTCAAATGAATGAATGAATAAAATAAATATGGATTCTTAAATGTCGGCAGTGTTTACTCCAAAAAATATCAATACATATCGACAAATGTTTTATAAAAATAAATTGAGCAATTTCCAACATTTCAGCTATAGGCTGTTATACGATTCAGTTAAATATAAGATAGACATTTAAATAAAGATAGATATGTAACAGGTTTCTGAGGGGTTTCTGTTGTTCACGGTGATCTTTAATATACACTGGGTGGTGGAGCTACGCACAAATATTTTCTAAAACGTCAAGCAGATATTTGTCTATAGCTCGTTAGTTATTTATGAAGACAAAAAATTATTAAAATAACAAAAATAAAACTATAAAATTACAAAGATAAAAAGAGCAGCATTCTGCTAAATATAGTCCTTTATATCCTGATATGCTGTGTTGTTTCATTCGTTTTTTTATATTTAACTTGATGCATTCGTTATTTAATGTTTAAATACTGAAATCGTTTAAATGGTTATATTTTACCATCAAAATGTAGTATATTTTATATCATTACCAACTTTTGATATAAAACCGCTGTTATTTTATTGATTGTTATGAAATAATTTAAGTGCTATATTTTTTATTAGTGAAAGTGCCCGCTCACTTTGACAAGGCCTGTCTAAATATATATTTCTGCCATGCCACTAATACAGATAAACTATTGTTGCATTATCATTGTTTATTTTTCTGTTATGGACAGAGATTTGAATATTTATTTCCCCTCTAATCCTTTTCAATGTTCACGTTACATTTTGGTCATTTTCCCTCCAAATAAAATTTGCCCAAAGCTGCACAACATATGACCTCTACATAAATACGGGTGCTGTGACTTCTATTGTAGCTATGTTTAGCATCCCTATATGAGAGAGTGCCATAACTGCGTTTAGTCACACGGTTGCTTTTCTTTACAAGTGAGCATGAAAAAAAACTAGTTTCAGCATTTATTTAAATTTAAATGAACAAGGTAAGCTGGTAAGGTAGTTACACAGTAAAAAAAATGTATAAAAAATTTTATAAAAAAATCGAAATCGAAATCGTGAATCGGTCAAAGTTTATGAAAAAAAATCGAGATTGTTTTTTTTGCCATATCGCCCAGCCCTAAATGACAGGATTCAGTTCATTGTCAAATGTTTTTTTTTGTATTTTTTAAAAAAGGATTTTGAGACAAAAGTCAGCAATATAAGAACTTAAATTACAAGAGTAAAGATGAAGCAATACAACAACTCATTAATTTCAGTCTTCTATTTAATGTCTATAGTCTTCCATTTCTAATGTCTATACATTAATATATTTATTTATTTAATGTATACAATATGTCAATTTACAGTGGGTATGAAAAGTATTCAGACCACCTTAAAATTTTCACACTTTGTTATATTGCAGCCATTTGCTAAAATCATTTAAGTTTATTTTAATAATGTATACACAGCAGCCCATATTGACAGAAAGACACTGAATTGTTGACATTTCTGCAGATTTATAAATCAAATCTGAAATATCATATGGTCCTCAGTATTCAGACCCTTTGTTCAGTATTTAGTAGAAGCAGCCTTTTGATCTAATACAGCCAAGAGTCTTTTTGGGAAAGATGCAGCATGTTTTTTACAGCAAGATTTGGGGATCCTCTGGCATTCCTCCTTGCAGATCCTCTTCAGTTCTGTCAGGTTGGATGGTAAACGTTGGTGGACAGTCATGTGTAGGTCTCTCCAGAGAAGCTCAATTGGGTTTAAGTCAGGGCTCTAGCTGGGCCATTCAAGAACAGTCACAGAGTTGTGAAAACACTAATTCGTTATTTGGGGTCTGAATACTATTTGTACCCACTGCATGTGTAACATTGGATTGTTACAGTTTAATGCTGGCGCATTAGCTATGGCCATCTTGTGACCTGAAGACCTGCCGACAGCCAACTTGTGTATGGATGAATTGGTGGCAGACATTTTGTGAGCAGCAAGCTCTGTTGCCTGTGAGTCTTGCTGTTGAGTGCCCCATCAATGATTTGCTACTGTACTAAAAGGTCCTTCACTAGAGCAGCCATGTTGACCATTACATTTTTCTCCATTCAAAATAATATGAGTAACATGTTTTTTTTCTATGCTTCTCGGTTAGTGAAGTTTTTTCCTCGCCGCTGTCGCCACTGGCTTGCATGGTTCGAGACTGAAGCTGCTCACAGATGGATTTGCTCTTCAGTGTTTGAACTCTCAGTAGTGAAGATTAAACCACACTGAACTGAGCTAAATTGAACTTCAACTCTGAAATCTGAACTTTACTAGAACGTCTATGTTAAGCAGCTTTGACACAATCTATATTGTAAAAGCGCTATATAAATAAACATGAATTCAATGAAAAATTGTCAATCCATAGCACATTATTTTAAATAGTTCTGTTAATTCTTTAAAAAAAAGGGCAGCACGGTGGCGTGGGTTTCCTCCGGGTGCTCCGGGTTCCCCCACAGTCCAAACACAATAGGGGAATTGATCAACTAAATTGGCTGTAGTGTGTGTGTGTGTGTGTGTGTGTGTGCGCGTGCGTGCGTGCGTGGGTGCGTGCATGCGTGCGTGCGTGCATGCGTGAGTGAGTGAGTGTGTATGGGTTGCAGCTGGAAGGGCATCTGCTTCGTAAAACATATGCTGGAATAGTTGCTGGTTTATTAGGCAGTTTATTTGGCTGTGGTGACCTCTAATAAATCAGGTACTAAGCCAAAGAAAATTTAACAAATGAATTAATAATTCTGTAAAAAATTACTTTGTTTGACTTGAAAGAACTATTTAAAACCCTCACTGTTTAATAAGCACTTTTTTCCACAGTAAAGCCTATTAACAAGAATATGGAAAAAGTCTTGTTATAGTAGGGTTTCAGTTGTATAGGTGTTGACAAATTGTCTTCTTCATATTTTAATTGCTTCATTGCAACACAAAAAGAAATAATTAGGTGGGAAATCACTTTATCAGTAATCAACAATATTTTACAAATGGAACTGACTAAGCTATTTAATGTATACTTAACCTGTAATAGTCTACGTCAGAGCATCTGATTATTTATGCTGGGTCAGTGCCTGGGGGCTAAAAATTACATTCTTAAAAATCTCTATATTGCAGTAAATTTACATTTTATTAAAACTGAAAACATTGTTTTACCTAATCAGATATATACACATTAATGAAACTCACAGAGAACTCAGTTCATTTTAAAAGCTTACCATGTCAGGAGCCCCTGAATCTGAATCCAAGGAGATGGATATCATAAAAAAGGTTTTCACTTGCTTCAGTGGATCATGCTCTTTAGCTGGGTTTATACAACTCGTGATTTGTGCCATCTCTCCCTGAAATACCTAAACAGTAGATAGATAGACCAATAGAAACATGACAATTCCATATATTTAGTGTATTATACATTTTAATATACAAAGGTTTATGGCTTTAATACTTAAAAAAAGGGGTTTAAGCCCTTTGTCATGCCTATTTAATGTCTGACTTGATCAGGCTGGTGCTTTTCACAAATTACAGTTTTTTTAATCGCTAACAGATGTGTTCAGTACAGAACCCACATTCCCCTTTGGGAGGGGAACTTCAATGCTATGTGGAAAACTTCCACTATGGGGATTTCATTCAGAAAGCCAATCATCTGAAAGAGTATGTTGGCAGCTTCAACTTGCACACCTGATGCTCGTTGCAATCAATTTGGCAATAAGAGCACAGCACGTGCAAAGCTAAAGCATCATTTTTCGAGTCTTTCATGAAGCTTCTGAGAGAGTGAATGAGGGTTCCTCCAGCTGTACTACTGAGAGAAAGTGAACAAGAGCGATCTCCCGGTACAGAGTGTGTGACACGCAACGGCAGATGGTCGAGCTGGGTTTCTCCCTTGCCTGGAGTCCTTTGGGTCCGGTCCTCCAGAGCGGTATGTATTGTTGCAAATTTCCTAAAAGAGCAACACGATCGTGCAGCGCGTCTTTTTCAAGACGTCGCTCCAACTGTGCGTTTCTGGATGCGGTGGTTTCCTGTCCCCGGATGATGGGCACGAGCACTGCGTTTCATGTCTCGGGGTCCAGCATGTTAATGCAGTGCTCGCGGGCAGTGCATGCCATCACTGCGGTGACATGTCTGTTGCACAGTTACGTTTGCAGCTCGCTCTTGCAAAAGGGCCACCCACCCTAGTTGTCCCCCGCTCCACGGTAGGGCACTCGGGCAGATCTGAGGTTTACAGTGGGAGTAAATCTGCCACCCTCGGGCTTGCGGACCTCTAGCTCCTCCACGCGCTCCATCCAAGCGCTCCATCCCCGGATGGCCGCCCTCTCACTTGATGACACAGAGGCTCAAATGTCCACCGCTGCATCGGAGGATGGGCCGTCATTGTCTGATGAAGGATTCCCTCCCCCCGCTCCCTCCCTCCAGGGTAGCGAGCGCGGCATCGGATCTAGAAACAGACATAATACCCGTGCTTTCCGGGGCTGCTTCGGCCATGGGCCTGGAGATGGTTTATCCCCCAGCCCCGCGGCTGGACCGACTAGATGGGTGTATGTGAAGGATAAAAGGCAAGACCTTCTAGCCTCCCATCCCTTTCTTCCCGGAAGTGCACAGTGGGCTAACGCAGTCTTGGATGGCACCTTTCTCTGCCTGATCTGCGTGCGCCTCCGCCTCACCACCCTTGATGGTGGAGCAGCCAGGGAGTGTGAGTCGATTCCCCAGATTGAGAGTGCCATCACGGGCCTGGCAAAAATATGCGCGGAGTCGACGAAGTTCACTTTCTTGACTCCCCCATATACCGGGCTGGCCTGTTCGGTGACACCGTTGGTGGATTCACCCAGGAATTCACGGCGGTGCAATCGGATACGATGGGCCATTTTAAGCAGGGATGTAAGACCGCCCGCCAAACCATCCACATCCACTGCTTGTCGCCGAGAGCACCTGTCTACGAGTGCTGCTCCGCCCCCGCCGGCCAGGCGGCAGCGCCGAGCTCCTTGCAGGCAACCAGTGGTCCCCGTTCCAGAGCGCCGTTAAGTCCTGTTAACGTAGCGCAAAACGCTCTTGAGATGGGCCATCCGGAGAAGAGGGAACCTGCTCTCTCCCCGGTGGGGGGCTGGGCTCCTTAGAGAGAGAGCATTTTTCCCTTCCCTGGATGTGACAGCCAGAATAATGCCAGTCTGGGATGCGATGAAAAGCCTTCCGGCTAGCAGGATCGGTGCACTTCGCCAATGGCTCACGAGCTCTGGGAGCACGGTCTCCTTTCTCTCACACCTCCAGCCCTCTCCTCCGGAGTCTGGGTGCGAGGTGAGAGTGAATCTCTCGCCTCCAGCTCTTCCACGGGACCCCAGCGCTTTCCGGATCAGCACTCCCACTCCGAACTGCCCCACTGCTGGTACGTCAGTGATTGTAGCAATGCAGCCATTAGCGAGGGCTCCGCCTGCCTGGTTAGCGCGGGCCAGCCCTTTGCGGTGGCTCATACGTACGATCAGACTCAGCTATGCGATTCAATTTGTGAAACGGCCTCTCAAGTTCACGGGTGTGTATCTCACCAGGGTCAGCCCTCTGCCCGCCCCTGTCTTGCCAGAGAAGATTGCTGTCCTCCTGGCGAAGGATGCAATCTACCCGATCCATCCAGCTAAGATGGAGAGTGGATTTACAGCCTGTAGTTCATTGTACCCAAAAGAGCAGTGGGCTACGGCCAATCCTAGATCTGCATGTTTTGAACCGCTGTCTTTACAAGCTGCTGTTCAAAATGCTTTTGCAGAAGTGCATCCCCCGGTGCATTCATCCTCGGGATTGATCTGCAGCAATAGACCTAAAGGACGCGTACTTCATGCGTTTGAAGGTCGAGCCTGGCAGTACAAGTCCTCCCCTTCGGGCTCTCCCTGTCTCCCCGGGTCTTCACCAAGCTCGCGGAGGGTGGGTGCCTTAGCGCCCCTTCGGCTCGCAGGCATCCGCATACTCAATTATCTCGCCAACTGGCTGATTTTTGCCCACTCTCGGGAGCAATTGATTATGCACAGGGACAAGGTGCTCCAGCATCTCCACCTATTGGGGTTTTAGGTCAACCGAGAAAAGAGCAAACTCGCCCCTGTGCAGAGGATCTCTTTTCTCGGGTTGGAGCTGGACTCGGTTACCATAACAGCGCGCCTCTCCGGAGAGCGCAAACAGCTAATGCTGAAATGTCTGAGAGAGCAAAACAGCAAAATAGTGGTTCCACTGAAATCTTTCAGAGGCTCCTGGGGCATGTACGCCGCTGTACGCCGCTTGGATTACTCCATATAAGACCACTTCAGCACTGGCTTCACGAGTCCCCAGATGCGCATGGCACACGGGCACACACCGGGTGACTGTCACTATGGTGTGTCGCTGCGCCCTCAGCCCCTGGAACGACCCCTCGTTCCTACAGGCCTGAGTGCCTCTAGGACAGGCGTCCAGACATATTGTCGTTTCGACAGATGCCCCGAGAAGGAATCCCCGAACATGCCAGATCAGAGTGATGCTATCCTCCTTAAGTTGGCCGGAGCTAAGGCTGTCCCCTCCGCTCTGAGGGGTTGGTGTTACGATCATCCCCACTTTGAGAACTCGGCGATGGCGGCGCGCTGGGAAGCATCGTCTCATCATCCAGTTCCCAGAGGCGCGAGACGTGGATATTAATTCTTCCTGTTTCCCTCTTATACCCACTTGAAGATCTCTCTTAGGAGAGGTCTGCTCGATCACTCGACTCAGTATCTTAAGATTTCTGTCCAGGTAGACAGCTCTGCTGGTCGCATTCGCATCGGCCAAATGGGTGGGTATTTGGAGCCATTTTCGGTCAGCGAATTGTGCCAGCGTTTTGGGCCGACCCACTCTCACGTATACCTGAGACCCCGGCTCACCTAGGTGCCCTAGTTTCCTATAGCATTCTTTCAGCTACGTAGAGAACCTGCAAGTGCTAACCAATGAGGAGGCAGACATAGCCCCTTTATTTGCTGTGTCATTTCGCGATTTGCATATTATACGGACCGTACTCAGCTCTTTATCTGTTACGGTGATCGGCAGAAGGGAAGTGCCGTATCCAATCAGAGGTTGGAACATACCCACTGAACAATGAATGCCATCTCCCTCGCTCATCTGAGCCAGGGTGAGCCGTGTCCCCCAGAAGTGAGAGCATCCTTTTGCGCCTCTCTAACAGACTTTGTAGAGCTGCGGGCTGGGCGACACCTATTGTGAGATTTGTTAATCTTGAGGGGAGCCGATTTCCTCACGCGGTGAATGAGAAATTCGGTTAGGTGTTGTAAAACGCTTGCTGCGCCATTCTCTCTAACACAGAGATATGTGCGCTTTTTCGCTCTGTCAGTAAAGTTCCCCGCTGGCGAACCCTGCAGATATTCCTCCGAGGCCCCCAGCATCTGACTCAGCGGAGGAGTCAGGCGCTGGCTCGTTACGTTGTTGGTATGCCCTATCAGGACTGTACGCTTCCCAATGTACTGTCGTATTACATTCCTAGAAATTATTCTAGACGCATTTGCGGCTCCCGAAAAATATATCTAAATCTTTAAATCTTCTGTTGAAGTGGGATAAGTAAGGGCCAGGGAACACGTTGGAGGACCGCGCCTCTGGTGATGCAGGTGCGCTCACGCTCTCTCTTGCCTGGCAAACCTCTCATCAGGGGCGAAGGTAAGGTTCAATCATTATGGCGTTTTCCATACATTTCCCCATAGTGGAAGTTTCCACGTAGCATTGAAGTTCCCCTCCTGAAGGGGAACGCTCCGGTTACTAAAGTAACCCTTGTTCCCCGAGGGGGGAAAGGAAATGCTATGTTCCTTCGCCATAATGATTGCCCCTTGGCTGTTGAGGTGAAAGTCTGTTCCACTAAAAAAAAATGATGCTGCAGTTTAGCATGCGCTGTGCTCTTATAGCCAAATTGATTGCAACGAGCATCAGCTGCGCAAGCTGAAGCTGCCAACTCATTGGCATTTCATTGGCCCGTTTACATACTCTTTCAGATGATTGGCTTTCTGAACGAAATCCCCATAGTGGAAGTTTCCACATAGCATTGAAGTCCCCCCCCCCTTGGGGAACAAGGGTTACTTTGGTAACCGGAGCATTTTCAGAAGTGTTCACACCATGTTCCTTGCCAACATGAATCTTGATCAAACAGTTCAGCTCACTTTTAAAACTCATTGAGACTAAAACAAACATTTAAAACATTCAACAATAGCAAATTTTGCTTTCAAACAACACATCTTGCAAACAAGTATATGAGCTCTTTTATTCAATCACAACACAATGGACCACAGAATATTTTAATTATTTGCATACTAATTGCTGATTGACTGATAATTTGTGACCACTGCTTTGGTGATTTCATTCTGAACTGAAATCATTCTGATTTCATTCGGTTGTTTCTAATAGTCAAGAATAGATGGTTTCTGTTTGGTTGCCATAGTAAAACAATGGAGTTTGGACTGCTTGAATGACAGCAGTGTTAACTGTTCAGCAAATATGTGGAGAAAATGTGTCAATCCAGTAAGAAAGGAATTACACACATCTCCAGGATGTTTCTTCTGCTCTGCTGGGATAGTGATGATGAATACTGAGTGCATCCTAGTTTCTTTAATCAGCTTAAAGCAATCAAGAAAAACTTTAAGTACTGTAAGTATTCTTAACTAATGTTAACAAATGCAAATAAATACAGAAAAAAAATGTATTAATAATTGTTTTACCATGTTAGTAAATCCACTAACTAACATTGACTAATGGACCATTATTTTAAAGTGTTACCACACTGTTGTACATATATACAAAGATTTCCATTATCGTCAAAGGATGCTGATCTCACCTACAGTATGTTGTCGTACAGTTTGTACTATTAATAACTGTGAAGCACGGACCACATTTGACTCTCAATGACAGCTCATGGTTTACAACATGCTCAAGAAAAACGTGACCCTGAAAAGTTTTTGGGAGTTCTGAAAAATGTGTTCATTGCTGTATTTTGTGTGAAAGCGATGGGATATGATTGTCACTTTGCTCCACATAGACTCTGTTTGGCTGATTGTGTGAACAGTTTTGAATCTTTGGCATCAGTACTGCACAATGCTTGTTAGCGGATGAAAAGTAACAAATAGCAGAATTAGTACTCTGAATACCACATATATGGCAACAATAAGTATGTTCACATTTAAGAAGAACCTTTAAGAAGAGCTCACCTCAGACATTCCAGGATTGACCATGTTAAGTATCTTCTGAAGACATTTTGCAGCATCTTCCTGCTTATGAACTGATTAAATAACATGCAATAAGGACACAAATGTTAAGTTAGAATGTTCACTTTAAGGCTTTGTTGTGTTTTTGAAATGTTAAGAAAGCACATTTCACTTTAAAGTGTGAATCTTTAACAGACCCCTAAATTTCAGATGTGCTGTGATTCCTTCAGTCGTGGCAGTTTTATTTCCAGACTGTAAATCCTCAAATAGCTGAGCAATGGCATCATTAATGTTTCCTTCTTCTTCTGTGCAATTCTTCTTCTTCATCCTCATCTTAATTATCAACCTCATCAGCATCCTTATGAACATCATTATTATTCTCATCGCCATCTTCCTCTTTTTCTTCTTCCTCTCCTTCTCCTCCATAAACCTGAAATCACACTAGTTATATCTGACGGTATTTCAGCAGCTGAAATGACCATCAGAACATTATAAACTCACTTTTCTCTAAACTCCTCCGTCATGAAGAGCATCTGCAGCACTGTGTTCAGGTAGCATGTGTTTCCCTGATTCACCAATCCAGTGTATGCTTTAATACAGAAACAAATCCATCTTACAGTCTGATAGGGTAATGTGACTTAAAAATTCCTTAATACATTCATGTGCAAAAGTTAAACACCAACTTTTTCATATCAGGACAAAAAATATTTAAAAATATCTGATCTTAAGCAGGTTTCAACAATTATGAAATAAAACCTCAGATATAAATCATCATACAGCATGAACAGAGTCAAGTCAGGCAGTGCTAATCAATCATTCATTCATTCATTTTCTTTTTGCATATGTTTTATGCAGAGGATGCCCTTCCAGCTGTAACCTAACACTGGGAAACACCCATACACACTCATTCACACACACACACACTCATACACTACGGCCAATTAAGCCTACCCAATTCACCTGTACCACATGTTTTTTTTTTTTGGACTTGTGGGGGAAACCGGAGCACCCGTAGGAAAACCACACCAACATGGGGAGAATGGGGAGATGTGTTTTTATAGAGCTTCAGGTGTGTGTGAACACATTGCCCAACACAAAGTCCAAATAAGATTGGAAAATCTCTTCCATCAAAAAAGGAAGGCTTTTTTTCCATTTGCACTCTCAGGGGATGTGATTTTAATGTCCCTAAAGAAGTCTAAAAGACATAATTGGACCCAACTCGGGATGTTAATTTAGCCAAAACTTTTCAATTTTCCTAATGCAAAATCTTAAGTGGTTTAAGACAAATGAAAGAACCTTAAGGTCAATGTTAATTCAACTAGACCTGTTTAGTTTCACCTCATGTATTTAGTTCTATAAATATTGATACAGTGTAATGTTGTGATGTTGCTCATCTGAGTTTTTACAAATTTAAAGACCAGCCAAAGACCATATCATTTTTACTATTGCCTTATACGTAAAAACATGAAGTTCAATAGGGGCTGCTAACATTTTCACATGAGTGTAAGTGTAAATAATAGATCAGTGCATACCCTTGGGGGGGGAGATTTCCTCTGTTGTTACAGCACAGGAGTCAATTCTTGTGTGTTTTTCAGAACCAGGGTCTTGTTGATTTGAAGGAGCTCCGAGGGATTGTTTGCCTCTTTCTGTGGGATCCGTTTGCTTTTCCATTGATTCTTGTAAGCTCCAAAAAAGAAATAATACTGTGAATAAAAACATTATGCTAATTTGAATATGAAGCAACAAATAATTGCAGAGAGCTGTGAACATTTAAATGGTTAGGTTTCTTATTTTATTTCTTTTTACACTTTTTGTTGACTATACAATTTATATTTACAATACAGCACATGCCAACTAATTCTCATTATATATATTGAAAAAAGGAAAAACAATAAATCGTTGTATGAATGCTGTAATGTTTAAATAATTTTCCATTTAAACGTGTGAAGGTCACGTGACCATCAGGAAGAACACAGCATCTTATTTCTCACAGGACAAGTTGGCTGTTTCTCAATTCCAAGAACGCAGAGAACTTTCTGCTTACGTCTGTTACCCATGTTCCCCGAATAGGTATGTATGTAATAAACAGACTTTGGGAGTACATTAGATGACCAATCACTCTGAAGATTAAGAAAACGGGCCAATTAATTGCCAATTGAATTGGCGGAGCTTGGCTCCACATCTGAACCTGATGAGCCATCAACACTATATCAGTCAGCTGATGGAGTCAGCTCCTCAGAATTTGCCTGCTGAAGAGCCGATCACTCAGCTCCCAGCTGGACACTCAGGTGCAGTGGCAGTGGAGACACGTCTCTGTTCCCTATTCGGAGAACATGGGTGATGGACGTAACCAGGACGTCCCCCTTCATAAGGGAACTCCAATGTGTGTCTGTAATAAACAGACTTTGGGAGAAAGTATGGAAAATGCCACAGCAGCTAAGCTCGTCACACTCCTGATGTGCAGTTTGCCAAGCAAAGCATGAGGGCACTGACATCACCAAAAGCGCAACCTTCTAACGTTCCCTAGGCCCAAAATATTACCATTACATGGAAATAATAAGAATTTAGATCGGGGGTTGTAAATGTGCTTTTACCTAGCTAATATAGACTAGGGATTTTAGAAATACGACAGTACGTTTGGAAAGCGTGCTAGTACCCGAAGGGGGAGGACGCTGCGGAGACCACCTGCTACCCAAGAGGGGAGACTTGATGGTAATAGAGCATATGGACAAGTCCTAATGAGGGGGAGTGCTACATATGATAAGCTGGTTAGCGGTTAGGGAAGACACAGGTCCGCCTGAAAAGGGGGAACACACCATGGTAAATAATGCATATGGCATCACCAAAACAGGGGAACGCACATAGCTGGCACCGAACCTCAGTATGCAGGTAGACCAGACAGGCATACCAGACAACACACTGAGCCATGCACTCGACTCCTCCGCTGAGTCAGGTGCTGGGGGCCTCGGAGGAATTCTTTAGGGTTCACCTGAAAAGGGAAACTTACTAAGTTGTAGTAGGTGATTTTCTTCAGAAACATGTGTTGTTGTGCTGGTTAAAAGTCTCTTTACATTCCAATAGTAATGATTAAAGTAAATGATCTAAATGTGTTTATATGTATTTTATATTCTGGGTGAGGCAGAAGACTAACAAATGTTCATCCAATTAAATGTTGTCAGACCGACATCTCCCATAATCCTGGTAAGTAGCCCAAACTGTCTGTCAGCAAATGTAGACTTGGGCTTCTGCGCATCTCTGTTCACGCAGATCCGCCAATAGCGCTTTTATGACACATGCACATGAGACACAGTCACGGTAAAATCAAATGCTGTATCAAAACTTGTTAAAATCCTGAACCAATATTGGAGTGAGTTTTGCACGCTGGAGGAAGCACGACAACATGGCTGAAGTGTTTCTGTTAGACAGGTCATGTTCTGTGTTAAACTCTTTCAGTCACACAGAGCTGATGTAGATTGGGTTGTTATGAATGGGTTATCTGCACAGAAGTGTTGTTCAGCCACTGAAATCTCCCAGTGAAAGACTGATGTGAATATTTGCAGTGTTATAAGGGCCTTTTACAGCATCAATAATGTAGATTTATATTGAGTTTAACAACAGAACATCAGTAAATAGCGCTATTCCACCTAGCCTGCTTTACTGAGCTGAAGATGTATTTATATTCACTGTAGGAGCCATACATTGTATATTGGCGATTGGCCACAAGGTGTCAGTACGAGAGTATATAACTGTGGCTTCACCGCATTGAGGAAGAGAGCGTTGGTAGAAAGCGTTTTGACTGGTTAATGACATGAACTACTGGGTTGTCTGTTGTCGTGTCGCGGTGCGCGCGTTTGCAATTTCAGGAGGCGTGGCTTTGAAACACAGTCCCTCCCCGCCGTCCAAAGACAATATGCTAAGCGGTTAGCATTTTGGCAGATCAGCCAAAAGGGGAATTACCTATTAAGTCTCATATAGTCTAGGAAAATATTAATGTTTTAGGTCTCTCCAGAGTATTTATGCTGAATGTTGGAAGACGTCTATCAAAACGAGGATGTTATAAAACACATTTCATACCGAGTAATTACTGGAATATTTCTATGGTTTTATATTATGGATGGTGCGCTGGGTCATCCCTCTGTTAGTGGCGAGACCACTCAATGTGCGATGAACAGTCAGTCGGCGAGTAAACGAATTAAATGAATGAGAACACACAGGCCTGTGCGTATAGACATATAATGTACTGCTGTACAGTAATGTGTCATTTGTTTGTTTGGGTTGTCTTCATTTTAATGGTTTTGTGATGATGTGCTTTATCTGCCTGATTCCTGCTGAAGTGGGCGGGTTGTGTGACGTTTGATTCGGGGACCGTTCAGGGGTGAGGTTTGCGTGACGCACTGTGAGCTACTAGCCCGACAGTGAAAACGCGACATGATTTCGGCCTCACTACTCAACCTCCCGGGTGATTGGCCCGGCCCGGCCCGATAAAAGCCCTGGCTTGCACTGGCCCGACAGTGGAAATACGGTTATTGACTTCTGGGACTTCTAGAGCGAGTTCGGTGCTCATGTCTGCATTGGTGCGTCCTCAATATAAAGAACACATCCTGGAAGTTTCACGCGTCCTCTGTTCTTGCGGTCTTTAGTATTGGAACTGAACTTTGGCAGTTGATGATGACGTTACACGAGAACACGAGGATGCAAGACCGCTGAAGAACGCATATTAAGAAACAGCCCTTGTCTTAAAGCGGAAGAGCGACTGCAGGAGTTGCAATGACGATACGGATATTACACAATTGGCTGGATTCACCAGATGACAACAACCATATGTGCTTCGGGTTTATTACTGGACACATTTCCAAACAAACAATTAACTTTTATTTACCATCTCTATTTTGTACACACCATGCTTATTAAAAGACTAGAAATATTTTACTGCAGTATTATTTGTTACGGGCAACGCAGTGGCGCAGTAGGTAGTGCTGTTGCCTCACAGCAAGAACGTCGCTGGGTCACAGGTTCAAACCTCGGCTAGGCTGGGTCAGTTGGCGTTTCTGTGTGGAGTTTGCATGTTCTCCCTGCGTTCGCGTGGGTTTCCTCCGGGTGCTCCGGTTTCCCCCACAGTCCAAAGACATGCAGTACAGGTGAATTGGGTAAGCTAAATTGTCCGTAGTGTATGAGTGTGAATGAGTGTGTGTGGATGTTCCCAGAGATGGGTTGCGGCTGGAAGGGCATCCGCTGCGTAAAATCGTGCTGGATAAGTTGGCGGTTCATTCCGCTGTGGCGACCCCGCAAGGGACAAAGCCGACAAGAAAATGAATGAATGAATTATTTGTTACATAATTTGTTTATAAAGGCTTGATTGTTTGTATTGGTTTATTTTCGACCTTTTCCATAAAGACCATTTAATGTATTCAACTCCATAAATGATTTAAATTATATTTATTTTACTAAACAACCAAATACTCAAATAAGTCTTGCAGACTTGTAATGTAATACTCATACTTGATCATCCCACAAATAATTATTTTAGACAATAATTTCTAAAATAATTTCTATATTTATAAATTTATCCTCTCAAGCCGTTTATACAGAAATTTAAAAGTAAAATTGATATATCTTGCTCTTTCTGTGAAATTTCTACTGAAAGTCTAGCTCACTTATTTTTGGCAATGCCCTTTTGTTAAATTTTTGTGGATTAATGTGAATGCTTACATTATCCAAAATAATAGTAAAAATTTATATTATTTATATGTGATGCCATATAATGCAAGTTTTTGTATAAACCTTGTGTTATTTATTGGAAAACTTTCTATCCATAAATGTAAGTAAATGTAAACCTCGATGTAGCATATAACAAGAACTGGAACAGTAGGCCTGTTCATTGATAGCCTATTTATTTCCTTTTCATGTGCCCTCTCGTTTCCCCCTTATTTCTCTGATTATACACAGCAAATTCATCAGAGTTAAATTCTCGGTGTTGAAGCATTTCAGAGTAAAGTGTTGACATTATAGAGTTAGATTTTGATAACTGAATATAATAAGAGTTAGAATTGATTTGATGCAGTGCGAGTTATCTATCCAACACTTGGTGTTATTTCCAACATCCGGGAATTCATGCAGCCCCAGTCACCGAAGCATTTTCCATCGAGGTTTTAGAACAGCAACTGGTGAGTCAAACTACCTCAATGTTGGCATTTTACTGATTGTTTCTAAGGAAATACAGTTGTAAATATATTGTTAAGTTAATTACTTTAGAATGGAGTGACAATTTTAAACTTCTGCGGTTCATTCATGGTCGTTTGTGCATCTAACTTAACTGCATTGCTATAGAGTGGGGGAACTATGACGTCAATTTGTATGCAAAAACCCGGAAGCGAGTTAGCATTTTAGCAGTTCCGGTTCCCTCGTCCCAAAGTCAATGGGTTTTTTGAATGGGATTTCAGTTAAATCGCTTAAATAAGGTCCGTGGCTAACACAAACTCAAAATACTTTCACGTTTTATTCTACGACATAAAACACATCAGTTACATCACACTCTTGATTTTTAAAATCGGTTATGCTTCTTTAAAAAGACGGTTGCTATTAATGTGCTAAACGGGACTACAGGCGGTGACGGAGACATTATACATCATCAAGCTGAACTGGTCTGGAGCGCAGCTCGCTTGTGTTGGGCCATAGATGTGTATATATCTATGGTGTTGGGCATTTGGATTTGTCTGTTATTTAAGTATTTTCATGAATAGTATTTTATTGATTGTAATATTTTTCTAATTGGGAATACATATTGTGTAGATAATGCCTTCACTTGTAAAGACTGCTAAGACAGATTCATTTGTTGATCATTTATTTTAATTAAACGATAATATGAAGATGCTGCTTACCAGTGCAGCCGGTCTCTTTCCTGCTCTCAGTAATGCAAACGTGTGAATAAATGTGTAAATGTACATACTTGTTAACTGTCATTTTAACGTGATCAATATATTTCTCGTCGTTTTTTCTTCATCTGAACACATTTAACTCTGTCATAACTGCAATATTTACACTCCTCCTTAAAATGTACAGCATATGTGACTGTATGGGCTGCTATTCGCTGTACTCGGTGACAAAAAAAAAAGAGTATTGAATGTTGTTCTGTGTCCATGATGGAATTTGCAGGCATATGACATTAGACTTGTCCCTCACGCCTCATCTCCTCATTTCTGTCGTCTGTTACGGTAAGCGGGCTGTATGCACGCGAGCGATTAGGGTTACCACTTTTAATACAAAAAAATAAGGGACGCATACTGCAGCGGGGGCCACATCCCCAATCACAGGCCCAATAGCATGCCAGTGGTGGTAAATCACAACTTAAAATATGCTTTCAGGAAAGTATGAACACTTGGACATTAAAATAAACTGTCTTTTATTGAAATCTGTGTAAACAGATCAGATGCAGTCAGTCTTTCTCTTTTACAACTCTGCAGCACTGCTATAGCTGATGCTATATTTAATAGTGTGGTTCACCTGTGTTAACTCAGCTGCTGTACCCTAGAGGAGAGGAGAAAATACTAATCAACCTAATTTTAAAGGGTGGTATTGATAACAGATTTTGGCTAAAATATTTGTCATTATTTGCAGTAACACCTATCCAAACATGCAAACAGCACATGCATAAACTAGCTACAAACATTAGCTAATAAAGTTTTCAAATAGCCTATTTCTAATTTAAAAATATGAAAAGTTGCAGTTTACTAGTTTATTTTCTTTACATGAGCATGATGTTGTTTATTATGTTTCATGTAATAAATTAATGCTTGTGCCTGACTTAATCTTAACAAGCAAATCATAATATTACATTGGAATGTGATCCACTTGCATTGTATTTACAGAATTTATACAAACTACAATTTGTGACCCAGCGTGTGAAAACCAGGCTAATTCTGAGAGAAAGTTTGATTGTAGCCATTCATTTCACTGTGATTTCAGTTGTTGATATGGTTTTACTCAGTTAATGTTAATATTTTTATTATTTTTACAGACTGTACTTTTTTATGTAGAAACAAATAAAAAAATGACTCTAGCTAGATTTTCACAGACTGGGTCACCGTCATTACGCTGTCTGCTTCAGGAGAGATTTGGGGTATGATGAACTGTCTGACTGTGCATTGATGTTTGTAAACTCTGTCATTGCGGGAATGCTGCTCTCCAGAGGCATGCTGTCACACGTCCCGCATGAGCCACAGAGAACGCTCTCCGACAAATCGTGCAGTTGGCTTGATAACAATTTCTACCACTCTGAAACCAGGTATTTGTTTACTCCCACTCTCTGCGGCACTTTTGCAGCCGCCTGCGTTTAAACTCCTAAACTTTAAGAAGCGAGGGGTTACCTGGAGAAGCATCTGCCATTAGACTACTCTCTGTCAAGACTTGACAGACTATGCTTAAAAGACACGCCCTCCTCACTGGACAAAGACCAATCAAACTGACGATGACATCAAGTATTACCCAATCAAAAGTAGGAAATGAGGCACCTTCATAAAAAGTGTGTGGAATGATTTGCATGAAAAGCTACTTTAAAAAAATGATAAAAAATACGGGACAAAACCCGTCCCGTATTGATTCAAAACGGGACGCGCAATTTCATTGTCAAATACGGGACGATTCCGTATTTTAAAGGACGGGTGGCAACCCTACGAGCGATACACATATTTAATCATGTCTTATGATAACACTATGTAGGCACATTTACACATACAGTTTTAAAACTTTTACAACAACCGTAAAGCAAAACAAAATGTATTTTCCCCGTAAAAACTATCCAAAAGGTACATACCCAACAAACACATCTACGTTGTGGCGATGTCTGTACAACGTTGTATTTTTTCAAAGGCGACGTCGCCGCTTACATGCTCTCTACATTGTTACAACGTAGAAATGTAAGACGCGAGAAGGCTGTAGCAACGTTGTCATGTGACATTCAGCAACCGTGAGACGACGTTCTTACTACATGTATTAATGTTTTTTCCTGGTAGTTTATCAGTACTGCCTAGAATACAGGATAAGCAGTAATTCTTTTCCAGTATTGCTTAATATTAAATATTGTTCATTTATTTTTTATTTTATATTTAACAACTGCATGTGTAAACTTTGAAGTATAAAAATGCCACACAAATGAATTTATTCAAACTTTTTATTATATATTTCACAACATTTAATGCATACAGTACACATTTAATTATAAGCAAACAGTATAAAATAAAGTTTAGATTTATAATAAATTATAATTATAATTAAATTATAATAATTATAATTAAATTATAATATATATATATATATATATATATATATATATATATATATATATATATATATATATATATATATATATACATATAATTAAACTAAAGGGTAAACAAACAAGAAAAGTAAACGAGCAATCATTAAAATGTTAATATAAATATATAAATTAAAATGCAGACACTGGGCAGTGAAGGTCTGGACTGGAGAATACAGCAGACCGGGGAGCGCAGCTGAAGACCAGGTGTAGTTGTTGGTATGGAGAAAGCAGTCAGAGGAAGAAACGAATCCAACAGATAATCCAGCTTCAGAGATGGATCCACAGCAGACACAAGTCAAAATAGGCAGTGAACAAGAGAGGACAGATCAGAGCTTGACACAACAGGACTACACAGGAAAAGACTACTGACTAGCAAGTTTATATTGAAGCTTCAGACATTTAATGTAATTTAATTACATATTAAATCTCCAGTGAGTAATAATATAATAATGCTTTAATAATATATCATACACCAAAATTACATAACATTAAATGAATTTAGAGATACAGGGAAAGCAGGTTTGAGTTAACAGAAGTCAGAGTTAGTCTCCAAATACTTACTTAAAATTATGAGAGGAGAAAGAAGAGGTCCTGTAGTTGTGGCATTGCTCGCTGTAAAATGAAATGTTAAACTTAGTGTCATTTCAATAACAGCTGTACAAAATAATAATTTTTCAATTACAAGCATGATCTATTTTCTTCGTTATGGACATGCTGTGTTTTAGGTAACATAACTGCATTTAATATGATAAGTAATAATAAATATAGTAGAGTAGTATACTCCTTACCTCATTTAATTCTTCTTTCCATAGATCAGGAATTACAGCAACACTGTGATCTGAGGTGAATTCAACAATTTAAAAAATTCTGAAAGACAAGTTACATGTGTAATTTGAAAACAGTGAGTGGGTAAACAATAGAGTTTTATGCAACTTACACATAATTCAAATCCAGAAATTATCAATAGGAGATTACCTTGATGTGAAAATAGCCTGTTGAGCAAAGAAAAAAAGTGGATTTTAAATTCAAACATCAAAAGACCAATCAAAATAACAATTTAGACTAGCAGATCTTTTTATTGATATCAATATTAACTAGACATATTAACATCAACTTACATACTTTAACTTATAGGGATAGATCACCCAAAACTGACAATTCTGTAATTTAGTCTAATCCTTTACTTGTTCCAAACGTATTTAGCTTTTTTTCTGCTAAACAATAAAGAAGATATATTGAATAAAGCTGGAAAACTGTAACTATTGACTTCCATAGAGTTTTTCCTACTATAAAAGCAAATGCTTACAGATTTCAGATTATTTCTTTAATAGACGGTCTTTAGTGTTCAACAGAATAAAGAAACTTAAAGGTTTGGAATCACTTATTATTTACAGGGTAAATAATTCGTGAGTAAATTTTCATTTTTGAGTGAACTGTCCCTTTAACGGGACGCAAACTGCACAGAGATGAAGTATCCATAACTGTCTGATCGCGATGGATATGGAAAAAAACTAAACTTCAAAAACATTATTGTCCATTCGACTAAAGACAAGGGGTAGGTATATTAGGAAATGTTTTATCGAGAGATTAAACATAATGATTTTAATGGTGTCGCTTTCCGTAAACGGAGTGCTGAAATGTTACTCGTTCGTAATAACTTCTTTATGGCTTTTTTGTGTGTGTATAATGTTGGAACAGATTGTTGTCGAAATCGTAGGTTTATTTGAATATTCACAATTTACATATCTTATTTAGCAAGAACAAATAAGCAATACTTACGTCTCCTCGGTCGTTGATGAATGAGACGACGGTCTGTTGATATTTAAACTGATTCAGCTGTGGCTAGTAAATGTTGTACAGTGGTCGTTCACGCCACCTAAGCACAACCTAAAGCATGCGGCCCTCATGATGTTTAAATGGCAACGTTATGACATCGTTGTGACAACCTTTAGCAACAACGTAGAATCCTCAACCTTTTTGCAAGGTTGGTACAACGTTGTAGGAAGGTCGCTACGTTGGGGCAACGTTGTGTGTTTGTTGGGTATAGGTCCAAGTGGTTTTGCGTATATATTTGTTTATAATATGTAGCGTGGATTATAATATAATAAACCGAGAGAGTAAATCTTTGTCATGGACCATATTCCAAAAAAATAAGCTTGAAGAGTTGTCTGTAGCAGGGTGGTGCTGACGTCACAGGCGAGCGCCCCGAAGGCTGTAGTCCGTTTATAGCCTAATGTTAGCTTTTCAGTTCTTGCGTTTGCATTTAAGATTCAAAAGTGCTAAAAGTTGTATTTTCGTGTGAGGATTATCCGGCTGGACAAAACGTGTAAGTTTAATGAACAGTGTTTGAACACAGAGCTTATTATTTGCAATCTTCGAAAAGCCTATGGGAAAATCCTATAGAGATCTTATCGAGGGAACCAGTTTTATGCTAGCAGCCGATTCGCCTACAAGGTGACGTCATAGTTCCTCCACTCTATTGACTTCTTATCTAGAATGTTTTTCTTTATGCTCACGCATACATAGTGCATAAAAACATTAAATGTACATGTTCAACACATTTCTGTCACGGTAAATGCTATTTTGTGCGTTGTTACCCATCTGTAAAATAAAATCGACACTTCTCCTTTAATTCGCAGCGTCCTAAACTAGCGAGGGAATCCCGGAGCCGCCTCCTCTGCCCGGATACTGACAGGACGGCACCACAGGACGGTTTCCCTGAGCTTTGGAGAGTTTTCTGAAACATATCTGGTGAGTAAATCAACATATACTTACTTGTAAAAGGCTTCCTGACTAGAAATATGATTGTTTGTTATTCGTGTACGTTAATTTAGGTTACCGTGGCCCTTTGAAACTGGGTCATTCGTTGCCGTCCATGTTACGTTAGTTCATAGACTTGTGTGATAACGTACGCTTGAATTATATTAAGTGTTGACAACTATTAAAGTTGGAACGTTAATGTGTTTAAATGACCGCGTTTGCACTTTCTCATACATTTAATGTTAGTAAGTTAGGCTAGTTCTGTAGTCAGGAACATCTTAGTCAACCTTTTTCTCCCGCATGATATTGTGCTTAAAACTATAGGCTAAACTGTGCATGTACACAACATTTCCGTTTCGTTAAAGGCATTTAGTGTGTTGTAAACAGCCACCTGTCTGTAAAATTAATCAACTGATTCATATTATTTGCTGAAGCATATATGGTGAGTAAATCAAATTAAATTTATTATAAAGTTAACCTTTTTGCTCAGAAATATAGTTATTCGTGCAATTGTAGTTCAATTATTCAAAAATACTGCAGTAGTTGTGAATTTTGGCGGATCATTTGTGGTTGCTTAGTACTTGAATACAATTTCATATTTACAGATATTAACATTTTTTTTAATAACTAAATGCACGTGAGTGTGCTCAAATGAAATTTTTTTTGCCTTTTAAAAAATTAAAAGGGTTTGTTCACCTTTAAAATAAAATTGACACTTTCTGTATTTTAGTACCAAAACTAGCAAGAGAAGCCCCCTGCATCTGCCTATGCAATACCTCCAGATAATATTGCATTTTATGGAATACATGATGTTACCATGTATTTATTTATTTTATATAAATTATTATTTTAATAGCTCATTTGTTGCCTTTGGATAGTTAGCTAACAAATGCATCTAAACACTGTGAAATTGCTTGTCATTTTGATAAAACATACTATTTATTGTATTTACAGGTTGATTTGTAGAATTATTATCAATAATCAACACATGAATCAAAAGATATGTGAAGATACGTGAGGCACGCTTAATTATGGTCATCTCTTTAAAAAAAAAAAAAAAAAAATCTGAAGGTTATGCATGTGTTAGATAATAATGTGTTGTTTTTTTTAACAGCCACAGTTCTCCATACAATGATACAAAACCCTGACTGTGACGATGGCTGAGTAGAGACTGATTGAGATGGTGTATTTCCAGAGTTGGTGGAATGACCAAGCACACCTTCTTGGTCATTTGTGGTGATAATAATGAAGGTATGTTTGATAAAGTTCTATATTTGTTTCACAATAGGCTGAAAGGTTATTAGAGCATTAGAGAATAACAAATGACATGAAGGTGATAAGTTTTGTATTGTGGGTGAACTGTTACTTAAATAATATTCTGCTCTTTGTTTTGCACTTTTCCCCTTCTGCGTATCCTAATATTTTAGATTCTATTTGGACCTGAAACATCTGCTAGACTCCTGGACAGGTGGCATCAATACTGTACCTGAAAGGGCCTAACAAGTTGAATCTGGTAAAGAAACACACAAAGAAAAAAAATATATATATATATATATATATATATATATATATATATATATACTCTCACGCCCCCTGCTGCCCATTGTTGAGGTTGACGTCACTTGTCTCTAACTAATTAAACCAAATTTAAGCACATATTTATTTGATCACATTTGATTAAATTGTATTAGTAATGAGGTTTTGTTCTAAATATTATATTCTAAAGTTAGTATTTTCCAAGTGCATGTCATGTCTTGTGAGTGCGCGATCACTCGATTACTGCATGGTTTCCGTTACATTCATTCTTCCATGGCAGGGCGCCACACCAAAATTCACCCCGCCACTGACTGATGCTTGCGCGCCGGTTTTCTCTGTTGGTGCACGGGATTCTTGCGTGCCCTCGTGTATACTCTGCTCAAGTGCGCTTTCAAAAACAAGCAGCTGAAGTGCGATTTAGTGTGTTTACGCATCACGCATCAGTAACTGACTGACAGGTGCATGCAGCGTGTGAGGCTGGCAAATACGACCGCTTTCAGTTAAGATGAACACAGTTTCCATAATTATACTTTATAGATAATAGATAATGCTTTATAATACTTTAAAATGTATAGATGAGGTTATCTTGATGGAGTTTAGCCGTTTCACTTTACTTCAGGGAGCATTAATGCCGCTCGGGTCTATTGGAGACATTCATAAATATTTCTAGCAAATCTAATGAAGGTTGGAGACATACTTGTTATACATAAACACACTAAGGCGCACTTAAGCGGAGTATATATGGGGGCACGCAGGAGTTTTGTGCATGGACGGAGAGAATAGGCGCGCAGGCAATATATTGACATTGCAGTTTTCAGCGCCGTGCACCGCATTCTTGCCTATACTGAACTGTAGAATAAAATACATACAAAGATGACGTTCACCTCTTACCTGATGTCTTTAACAATACATTTTCTATGTGTTTGCAAAATGGAAGTCATAAGACATCTTCTACTTGAGGAGGTAAAGCTCAATATGACGGGAAATAGCTGAGCCAAAAACCAACAAACAAATCAATCAAATTAAAAATGTACAAAAATCACAAAATATCTCAAAGTGAGCAAAAGTAATGCTAAATAATTTTGCCCAAACGAAAGTTAAGCAAAAACAACGAAAATCATAATCATGTTGACAAAATACACGAAAAACGAGATCAAAGGAAGATGCGCTCTTCTCCGCTTTTCCTGACAGGCTTTTCATATCGCCGCGCCACGTCGACCAGTGATGATAGATCGGTCTCCTGACCAATCAGCTGTCGTGAAGGTGACATACAGAAATGACAGGCACGGAGAGAGTGAGAGAGAGAGAGAGAGAGAGCGAACGGGAGGCTAAAATACAACCAGCTAGAACCGTAACATTAGTTTCAGACAAAACTGCAGTGTATTCTCTTTGCTTGCGCGCCGATTTCCTCTGTTCGTGCGCAAAACTTCTTGCACGCCCTCAAATATACACGCTCAAGTGCAGATCTTTATATGGGCTTTCAAATAACCGCTGCTGAAGTGCGATTTAGTACGTTTCTGTGCGTTTTGCGACATTAACGTGTCCTGGGGTGGAGTGAGGCGGCTATAGACTCCAGCAAGATAAAGTCATTGTATGCAGAGCCATAGACCTTTATCAATGAAGTATACTTATGGAAACTGTGTTCATCTTTACTGAAATTAACTGAAATATTTCATATGTTCTTAGAGAGGACAAGCCTGTTTATCTTTCACTATAGTCTACACTGCAGTTATTTATTTAATTTGAGTTTACTTTCTTTAGATGGCTGCACTAAAGAGAATAGTTTTTTCTGACTAGTCTATATTGGAGGTATTTATTTCATGTTTGTTGTTTACTCTGGTATCCTGACTGTACTAAAATGTGATGGCAAAGTTAATAAAGAAAATGTTTAGTTGTTCTTGTTATTAAGTGAATCTATTGTTCCTTAGCATTGCTGTTAAGATGACATCAACCCTAACCCCACAGCAAACAGAAACCGAACCGAACCGTGGCTCCAAAACCGTGAACCGAACCGAATCGTGCCTTTGGTATATCGTTACACCCCTAATATATATATATAAATTAACATTTTCCGTATTTCATAATTCATGTTTGTTTTTGTGTATCCACTGTAATTAATTGTGTACAAATTGCAGCATTGATCTCCACTTGGTCAATAATTGATGTTGAAACTTTTATTTGACTTTTTTGATGTTTGTGTAGTTTTAAATAGTATATTGTGTAAGAAATAATATAGAGAGAATTAAGTCCATAAACAGACAGAAAATGTTCATGCAGTTTATTACAAAGTTTTTGTACCATAATGTACACCACCAACCCAGACAATATACAGCTTCACTTCAGACTAGGGCTGGGCGATTTTTTCGATTAATTCGAATTTACGTTTTAAGACGATTTTATTTTTTACAAAATCGAAAAATCGCGATTTTTTTATAAAAATATTAAAGCCACTTTCCCACTATCGTGCCAAACCGTTCTAAACTGTTAGACAACCGTGCGGAATTGTGCTGATTCTGTGTGTTGACGTCGCGGCTCTGTTGATGAGCTACCAGCTGATTTAGCGGAAGCGCGCCAGGGCGGACTGGCCATTGGGAACACCGGGACATTTTCCCGCTAGAGCAACAACAGCTCCGCAGCCAGCCCAGCTTCGCTTATGTTTTCACGCGCGTCGTGCTGTTGTTCGCGTCCCCGCAGCCGTCTCTCTCTCTCTCTCTCTCTCTCTCTCTCTCTCTCTCTCTCTCTCTCTCCCCCCCCCCGCGAGCTGCGCTCGACAGGTGGAGTCACTTTTAGTCACTTATGCCCGCGCACCCATCGCTCCACACACAAGGAAATAATTGCACCTAGTTCAAAGCCCAGATGGCTGGTTTTGTATATTATACCCGCGCACCACCTGAAGGACGGTACTGTATGAATTAAATCATAACCCATATATGCACCAATAAACAAGTAAAATGAATGAATGAATAAAATAAATATGGATTCTTAATTGTCGGCAGTTTTTACTCCAAAAAATATCAATACATATCGACAAAGGTTTTATAAAAATAAATTAAGCAATTTCCAACATTTCAGCTATAGGCCATTACACGATTCAGTGAAATATAAGATAGACATTTAAATATAGAT
This sequence comes from Danio kyathit, assembly GCA_903798195.1. Classification (NCBI taxonomy): domain Eukaryota; kingdom Metazoa; phylum Chordata; class Actinopteri; order Cypriniformes; family Danionidae; genus Danio; species Danio kyathit. Next base: position 348,712 of record LR812543.1, read on the forward strand.
AGATATGTAACAGGTTTTTTTTTTGTTCACGGTGATCTTTAATATATACTGGGTGGTGGAGCTACGCACAAATATTTTCTAAAACGTCAAGCAGATATTTGTCTATAGCTCGTTAGTTATTTATGAAGACAAAAAATTATTAAAATAACAAAAATAAAACTATAAAATTACAAAGATAAAAAGAGCAGCATTCTGCTAAATATAGTCCTTTATATCCTGATATGCTGTGTTGTTTCATTCGTTTTTTTATATTTAACTTGATGCATTCGTTATTTAATGTTTAAATACTGAAATCGTTTAAATGGTTATATTTTACCATCAAAATGTAGTATATTTTATATCATTACCAACTTTTGATATAAAACCGCTGTTATTTTATTGGTTGTTATGAAATAATTTAAGTGCTATATTTTTTATGAGTGAAAGTGCCCGCTCACTTTGACAAGGCCTGTCTAAATATATATTTCTGCCATGCCACTAATACAGATAAACTATTGTTGCATTATCATTGTTTATTTTTCTGTTATGGACAGAGATTTGAAATATTTATTTCCCCTCCAATCCTTTTCAATGTTCACGTTACATTTTGGTCATTTTCCCTCCAAATAAAATTTGCCCAAAGCTGCACAACATATGACCTGCTGTGACTTCTATTGTAGCTATGTTTAGCATCCCTATATGAGAGAGTGCCATAACCGCGTTTAGTCACACTATTGCTTTTCTTTTACAAGTGAGCATGAAAAAAACTAGTTTCAGCATTTATTTAAATTTAAATGAACAAGGTAAGCTGGTAAGGTAGTTACACAGTAAAACATTTTTTATAAAAAAATAAATAAAAAAATCGAAATCGTGAATCGGTCAAACTTTATGAAAAAAATCGAGATTTTTTTTTTTTGCCATATCGCCCAGCCCTACTTCAGACTATTAAAAATGTCATTAAAAGTAACTTTTTAAAGTCAATAATTGTTGGAGAAAAGATCAAGATCACTTTATGCCAATATTTATGGGAAGTCAGCATCACTAAATAATATAAAAGATTTTAAGCTCCTCTAAATTTAGCTCCAAATGTTGTGTTAAATTGAGGATTCTGGAGAGACAGCTGCCTGTTTTTTCTGTTCTAGTCATAGTGGTTAACCGAATTGTTTTTGGAGATTCCAACAGTGATATATGTTTTTTTTTCTACTTTTTCATATCCTGTCACCTCAACCAGCTGAGAGAGTAAAGTTGTGGATCATCATGTCGATTTTCATAAGGTGAGTTTAGATTTCTTGAATGTGTTATATTTACTTTAAATGTTCTTTTGAATATATCATAGAATTTGACACTATATTGAACTTCTTCAAATTGCTCTGATGAAACAAAGTTCAATTGTCAAAACATCAGTAGATATGCCAGCTCTGTCTATGTGTGCACCAAAGGACTGGAACAGCCTTTTTGAGCACTGGTCATACATATTGTGTTGATATTGTCTGTACTAATAAAAATGATAAAGCATATTTGGCATATTGTTGCATTTTAAAAACTGAATGAATTGTTGAAGTGGTGAACGTTTTCAAATAAAATGTTTTTGTTTTGTTTTGTTTTTTGTAATTTACAGTCTTTTTTATCTTTACCATATTTACACTCAAGAGAGTTGAATAAAATAACAATATATTGAAGTAAAAAAATTACACCGAACACCAACATACAATTTATTTTACACCAGCCCAGAGTTAAAATTAACCCTAATGTCGGTGTTAATATGCCAACACTTTTGAAAGTGTTAAGCTAACTCTGTTGGGAGTGGACCCGATGAGACACTTTCAAAGTGTTGAAATTAACTATGTTATTTCACAACGCATTAACAATGTTTGCCATGCTTTGTAGGCCAATCAAGTGCTCCGTGCATACCCACACCTCGACTCTCACACTCTGATAGACATTTTTTCATTTGCATTATCTGTCCTTTAGGTTGGAACAAATATGGTGGAGTACCTCCAGCAGACTGAAGCATCAAGACCTTACCCTTATCTCACTTCAAAATGGACACATTGACTCCCAGACATTTGTCATCCTGCCAGGAGAAGCTTTGGAGCTAAGGACTCTCACAGACAATTTAGCTTATTTAATTCCCCTATAGCGCATGTCTTTGGACTTGTGGGGGAAACCGGACAGGCCCGGATTAAGAATTCAGAGGCCTCTGGGCACATTGTCTCCTACCCGGCCGCACCCCTATAGTTGAATTGAAAAATAAGAATGATATAATACATTTTTTATCAAATTAATCTATAGGCCTAATGTGTTGCACACATTTTTGAATAAATGATATATAGTACATATATTTAAGCATTTAAAGCATACTTTGAAAAAAAAAATACTAATAAAACTAGTGAAAATTTATGTTTTTTAGTATACTTGTTCAAGTTCACTGAAGCAGTACTAAAAAAATATATATTTTAAAGGGTATTTTTAATGTATAACTTCTACAATCTTATAAAGCATATTATTGTCATGGCATATAACACATACTGCCTCTCCAATTCAGTTCTATGAATCTAAGTCTTCCATAATACACGCACTTATTAATGATATACTGTCTCTCTCCTCCTCTCCTGTCTTTTCTCTCCTCTCCTCGTGATGAAGAGTAGGCAAACAGCAGAGGTCAACTTGATCATAAACCTGAAAGTATCCAAAATCACACACTATACCTATTCTCCTCTCCTGTCTCCTCTTCATGGCTTTTCTATCTCTCTCTCTCTCTCTCTCTCTCTCTCCCTTTACTGTCTGTCTCTCTGACACGACGAATCCAGTCTGCGCTGCGCTAGCCTCCTCCACCTGATTAAAGCTAACTTGCTCATATAACGTTACCATAAAGTCTCCCTCATTCTCCTCATCATCGGTCTGTTTGAAGAAGGTGTGTACACATGGAACATGCCTCAATAAAGATGCCTCCTCTCGCTCTCTCTCTTGCGTTTGTTAAATCCACTTGTCCGCTCATTTTGATCTACGACTACTACACAGCTCAATTTAGCGCGGGTTATTTCTAAACTGACGTTTCCGCGCTTGACCAATTACAGCATTCTGTTTGGTTAAAAAAGAGAAAGAACAAATCTGCGTGCTTTTTATACATGGTGTCATTTTTTTTGCCAATTTAAATATAATGATAATAGTTATATGTGATAGCGATTTTTTTCTAAGAGGAAATATATAGTTGTCTAAGCAATATGGTTTTAAAGAGAGGGAGGCACTTTTATTAAGACGTGCCATCTATTAAATGTTCTTCAAACAGAGCCATGAGGTCAGAGCTGGTGAAGTAGAGCTAGCATTGGCAAATGATGATGACGAACAGGGGCAAGAGGGCAACTAACATTGTAGATAAATTAATTCTATTAAGATGTCGCAAACATATAACACCAGGTGCAAAAGGACTGTTTAGATGCTGTTTATACACATTTGAATAAGGCTAAACATTATTAAATACCCACGAGCCACTTGTGACTTTATATCATATTTGCATTATTTTCATTTTTAAAAAAATGTTTCCTTACTAAAAGTAAATGTATTTCCAATCTGATATGTAATGGGGAGAGAAAAGGAACCACGAGCTCAGCAGACAGATTCGAACCGGGTTGACGATGGATCCCGTCAAAAGATGTTATCGAGCACCCTACAGACTACGCCACTCGCGCTCGTTTTGAACGCGCTCTTTAGTTATGTTGTCTCTGTCAATCAGTTGCCGGTGGGCGGAATCCGCGTACGTAGCTTATTCCAACGAGGTGCGCTATTTGCACTTAAATAGACGCTCCAAAATTGGCTTTCATTTTCCCCTCGCAGGGGCCCCAAGTGCGCACGGGCCCCTGGGCCCGTGCCTATAAGGCCCATTGGTTAATCCGGCCCTGAAACCGGAGCACCCGGAGGAAACCCACGCCAACACAGGGAGAACATGCAAACTCCACACAGAAATGCCAACTGACCCAGCCGAGACTCGAACCAGCGACCTTTTTGCTGTGATGCGACAGCACTACCCACTAAACTACTGCACCGCCATGAGGTAGCATTTTAGTTTTAGTTTTATTTGTTTTCATTTTACAGGTTTTGTTTTTTTGTATGTAAACAGCTTATTGCTTGAGGAAGAGTATTACTTTATGTTCACACTCTGATGAATATTAATGACATTTTTGTGCAGCACAAATGAATATATTGTGAATATATGGTTCATAATATAGACTAAAAACACTGCTTTGTGTCAACGATTGTCGAGGTATTTTGGAATTTTAAATTTGATGTGCATATGGATTTATGTGCAAACTGTTTCTATAAAGCTTGAGGTTTTTTGTAGTTGATAAATTTTTTTAAATGTTAAAACATTTGGCATTTTAAATTCATGTGCATGTGAATTCATGTGAATTGTTTAAAATGTTTTACCTTGAGGTAATTTGGAGAAAAAACTTAACCTCAGGCAACCCATATATATATATATATAAATAACAAATTGTTTTGAATGCAGTTTATAATTTGTATTTAGTTTTGTATGGTTTCTTGAATTTTTAGTTGAGGTAAAGTGTATTTACAAAGTGTAATGTGCTGAACAATTTTAATGGAACAAAAAACAAAGCTAATACAAAATTGACCTGTTAGATTTTTATGTGGTTAATGATTTTAAAAGAAAACTAAAAATTACATTTGAAAATATAACCTATTTATTAAATCAAATGAACCTATTATTTAAGTAAAAATAACCAATTATTGGGTAAAAAAAAACAACCCAATTGTGAGGTTAAAAATAATAACCCAATTACTTGGGTTAATTTAACCCCTGATGTGTTCTGTCCCATATTTACCCAGCAGTAGGGTTAAAACAACCCAATTTAAATAGTTTTTAACCCTGTGTTTTTTAGAGTGTAGAGTTGTTTTGGGTCCCCATATTTTGCTGTGTACTTTTGTTATAGCCTACTAAAATGTAATTAATAATCTTAACTATTTTGTAGTTGTTGCAATAAATAAATAAATAAATAATTGATCACGCCATGTGATTTGTCACCATGCAGTAAACTACGAGCCCCGAAGTGTCCGACCTGATGGCCTCGTTTTCAACTCCGCCCACGCAGCCGTGCTTCATGTCGAACGCACCTAAGAAATATGTTCTCTGTGGCTGTTTCTCAATATGCGTTCTTCAGCAGTCTTGCGTCCTCGTGTTCTCGTGTAACGTCATCATCAGCTGCCAAAGTTCAGTTCCAATACTCAAGACCGCAAGAACAGAGGACGCGTGAAACTTCCCGGATGTGTTCTTGATATCGAGGACGCACCAATGCAGACTTGAGCACTGATCTCGCTCTAGAAGTCCCAGAAGTCATTGCGACTGGAGGTGGGAAGTGCAGCATTTTATTTAGATTTATTATTAAAGTTCAGAGAAATAACCTATTTACCTCAGGAATTTCCCTAAATAAAACGGTGAATATAAACATTACCATAAAAATCTTAATAAAGGAATAAACACATTAAGTGTGTTTGTTTGCTGAAATTCATATTAAAATCTGTTTTATTTATATTGTGCAACGTATATTTATAATGTTTTTATGCATAGTATATATTTTGAAAAGGGGAAAACAATAAATCGTTGTATGAATTCTGTAATGTTTAAATAATTTTTCATTTAAAACGCGTGAAGGTCATGTGACCATCAGGAAGAACGCAGCATCTCATTCCTCACAGGACGCCTTCTCTGTTCTCGTGGTCTCCCGAGTTCGTTCTTCCGAGGACACCTGGCAAGACCGGTCTCCACAAGAACGCAAGTCCATTCTCTGCGTTCTTGGAATTGAGAAACAGCCTGTGTCTCCCGAGTTCGTTCTTCCGAGCTAACTTGGCAAGACCGGTCTCCACAAGAACGCGAGTCCGTTCTCAGCGGTCTTGGAATTGACAAACAGCTATGGTCTGCGGCTCGTTCTTATCCTGGATCAGCACTTTGGAGGTTTTCATTTAGGGGTGTACTCACTGTTGTTGCCAGCGGATTGACATTAATGGCTCTGTGTTAAGTTATTCAGAGGAGACAGCAAATTTACACCGTTATACAAGCTGTATACTCACTACATTTTGTTACAAGAAGATATGTCAGAGAGGTGGGCTCTTAAAAAATTGATCGGAGAAGGAAGTGGGCTAAGTGAGAAAGGTTGAGAACCCCTGTAGTAGATGACAGCTGCATAAATGCATCAAATTTTGATGATGAAGTTAAAAAAAAGTTTGGAAGCATCTTAAAAGAGCTGACCTTTAATGCCCGTCCTCGCGGAGGTGATGCAGCAGAGTAATATGATCGGCTACAGTGATTCTTGTGTCGATGTTACAATACTTTTGCTTTTAGCCAAACTGAAAGAAGGTGTTGTCCTTGTCACATGACTTTTGACTTTCATACGTGCTGATTAGGAAATCAAGACGTTGCGTTAGAAAACAGTTAAAGAATATTAGCCCAGTGGCGTTTTTTATAGTCTCTTTTTTAAAGAACACATGTACATTGTTTTATAGGATGCTTTGTAACTATGTAGTAAATAATTTGGACTGCATTGATTAAAACAGCTGTTGCACATTGATTAAAAAATTTAATTGACGCCATTATATTAGATTTTACTTGATTGTTTTTCAACGGTATGCGATAACTTACTGGTTAAATTCAGAGTGCGATTATATTCCAATTTATGTTAGTGTCTAAGACTAGTGTCTTCAAGACTTGCTAAAACACAGGTTTGAATATCTCCAGCAGATGTCAGCATTTCTCTTCAAGCTGATATAAGTTTTGTTTAATTCCTCAGATCTGCTGCATTACACACTAGCCTATACTGTACAGACAACTGAAGATAAATACGGACAGTAACCTTTTAAAATTTACCAGATTTAAAATAAAGCACTTTACTTTTGAGACATTACATTCAACAAAATATAAAGCTATGCAATAAAGAAGACTGAGTTAGTCTATCCTACTTAGAATGATGGATTCTATCCATTAATGCATGTATGTGTGTGTGTGTGTGTGTGTGTGTGTGTGTGTGTGTGTGCATATTTCATTGCAACAAACTTTCATATATAACAATATTTCTAGTTCACAATGAAGCTTAAGGTTTCATAACGAAAAGATTAAGGTGATGAAGATGGATCTGTCTACGTTTGAGAATGCTGGATTTCCAGCCTGTCTGGTTTTCAGTTTCTGTTGAACTTTGACACGTACCATGTGACTTCAGGGAACTATTCAGTTTACAGGAAGGTTTGATTTACAAGAAGTGTTGGCCTTAAAAGAGAAAACGAAAGTGTTATTGTACCAGCAGAAATGTCTACATGGCATTACAGGGGATTTCTTGGGATCTTTTACGCCCAGAATAACAAAACACTTCCTTATTGTGATAAAAAAACAGACTGTAACAGATACTATTCATTAACAAGGCATATCTTTAAGCTAGGTCATCTTGTCACGTTAACTCCACTTTCCAGCAGTCGCAGTTAAAAAATGGGTTACATAATATCTGGTGACAACAGTATAAGAATGTCATAGAAACCTCATTAAATTTCAAGAAATAACAAAATAAAATATTGAGAATACAGTCATGTTAAAGTAATTTACAAAAGCCTTTTTGAGACAAAATTGTCTGTTTTTTGCTGCTCCGAATTTATAAGTTATTTTTATGTTTAATATTAAAGTAGCTGTCACATCCATGGACTCATCATTTCAATACCACAGTGTTGTCATTTCGACCTGATTATCCTCCTCAAAACCACCCGTAAGATACTTCCTTCCTTTCTTTATGCACCAGGCACTTTGTTAGACATACTTCTGTGTTTTATATGTTTCTTTGTATAGCTAAGCTTTTTAAAAATCAATAAATAAAAAATAAATGCGGCAAATGTGTATTCAATTCATTCATTCATTCATTCATTTTCTTGTCGGCTTTGTCGCTTGCGGGGTCGCCACAGCGGAATGAACCGCCAACTTATCCAGCACGATTTTACGCAGCGGATGCCCTTCCAGCCGCAACCCATCTCTGGGAACTTCCACACACACATTCACACTCATACACTATGGACAATTTTAGCTTACCCAATTCACCTGTACTGCATGTGTTTGGACTGTGGGGGAAACCGGAGCACCCGGAGGAAACCCACGCGAACGCAGGGAGAACATGCAAACTCCACACAGAAACGCCAACTGACCCAGCCCAGCCGAGGTTCGAACCTGCGACCCAGCGACATTCTTGCTGTGAGGCAACAGCACTACCTACTGCGCCACTGCGTTGCCGTATTCAATTCAATTCATCTTTATTTGTATAGCGCTTATACAATGTAGATTGTGTCAAAGCAGCTTCACATGGAAGATTATAGTGAATGTAAACAGTGTCAGTTCAGTTTTCAGAGATTAAGTTCAGTTCAGTTCAGCTCAGTTCAGTGTGGGTTAATAATCACTACTGAGAGTCCAAACACTGAAGAGCAAATCCATCGATGCGCAGCTCTACAGATCCCGAACCATGCAAGCCAGTGGAGACAGCGGCGAGGAAAAAACTTCACCAATTGGAGAAAGTGAAAATTTACATAGGCATTAACTATATGCTATAAAACTGCAGGTTAACAACGCTTATATAATGTCCAACCTACACACAACTCCTCAACTTTTCTGATTTTGATTATAATGCAAGAATGTTGTGCTTTTGTAAAGCTGCTTTGGAATAATAATTATTGTGAAAAACGCTACACAAATAAACTTGAACCCTTTGTCTTGTTTTCTCATCTTTTCTAATTATTTTTCAATTCAATCTTCGCATTTCAATTGTTATTTTCACATTTTTCTGGTTCTTTGTCTGGTCTTGTTTGTTGTGTGCCCTTCCACAGCTGTGTTTGTGTTTTGTGTTTCTTTGAAGATTATTAAATGGGTGTTCATTTACATCAGGGGTGCCCAAACTCAGTCCTGGAGGGCCGGTGTCCTGCAAAGTTTAGTTCCAACCCCAATCAGACACACCTGGGCTATAATCAAGCTCTTACCAGGCTTTCTAGAAACATCCTTGCAAGTGTGTTGAGGCAAGTTGGAGCTAAAATCTGCAGGACACCGGCCCTCCAGGACCGAGTTTGGACACCCGTGATTTACATAGTTCAAAGATTCAATACTTATTCCCACAGCACATCCATGACAACAGCTTTGAATAATCAACTAATATAAAAAATTTTCTAAAGTTATATCTAAATTTACATTCAAACATTTACATGTAACTTTGCTTTTATGTTTAAAGTGTATAAAATGATTGTTTTGAAATGATACTTTCCCTACGTTAATAAAATTAGTTGATTGATTTGCTGGCTCAATCCTCAGCATTTGCATGTGCATTACACCGTGTTTTAACAACACACAATCCCATGCCATGACATGCAATACCATCTATCTTTTACATGTTAAAAGTAGGTTTTGTGCTAACCATCTGCGACGGCAGCGTGCAAAATGTCTTTTTCTATTTCTGTGATGTCATGACAAAGATCACCTCAGGTACTGATTATGTGCTTTAGTCAGAGTTAAATGCTCCCAATGTGAGTTTAAATACTTTTTACATGACATGTATTGGGCGACGCGGTGGCGCAGTAGGTAGTGCTGTTGGCGTGGGTTTCCTCCGGGTGCTCCAGTTTCCCCCACAGTCCAAACACATGCAGTACAGGTGAATTGGGTAGGCTCAATTGTCCGTAGTGTATGAGTGTGAATGAGTGTGTATGGGTGTTTCCCAGAGATCGGTTGCAGCTGGAAGGGCATCCGCTGCGTAAAACATGTGCTGGATAAGTTGGCGGTTCATTCCGCTGTGGCGACCCCGGATTAAGGGACTAAGCCGAAAAGAAAATGAATGAATGAAATGTATTGCCATACTGAAAGCAGCAGCAGATAGTTCACCTCAAATCTAGGAAATAAAACAATAAGCAGACGCTTTGAGAATGAATGTTAGAACTGAGATTCTGCGCAAACCAACATCAGTCACTGAGACTATTAATAATGTTATTATAATGTTGCTTGTTGCTGGAATCTTGATTCACTGCGAGTTGTTAGGCCACAATGTAAGGTCACGTTCTACATCAGCCGAACCTGACGAGCTGCACCGTCATGAGGAGATCACCCACCAAACATAGACTGATTTGTTGTACACTGCATCATTATTATGCATGCCTCAGGCTGGATTTGATTGGCCACAATGTTTCTAAAGTGACAGAACAACGATCATTTTCCTCCCTTAGGTATTTTGTCAATTTACCATGTATGTGAGACTCTTATATTGCTGTTCACAACCCATACTGTCATTTTTATGGAGTGAAAGAACACTAATTACTATATGCATCTATTCATGCAGAGGCTGACTGTTTCTGGAGATTTATTTAACTTGCGTAAGACACATACCTAGATACCTAGGTAACATTCAGGGTGTGCAAGTTGCTAAATTAACTTATGCTCTGAATATAATCTTCTCCAGAGTAGACAGTTTCAGGGTTAATTAACCTGAGCTATATATTTGTGTTTCTTACATTATTTCTAAACATATTTAGTAGGTTAACTAAACTAAAACACTATTATAAAATAATGTTTAGTTTTACTTTTATTTATTGTATTTATTCTTTTCCAACATGGTCACCAAGCTCCTGTGTGAGACTCAAAATTGGTGTTGCACACAGGTGTCACCATTTACAGTACCACCCAGTAAACCCACCAGCCCTCCCACAGCCCTCAGCACTTCAACACTTCTCCATCACAGCGAATGTGACTGCAATCTACTGTAAACAGCTCAATAAAAATGATAGAACAACACTTACCCTTAGACAGAGAGGTTTCAATGACAGCTCTGGGCTGGAACTCTTCCTTGGTCTGATTTTCACTTGTGTCTTGTGGAAGATTTCCTATTCAAGATGGGACAGAATGTTTGAGCTAACAGATAATAACATTAAATATGACATTTTAAGGATTTCAGTTATATCTTTACCCTTGTCATTTTTTTCTGCTTGGTCATTTTTCTCAGAAATATTGATTGATAAGATTCCAAACATCATCTTTGATGGACTTCCAGACATTCTCGTTGATAAATTCCCAAACCTCTGGATAAATGGATCTCCCCACAACAATAAGCATCCAATTATCCTCACTGTTAAACCTCCAGCCATCTTCACTGATAAACATCTGGGATTGATCAGCAGTGGGCCTTTAGACATCACTGATAGATTAGACGTCCTTTTATCTGTGTTCTTACATACTACTGGTTGAGCCAGTATACCCTGAGCCGAAATTTGTAGTAATTTTAAGATATTCTGCGCCATCTCCCATTTAGTAGGGCTTGTTATGATATTATCCTCTGCAAACCAAAAAGGTTTAAATATTAACCTTACATGTACTGTCAATAAAATAAATATTTGTGAGATCTCAAAGTCCTGTAGTAAAAAAGACAAGGTCAGATTCAGATGCTGCACTGCAATAAAATGCTGCACAATATAATGAGTAATGGCCAACAGTCGATGATATTTCTGAAACTTCAATCTAATTTGTCAGTGTATCTGAGTTAGATTAAACTTCCAGACACACTGTAAAACTTGTTCTGTCCATGCATACCTTAGATGATCTGCTGTTGATTTGCTTTGTGTAAATTCTATATTTATATTCTATAGATCTGTGTTTTTATGGAATAATTTTGCATACTTTGACAATCTGGAAGCTAAAGATTAGAATGCAGATTATAAAAGTGATTACAATGTTAGTTACAATAAATTATAATATATGACTTCAACCATGGTTTTTTTCTGTCCTGTCCTATTCTATTCATTCCTGTATGTAGTGCCCATGGGTTTGATTTAAGGAATGTATCAACTACTATATATAAATCATTAGCAATAGAAGATGTTTTAGATATGAGTATTTGTCAGCTGCATAAACATAAATGTGGTCTACTAAACCTGACAACAAATGCTGGATTGTAATTTTCATATGAGCCTTTTCCTGTGATTTGACACGACTATATCTCTGTCTAAATCCACAAATGTCAAATATTACCTATCCTGAGACTGCATTACAGTGGAATGAACCGCCAACTATTCCAGCATATGTTTTACACAGCGGATGCCCTTCCATCTGCAACCCAGTACTGGGAAACACTCACTCACACACACACACACACACACACACACACACACACACACACACACTCATACACTAAGGCCAGTTTAGTTGATCAATTCTCCTATAGCGCATGTGATTGGACTGTGGGGGAAACCGGAGCACCCGGAGGAAACCCACACCAACACGGGGAGAACATGCAAACTCCACACAGAAACACCAACTAACCCAGCCGGGACTCAAAACAGAGACCTGAGTGCTGTGAGGCCACAGTGCGACACCACTGAGCCACTATGTCACCCATATACTGTTTAGCATGCACAAATAAACATTGCAGAAAATGCAGAGGGTTCAATTGGCAAACCTTAAAATGCTAAACAATTTTAATTATTCTTAACTGCCGATAATATGCGTAGCATTCAACATAGGCTACTAAGTCAGTCAAGATAAAGTGTCAACAAAATTCTAGATCAAGTATAATCACAGTACGTGCGAGGCAGAGGCTCGATTGAACCACTTTTACACTGGGATGGCATTAGAGCATAATTCTAATACAGCTTTTAATTGATAGCACCAACCAAATCAATGATGATAACGAATACAGCAGTGCCCAGAAACCTTCAGAAGCAGTGATTTCCAGTTTTCCACAGATTCCGAAAGTGGAAGTGCGCAGACTGTGGGCGGGACAGCTTCAAGCAAACAACAGCCGACGCAGAAACTGTTGGAAAACCCCGTCGCCACAGAGCTCGCGCTTTTAACAAACATATGCTAAAATGTCGGAAGACCTGAAGAAGTTCACTCCATTCGATAAAGGCATCAAACTGGTGTCGAAACCAAGTGATATCGGTAAGTGTTGTTTAATTTGGGCTTATGCGTTATCCGTTTGCGCACTGCTTCACTTCCTGATATTATAAAATAGTTTTATTGTGGATGCTAGCCTAGCGCGGCTCTATTTCCTTAAACTGTTCAATGCTCTGCATTACAGAAACATAACCTAACATTTGCTCGTGTGTGTGTGTGTGTGTGTGTGTGTGTGTGTGTGTGTGTGTGTGTGTGTGTGTGTGTGTGTGTGTGTGTGTGTGTGTGTGTAATGTTTTAAATATCAAGTAAAAGTGGACGGACTGTAAAACGAAATACAAATAGACTGCGTGATCCTAGTCAGAACTAAAAATAAGATTTAAGTAATAAACAAAAGACTTGTGTAAACGTTTCAGATGAATATGATGATGATGTGGGTGTTTTAAGAGCTGTGTTATCCTGTGGTCACGTCACTGATCCAGAGACACTGACTGTCTGCTGCAGAGCTCAACTGAATGATGTAAGTCTGTCTGAGGACATTTCATTAGTGTTTGCACATTGAGGTAAAGTTGATTTTATATTTGCACATTCTGAATTTCTTCTAATAATGTAATTTCAGAAATGCATTCTTTGCAAATTCTAAATAGGGAAATCAAATTAGCAGCATATTAGCAGACTAACAAAGTACACGATTGTTCACAGTCAGTTAAATAGTGCTAATGTTGTTTTGAAGTCATACTTACTTGAGATTTCCGACCCAATATTCAAATTAGCGTGGTAAAAATATAGGGAGCATTAAAATCAACAAATGTGTGAATATAAAACCAATTTTACCTCAATTGTTTGCACTAGGACTGCACAATATTGGAAAAATCTGACCTTGTTCTGCTTTATATGTAAATATATATAAATACAATTACACTAGATGACTTGAATAGGTGAAGTTTCATAAACTAATTTCGAGAGCAGCACGTGATATGATTGAGCAAGACTGGCTGCTCATCTGTAATCAGTAATAATTCAATCAGAATGATCCTAGTTTACAATAAATGGATCGTTTTTCCCTTCTGCTCCATTTTCGTTATTGGAAGAATCCCCCCTTCCACCCTAACTCCTCCTTTCCTCCCTTTTCTAATGGGAGCTCTCGAGACCTACCTGATCTCGGATCTCATTATATGCTTATTAACCGACCGGGAGCCTTGGGCTCAAGTATCTCCGAGCTCAGGGTTCTCTCCGGGACAGCATGCCAAAACTGCTATTAACACTATATCTAAGTGGCAACTCTTGAACTGTATTTGGAAAGAATTCATTCATTTAGACTGATTGGGGTGATATAGTATTTTACTATGCAGTGGATCTGCATAATACACTACAAGCATGTATAAATACAACAGAGCAAAGATAAAAGCTTAGTAAACCGTCTAACAGTATTCAGGCACAGAAATTGAATAATCAAATGTAAAATAACACGGTCTGTATTGTATAAATATTAATAACTTTTTCTCTATTACAGTTAAACTTTGCAGTGACTCCACAAATAATATGTTCTGAACTGTGTCTGATGAACTAAAATCCGGACTCAACATTGCAAATCCTGTGATGTGACTGTGCAAATTATGGATATGAAGATATGGATGCTGAAACTATATATTGTGCAGCCCTAGTTTAGATACTCCAAAGTAATGGCAAGGCTTTTATTAGGTGCTGGTTAATGCTGAAGACTAACCAAAGTGCACTGATGTTTAATTTCAGGGAAACACTGAGTTCAAGTGTCCAGTGTGCAAGAAAACATGGCCATATGAAGAAGTCAAAAAACTGGCCAAACTTACACTTGAGGAGCAGGAGAAGTTTGAGGAAACGCTTGGCACAAACACTGTTAAGAAGAAATTTGACTTTAGGGATGTAAGTACATTTCTGTCTTAAGATTAAACTCTAGAGAGTCTGAAAATGCATATTAAAATGTACTGCTTCAATAGGAATACATTTTCCCCAATTATGTAATAGGCTGTATTTTTGAATCATGCATGATGTTGTTAAAATTTGGGAAAGTTTGTAAATTTCACATAAAATCTACTGCTAACCTTCTGCCAGGACATTAATGAGATTTAAAGGCAGAGAGATGTCCTGCAGAGAGTTAGTTTCTTGATGTATATGATGAGACAGAATCTTCACAGAAGATAAAGTTTCTGTCAGTGCCTCTGAACATCTTGATTAATGAGTTAATGCTCAGAGATGGATCATCTGTGATACACAGATGTTTTAATTCTGCATATCTCTCCTTATATTCAGTGTCCAGGCTGTGGCAGCTTCATTGAGAGGTCAGACGTCTCCAATCTGTCTGTGGAGTGTTCAGTCTGTACAGTGAAGACTGGACGCATCTATGAGTTCTGCTGGCGGTGTGAGAGAGAGTGGCGAGGGCCTCGACCTCGAGCTGATCGCTGTGGAAATGTGGGATGTAAAAGCTCTGATAAGGAACTGCTGAGAGACTGTCCAATGGTCACTCTCAGATCAGTAGTTTATAGGGGAACCAATGCTCGTGTGCAGTGTCCTGCCATTCGTGCCTGTCCATTCTGTGGTGTGTTAATTGAGCACAATGAGGGATGTAAAATCATGTCATGCCGTGAATGTAAGAACCAGTTTTGCTTTGCTTGTTTAAAATCTGCACACGAGTGCTTAAAAACATCCACTCACTTCGTTGCATGCTCAGCTGGTGTCGCACCAAGACAAACTCAAGCAGATGTTAAAAAAACAACAGTGGTATAAACGGATAGGTAATGGGTCGTAAAAAGACTTCTAATATGCCTTGTTGGACACAAAACTACTCTTGAAATCATAACTATAATGCATGCAATACCACCATGCTTACAAGCTGACTTTAAAATTCCTTTTTTAATGTTATTTTATATTTTCCTATTCAGTCATCAATATACACAAATCAATAAATGCATGTTTTAAATTAACAACATATGTTCATTTTGTCCTCACAGTGTGTGTAACTGTTGTATATAAATGTATCAATGTACTATTATTTAGAGAATAAATAAAGAATATTCAGAAGTCCATGCAATCTTCTTTCTCAATTACACTCTTATCCTCACTTGGCACAATAAATTGACATATTCTGGGGTTTCCATACGATCAAAATAATGTTCTTTTAACATTAAAGCTAATGGATGACTGAGAGAGTAAAGCAAACACTGCTCTATATAGAAGTCCTTCAGATCCATTTTCCTTTTAAAAGTGTGATATCAACAGGCATACACAGCCTCACTGGATTAGTTTAGCTCAAACTTCCCCTAAAATTGTCAGGTTTATGTACATTGTCTATAACAGGGGTGCCCAAAATTAGATTAGCTGGTTCAGGTGTGTTTAATTGGGGTTGGAATTACAGTTTTTCTCTATTGGTTTGGCTCATTTCTTGAAACAGAAATTACATTCTCAAAATTCTAAGATCATTTGGCAAAACAGTGTTACAGTTTAGCACAACACTATAGTTCACTTGCAAAAGCTCATATCTCTCCAAAAACAGTTCACTCATGCATCGAAACTAAATTCCTTTCCCATATAAAAAGTCAGTGCCACAAAAATGGCAAATATCCTTCACAATTGCTTTGGCTCAATTCTTGAAACAGACTGGACATTCTCAACACTCTTGGTGTTTTTGCCAAAATAATGTGGATGGTTCGGCACAACACCATGGTTCACCTGCAACAGCTCATACCTTTCCCAAAACAGTTCACTCATGTGTCAAAACTAAATTTCCTTCTCATTTAAACAGTCAGTGCCCCCAAAATGCTTCATCCTTTTGGCATTGTGTAAGCACTGCAAGTCAAAATGTTTAGATGTTTTGTCACTATGGCAAAGGACCACTAAAATATCACTCATGTCCACCAGTCTTAGCCCAGTCCTTCATTGACAATGGTTACTGTACTGTTTTTGTCTAGCTAACAGAATACAATTGTGTATAAAACAAAAAAAAAAAAGAAATAGGATTTTAGGGTAAGAGTAGCCTCCAAGGTTTGACACCACACATTGCACTCATACTGCCAAGGAAATGGTAACTCCTTTTTTTATTGTAATGATCAACCACACACAATGTAACTTCCTTATATCAGAGCAAAAAGAAACTGTATATAGCATAATAAACTGTAATATAAACACACAAACAAAAAACTAGAGTGCTATAACTTTCCCTGCAAAAGTTTTGGATGATGGAGGAGACTGTAGAGCGAGACACATTTAGGCTTCACTCGGCGACCTGCCTCCGCCCATGTGAGGCCATGGTTCATGACATCGTCTATAGTGAGCGCTGTCTTTCGAATGAGACGTTAAACCGAGGTCCTGACTCTCTGTGGTCATCAAAAATCCCATGGCACTTCTCGTAAAGAGTAGGGGTGTAACCCCGGTGTCCTGGCCAAAGTCCCTCAATCGGCACTTACCCATCATGGCCTCCTAATCATCCCCATCCACCGAATTGGCTCTATCACTGTCTCTTCACTCCACCAATAGCTGGTGTGTGGTGAGCGCACTGGTGCCATTGTCCTGTGGCTGCCGTCGCATCATCCAAGTGGATGCTGCACACTGGTGATGGTGTGGAGAGACCCCCCTCATGATTGTAAAGTGCTTTGGGTGTATGGCCATACACAATAAATGCGCTATATAAATACACATTACATTACATTACATTACATGTGTGAAACTCCTCCTTTATTAGTCAAGTTCTAGTTTTACCTGACTGTCAATTGCTGTAATAAATTGTAATCAAATGTTCCAAGGATTCACCTACTGTATGGTATTCATGGTATTATGTTCTTGACTAATTTTGACAATTGAACAGACTATTGTGCATGTGATGACTTATACAATGAAATGACGCTGACACATTGTGAAGGGAACGACCATCAGACTGAGAATTAACAATCAGTTTAGATCAACGAGATCTATTCACTTGGAAATTGTGCTAAATGTAGGCTACCTGTACTTAATCATTTGCAAAGATATACTTAGACATTTGCAATTTGATGAAATGAATGAGAAATTCAATTCTGTTGTGAACAATTGCCAAGTGGTTTGGAGGTTTGTCCATGTTGTTTTGAGAATGTAATTTCTGTTTCAAGAAATGAGCCAAACCAATGGAGAAAAACTGTAAAATATGCAGGACACCAATAATTAGAATGTAAATATTTGTTATAAATCTAATGCTTAATAAAATCTATATTAAAATATAACGATAGTAATTAACCATGATGCTATCTAACAATAACATCAACAATAATAATAATAATAATTGTTTATGGGGTCGGATTTCTGTCTTCAAATCCGTAAGGATCCAGCAAGGATCAAGTTTCTCCTTTTTCTCATTACTTTATTAATATGATTATTTGAATCTGTATTTAATCTGTAAAATGATTTTGACTAATGAATGAAGTTAAACATTACCTAATTTTGGAATGTATTTAGGAATGTTCAGTTGAAGTGTCTGTCTGTCATAACGCTATTTTCAGGAGCCTTTAAGCCAGGTCATTTGTCATGGAGACCTTTTCAGTGGAACTGCATGACCTGATGACTAGAACCAACTGTTTCAATTGTCATTGCTATGTGTCAATGCTGTCTTCAGTGATTTAGCTATTTTTATGTGTTAATTCTGTTTAAAGTTGGCATGGGACGATAACCGTGGTTACCCTGGTTTGGAAAAGTCAAGGTTTTAAAACCGCCTAGATTTTCTATAATACCGTATAATACCTAAGGTATGTGTAATATTTTTTATTTGACATTTTTTAGGACAACAGTACCTCCAGCAGAAAAAATATCCAGAGATGCTGTTTTAAATTGTAAAGAAGTGTGTTTTTGAAACAAACGAAGACGGCAGAAGTCAATGATTCATTTGAATTATTTAGCCTGACATGTTTACTGTTCCATGATATTATAAATCTTTCAAAATATAAAATACATTGTTTTCAAAGGGGAAAGAAGTTTTTTGTTTTTTAGCCAGACATTTAAAAAGAATATATTTTAGAGCAGTGAGCACAATACCGTGATACCATGAAACCGTGATATTTTTATCCAAGGTTATCATACCGTCAGTATCTTATACCGGCCCATGCCTAGTTTAAAGTGATTTCCTTTTTGTGCAACATAGATTTTGTGTAGTATGTAAGCTGCCAGTTTGGATGTAGATTGTGCTGGTTTTTAACCAGTTTTGATGAGACAGCTGAGAGTATGCTCAGCCTTGGGTAAGAAACAGATTGTACTTTGTGTGCGTGTTCTGATCTTTTGTGGATACTTCCACAGGTCTGGGGTCAGCTCTGAAGCTAGCTTCTGCTGATGAAACGGCAAACTATCTTCAGTAAACTTTCTTTTAATTGAATCTCTGACTCTGGCTCTTCTTTATATGACAGACTGCTCATTTTTGGGTTAAAACTTTATGTATATTCCTAAGTTGTTCTGCCTGTATTTCAATAAAATATGTTAAAGACTGTCATTGGCAAGTGTGCTAAATAGTTTTAGGCTCTGGATACACAAATTAAAATGACACACACACACACACACACACACACACACACACACACACACACACACACACACACAGGAGTGTTTTTAGCCATTGAAATGACTCTTAAATGGGGTTTTAGAATGAAAATGATCCATGTCCACACTGGTGTTTCACCCAGCGTTTCTGAACAGCTCTCTGTCTACACTACACCACTGAAAACACACATCACGTGACCACACACACACTCTGGCATACGCTGCATCCAGGCAGTCAGTAAGTTAATATTTAATTTATGTAACCACGTACACTGGTTCTGCACATTGACTGATTGCTTGATTTTATTTCCTATAATGTATAAACTTATTGTACATTATACTTTTATAATGGCCATTGTTGATTATTTTTCAATGAAAATGAAAGAAGGCAGTTATGTTAGGCTCTGTTTTGTTATAAATATGCGCACAATGAAGATGACTGTCAACTATAAAAAACATGGTTTGACCACCTGTGATAAAACATAATTTTGTCATTTAGAGTTATTCTGATAAAAAATATCAGTGTGAGAGTTTGTAGAAACATGTAAACGTGAGAACATGGAAACAAATTAACATGAGTCTATGGAAACAAGTTACCACGAGTCTATAACCAAAGCAAAACATGTGTTGACTGGTAAAGATATTAAAATCGACCTTAACACACTTATGACACTGACACCAAGTAATAAGAGTAATAAAAGTTTTGTTGCTGTGAAAAAGCGATGAATCTGCCAATCTGCAAATGTGAATAGTTTACATCTGGAAAGAGTCACCGGTTAACACGGACACCAGTTAAACCATAACACTGGAACGTTTCATGTGCTGCGTCCCAATTCGCATACGATCTGTCCTAAACAGTATTTAAAAATAGAATTAGTATGTCCCAAAGTATGTTTAACCACTGATATTGCCCACAGTACATTGCGCATTGGACATGAATAGAGTGGAGGAACTATGGTGTCAACTTGTGTGCAAAAACCCGGTAGCGAGTTAGCATTTTAGCAGTTCCGGTTCCCTCGTCCCAAAGTCAATGGGTTTTTAAATTGGGAATTTGGTTAAAGAGCCCCTATTATGGGTTTTTGAAAATGACCTTCCATGTAGTGTGTAACACAGCTCTAAGTGAAGTGAAATATTCAGCTAAGGCCTAAATCTGAAAGTGGACAGTTTTTAAAACTATTAATTCATCTATAAAAGAGTCGACTCACAGTGGTTTAAATGAATCGTCTTGACAACGAGTCTTCAGCCATTTCGGCATGACGCCGATACGAAACATAGTGGTTGCGCGCGCAACTTTAAACCTGCGGCCCGCCCACTTTCACAGCAGCAAAGACAGACAGATCCTGAGTCATGAAGACGCTGTGCTTACCTGGATATTATTGAAAGTGTGAGGGAAAGGAGAGGTTCCGAAACCTGCACGCTTACAATGGGCCATCAGTCAGTACACAACTCATGGATTACTTTCTTCCTCCATCTTGTAATGAACAGACAATACACCAGGGGTGCGGGCAAAATAAGGACAATTTATTAGGTACACTGGGCTTCAGCTGGTGGGGGATTCTGATTGTGCAAAGCAGAGTACAGGTAAACCCTGAGAACATATAACACTTACACATATCGCGACTAAAATCACGCTAAAAACACGACGCGTGCTGCTTTCTTTGTGGATTTAAACGTGTTTTTTGAGCTTGCAATCCTGTCGTTTGTCATTGCTATGGCTATCATCAGCTGTTCTTACACACGTGCGGCGGTCAAGGTTCAGAATAGTTCAGCTTTTGCCACTGTGTGGATTAATACTGAATGAGTCATTGTTAATAATAGAGCAAGATGCTAGTGTTTAACTGAACTGCTTTAATGCACTCATGCACACACACAAAATCCGGGAGACTGTGGGAAAGTGAGGACCGGGGGAGTTCGCGGACGCCACCCTCACTATTCTATAGACGCGCCGGCCCTGATAACACTGGTGAGAACTGGGTACTGTGTTCTGTGGTGTTAGTAACTAATGTGAAGTTGTTTCTTTAATATACATTCTATGTATTCTGTTTCTGAATGTTTCAGTTTTTGAATGGACTTTTATTTTTGTGTTGTGTCCTCCAGAGGAGGGTAATGTGTGTGTGTGTGTGTGTGTGTGTGTGTGTGTGTGTGTGTGTGTGTGTGTGTGTGTGTGTGTGTGTGTGTGTGTGTGTGTGTGTGTGTGTGAAAAAAGAGCAGGTAGAGCAGTGTTGCCAGATTGGGCGGTTTCCCGCTTAATTGGACTGTTTTTAACACGATTGTGCGGGTATAAACACTTATCGTGTTTTTCGCAACCGTCACAACCGTGTTCTCCAGATGAGTGGGCGGGTTTTTTTGCATTTCGGCGGGTTTTGGATAGTTTCTGGGCTGGAATCAGTCAGCTACATCTGGCAACACTGAGGTAGAGTTGCTCAGTAAAATAGTTAGTCGTTGGTGTTTTCAAGTCCATTGTCTGTATTTACATTCACCCACTGCCAAAATTCACACCTTACACTAATAGGAAGCGTGTATGCACTCTGACTACTTCTGTATTGTTGATAAGCTGTGCCATTTCACTCTGTCTCGCGCTGAACGCTGTCAGTGTCGACCAATTGCAGCAGGCTGTCATCGGTCCAATCAGTGCAGATTAGCTTCGCGCTAAGGAGGGGTTTGGGAACAAATGAATCGCTGGGATAATCAGGTAAAAATAAATGCAGATTATAAGACCATGAACGTGTTTTTTGACCTTGCATGCAGATCAGCCTGCTGTTGGAGACCCTTACAACCAAAATATGACCCTATTTATTGTATAATAGGGGCTCTTTAAATAAGATTTGTGGCTAACACAAACTCAAAATACTTTCACGTTTTATTCTACAACATAAAACACATCAGTTACATCACACTCTTGTTTTATTAAACCAGTTACACTTTCTTTAATAAGACGGTTGCTATCAAGGTGCTAAACGGGACTACAGGCGGTGTCGGAGACATCATACGTTGTCCAGCTGAGCTGGTCTGGAACACAGAGCGCTTGCGTTGGGCATTTGGATGTCTGCTATTTTCAGAAATAGTATTTTATAGTTTGTAGTATTTTTCTAATTGGGGATTCATATTGTGTGTAGACAATGCCTTCACTTGTAGAGACTGTCAAGACAGACTCATTTGTTAATCATTTATTTTAATTCAACGATATTATGGGGGGGCTGCAAGGTGGCGCAGTGGGTAGCACGATCGCCTCACAGCAAGAAGGTCGCTGGTTCGAGTCTCGGCTGGGTCAGTTGGTGTTTCTGTGTGGAGTTTGCATGTTCTACAGTGTTGGCGTGGGTTTCCTCCGGGTGCTCCGTTTTCCCCCTCAACTCCAAAGACATGTGCAGGGGTTAAAGTTGGGTTCTGTTACTATGTCAAATAAAGGGTTTTCTTCTATACAATAACAAGTGCTTAAAGTGCTAAAGAACTGAACTGCTAAACTGAAGATTAGAAGTGAAATCAAGGCCATTATCACTTCTTTTTTCTTTTTTCTGGGTCTTAAGCTGCAAACTCTTTCTTTTTAAAACATTTGGACCAATCCTGTTTTTTCTTCCGTCAAATAAAAATATCAGGCTTCCTTAAATCAATCGCTCCACAGGAAATATGCATTTAATTAATGCTCCGCTGTTATTATTATTTCACAAAACCTCTGTCAACATTTTTAATAAAAGTCATTAGATTAAAGATTATGTCTTATGATTATGACTTATTTCCTCCGTCTCGCTCGCGGTTCATGTGCGCGCTGCGTGTGATGAAAGAAAATGACAATGAACCTCAAGGCTCATATGTTGACTTTTTGTATAACAATTGTGTTGTTTACATATGATATTGCATTATTCTGCATACATGTTTTATAAGCTGTAAAATGAAAGCCTCAGCTTGGTGCGGCGTTATCATTATACAAAAATCAAGAACATCTTTGGATTTACTGTAATTTTCCAAATGGAGAAAGGTTGGTTTGTTGGTTGTACACTAAATCATCAATAGCTTGTTTGTTAAGTTTATGACGTGGCTCCAGACAGCACAGAGGCGATCACATCAGCGCTGGCTTATGTCAACTCATCTGTGTCAAACCGTGACCAGAAATATCCTTCTTTCAATTTGCTTCTTTGGCAAAATATGTCTGTAGACGCATGTGTTTGCACGTGTTACCGTCCCGAGAGTTAACAAATATGTGTTGCACATTTAGGGGCAGATCACAAAGAGTACGCCTTTCGTTTAGTATGTCACTACGAAACGACTGAATCAGCGGGCCCGTATTGTGCGCGAGTCGTGTTGCTGTCGATGTTATAATTTGAATAATATTGTGAAATTCAAGATCTGTAAAGTAATACAGCTCTGGATAACTTGAAACAGCAACCACAAGTCTCTCCTCCATCATTAAAAGTTCTCCGTAGTCGCTTTGACAACACAAACCATTAGCAGTGCGTAAAACACTCGCGGCCGTTAGTAAACCATTCAACAGATGCCCCTCTCAATGCAAAAAGCACGTTCACTGTGATCGGCCCCTTATGCAGCCAAACTTTAAAATTATATAAAATAAGAGTTTTTGATCGTTTAACTGATACCATTTATTGGTTACAAACGGACCCTTTCGGTTAACGGTTAATCGGTTATTTTGAGCATCCCTAATTAAATTATTATTAAATTAAACCGCATGCGCTAAAACAGTGGTTCTCAAACGTTTTTCACCAAGTATCACCTCAGACAAAAATAGTCTCTCCAAGTAGCACCATAATGACCAGTATTGAAATACAGTAGTGTAGTAGGCCTAATTAAGCAACTGCAGCACTGCACAGTTTAAAAAAAACAGGGAAGATTAATTATTATTATTAAGAATATGTATTATTGTCAGCCACTTTAAACATTATAAATAGTTTGAACGTGTTTAATAGCAGGGTGGTGCTGACGTCACAGGCGAGCACCCTGAAGGCACTGTAGTCCGTTTATAGTCTGATGTTAGCTTTTCATTTAAGATCCAAAAGCGCTAAAAGTTGTATTTTCATGTGAGGATTATCCGGTTGGACAAAACGTGTAAGTGTAATGAACAGTGTTTGAACACAGAGCTTGTTATTTGCAATCTTTAAAAAGCCTATGGGAAAATCCCATGGGGATTTTTTGAAGGGAACCAGTTTTATGCTACTGGCCCACCATAGATATTTACATTAGATGTCGCCTACCCTGTTGTTGTCTATTGGAAGGAATGCGTCAACAGAGCCGCCATTTTAGTACAGGGTAGCGCTCCTTTGAAATGAATGCGGGACCAAGCTGCAGTGGAGGACTGTGGCTATCTAGAGCCAGAGATATACACATATATACATATATCTATGATCGGGAGTTTTCCGGTGATCAGTGTGCAAAATTTTTTTTTTTAAATTACGAAAATTATAATTTTACATCACTTTCCTACATTGATGGATAAGTGACCGCACGGCCATCCCTGTTAAATTTGATCTAATCCGTGTCCTGAAACACACCTCCTCTCCTGCTTTCACTTCTCATTCTAATGGAGGGAGCGATTTGTTTGTGAATAAATCTTTGAACGAGTCTGAATGAGTCTATGAACGACTCATTAGCTGACAATAATACAAGTTTCTAGCACCGCAGCATCTTGCCCTGTGTTAATTGAGCATTATGGTCAGTGCAGTAAGAGACTGTATTATCATCATTAAAGCTACTTGTTTAGCACAAAAGTTCATAACATACAAGAATGAAATCTTATCTTTGAAATGTTTTCTCGTTACTACACCCGTACACAGCGCTAAAGTCCAGCATCTTCACATTGGCACACTGTCTTGACTAGTGCGGTTAAATGGCATTTGTGCTGGGAGCACTGTACAAATGTGGCGGCGTCCGTATGCGATATCTAGTGTATATATCTATGTTGTCCCACAAGGTGACGTCATAGTTCCTCCGCTCTATTCGATTAGAACTACAAACGAGGGTGAAAAGTTTGAATAAACTACAACCACGATGGACGCGCGAGACCAACCGTCAAGTAGAGAGGCTTCGGTAAAGACGTTTGTATGACTGTTAATTCATATCTATGGAAGTCCTAAGAGGCCATGCATTCAAATATTTTTTCTCTCTTGTTGTGTTGTGATCACGACTTAATTATCTCGTGATCTCAACATGACATAACTCATTATCTCGTGATCTCGACATAACTAAAAGTTGTTTTCTCCTGATCACGACTTATTTTTTTTGTTGCTTTTATTTATTAATGTATTAATTATTAGTATTATCATTATTATTATTAATATCTGGCGAATGTCTGGACCAGTGAGTCTGCAGGTACCGGCCCTGCGAACAGGGAGAGAATAGCCCAACTGCAAACACGCATTCGTGCAACACATTAAAGGCGTTCAGAACAGCCATAATATGAGAGCAGACGCTCGTGCTCATGATTAATGTACATTTATGATTATATTCACGGATATGATATATCATTATTTACAATAATATTCCCTCAACTGTTAACATTTTAAAGCAACTCTATATTGCACAAAATAAGTTGCTGCATGTATGATGAAAGGATGAAGAATGATGAAGATCCTGCTCTTGCTTTGATCCTTGTAAAATTATTTACAACTTTAAATTGCGTCATATAGAGTTGCTTTAAAATGGTAACAGTTGAGGGAATATTATTGTAAATAATGATATATCATATCCGTGAATATAATCATAAATGTACATTAATCATGAGCACGAGCGTCTGCTCTCATATTATGGCTGTTCTGAACGCCTTTAATGTGTTGCACGAATGCGTGTTTGCAGTTGGGCTATTCTCTCCCTGTTCGCAGGGCCGGTACCTGCAGACTCACTGGTCCAGACATTCGCCAGATATTAATAATAATAATGATAATACTAATAATTAATACATTAATAAATAAAAGCAACAAAAAAAGTCGTGATCACGAGAAAACAACTTTTTGTCATGTCGAGATCACGAGAAAATGAGTTGTGTCGAGATCACGACACAACAAGAGAGAAAAAATATTTGAATGCGTGGCCTCTTAGGACTTCCATAGATATCTAGCCCACTGTATAATATGTTAAAATCGCGTTTTCTGTGTAATATTTCATCTGCAACAACAACAATGAATGTCTGAATACAGAATTATCCAACACCTAAGGAGATTACTCTGCATGAAAGACTCGTGAATGGGAGATTATCCTGCTGCTGCTTCTCCAATAAGGAAGGAAACATTTTGATATGAAAGAAACGTGGATGATTGACAGGGCTCATAACTAAGCAACACAACGATCTGTTAATGAGGAAGTAGTATGTCCTAAAACGTGCATGCTCTTTTGTTACACACCCAACAGTACATATACATTTAGAGCGTAGTATAAGTATGTGAATTGGGACGCAGCACAGTGTGTGAACATGAGTTATCTTCCTCCCGCATGTGCGTTGCTAAATGACTACCCCCTCTCTCCAGTGCTGCAATTAGTTCCGCTCTGCTCCAAGATCAATCCATGCGTGGTCTTGGTGCGAAATGTTTGTTTGACAGGATGACAAATATATTCGGCACTAGGCTCGAAACAGCCCTGGGTGATTGGGTCTAAGTACGCTCCAAGCACATACGTATGCACGTATTTGAGTACGTAACAATCAGAGGAGATGGTATAGTGTGCGTAACAGTGGTACGGTTTAACTGGTGACCGTGTTAACTGGTGTCCCTTTCCAGATGTAAGCTATCCACGTTTGCAGATTGGCAGATTCGTCACTTTTTCACAGCAGCAAAACATGCCCATACCAAATAAAGATTCTTATTACATGGTGTCAGTGTCATTGTAAGCATTATTTATTTGAATATCTGTGCAGCAGAACAGTATATAAGCAAAATAAAATTAAATAAAAATTTATAATTGACATGTCATCAACGGGATTCGAACTCGTGTGGTTAAAAGGTTCAGTACACGTATCATACGACCTATCTAACTGAGCTATTCAGAACTACACATTAACTGGTCTGTTTTAATGTCTTTATCAGTCAAAACATGCTTTGTTGTGGTTGTGAACTCGTGTTAATCTGTTTCCATCGACTCATGTTAACATGTTTACTGTACATGTACTCGCGTTAACATGTTTCTACAAACCCTCCCGCTGATAGAATAGCTCTGAACGACAAAACGATGTTTCATCAGCTGGTCAAACCATGTTTTTTCATAGTTGTAGACTCCTGGTATCCTGTGCCTTTGGAGTCGTGTTAACTCGTGACCCATGCTCACACATGTACATAAAGATTTTACAAAAAATGAATACAATGACGATATTATTATGCAACATCCCAGATAGCAAGCCGACATTGAATCAATGACGATTATTGGTTATAAGCGTCAGTATCAGTTGTCGATCAAATTTCGACATTGAATCAACGTTCTTTATTTGGTCGGTACGTCGGAAGGTTATTACATCGAGAATAAAACATTGATTCAATGTCGAAATGAAGTTGACTCTTCAACATATAGGCTACCCGACGCATCTGGTCGAAATCATAACATTGGTTCGATGTTGAAACTTAATTGGAGGACTCGGTTCTTCTGAGCGAGTCAGCGTGACGTGCACGTGCTCATCATTTGAATCAACTAACGAACAGAAGCCAATGGACGGAACGGTAATATGAAGGTAAGTACGTTATATTCGACGTTTCACATGTTTTATTTGTCGTTTTCCCAAGAATGTATGTTAAAATGTAACTTTTTAGATGTGTAAATTAACACTTTACCACTTCCTATAGGTTTTTTAGTAAGCCTACATGTCGCCCTGTGCGTGCCCCATTGACAGCAACTAATCTATAAAGGTAACGTTAACGTAAATGAAAAGCTGTTTTGGTTATTTAATTGGCGATTTCAACACGATTAACTTCACTTTATGACTTCAATGCTTTCTAACCTGTGTAAAAATATAAGATGATCTGTCAAATCGATTTGGAATGAGCATAAAAAACATATGTAAGTTAATATGTTGCTCCAGCTAACGTATAGGCTAAGCTACTTATGAAAAACGGTTCGCAAATAACATTACGTATCATCGAGCTAACGTTAAATGAGATTTTTTTAAACGTTATTACGCTAACGAAGTGAATCGCTGTCAGTTTACTGTTTTGTTGCTCTATTTATTTCCACATTTAGTGATGAACTCGCCAGAGACGCTCCACAGCATTGAATGGGAAAAGCTTTGCCATTTCGTAAGTTGCCCACTCAATCTTTTGCCAGTCAAGTTACGTTAGTTCTTTGTGGTTTCGTTGGTTCTGTTCCTGATTTCCTTTGTTCACAAACCATGCTTGTCTGTGTTTTTTCTGATTGTTGTGCTATGTTCTGGTGTGCAGTTTTTTTTATTTTCCTGTTTATTAAAATTTATTTTGTCTACATGCTTCTCTCTTGATTGAGGTTGCTGCAGTTTACTTGTTCAAGTATCTAAACAAGTGTTTGTAAACGCATTGATTTTTAAAAATATTTAATATCATTAGGCTTTTTAGACTTTCACAAGAAAATGAAATCCAAGATCATTTAATTTCTCACAAAATACCATGTTAACTTAATATTCTGTGTGAGGAGTCAAAAATTGTGGCAATTTTATTGTACCGATACTGTTAAGATTGAACTGAAAATTTACCTTGGAATTGTACTTTGTAATAGTAGATACTGTACCTGGTGAGATTTCCCTACTGAGTAACATGTTTTTTTTCTTACAATTTTTTTTAAAATGGCAGTTTCTCTGGAATCTCCAGTTGAAGACATCAAGATCTTTAACCTGTGTTAGCCTGGACAGACGTCTATTCCAGTTCTGCCTACACCACACTAATCTCTCTGCCTATGTATGTATCACTATTACGTTCTCTGAAGGTATTACTGAAGCAAAACAACAGCACCCATGACTGAAGTTTCTGTTAGTGACCAGTATATTTGAAGTCTGAGCGTTTTTTTTTTTTTTTTACGAGTTGCAAATGATTTTTTCCTCTCACACAAACACCAAACAACTATAGTACAGTGTACTGACAATCTTTTAGCCGTTTTTATGGTTGTATTAAATACATTTTTATTGTTACAAAAATCTTAAGTAATTGTCACAACACGATGCACATTTGAGTTTTAATGAGAAGGAGAATTACTCAACAGAGCTCAACACTAAGGATTTTTTTACTGGCCTGGTGTGGAATTTAAAATGGAAATTAAGATGGAGAGCAGGAAGAAAAAAAACTGAATTGGAGACATGAAGGAAAGTCTGTATTTTTGAAATTCATACCATATTACAAAGAAGAAATAAATAGAAATATTATGAAGAGGACCGTTTTCTACTGAGATAAAATATATTTTCCTGCCATTGAGGCAGTAAATACTGTAAGCTACTCAAATAAAAAAACAAAAAACAAATCTATAGTAAAAACTATAATGATTTTGAATGAACCATACTATAGTTAATTGCTTAAATTAAACTGCTGTTGTAATTATATGCTGTGATACAACACAACTGTAGTAATAAACAATTATCCAATAGGCTGTACAGTTTTCTATGCTATAATTATACACCATCACAATACAACGCATATAATGTATTGTACAACGTTGTACAATACATTATACACTTTACTATAATGTGGTTCAAAAACATAGTGTTTACTATATATATTTATTTATTTATATTTATTTATTTTATTTATTTATTTTCATGCGAAATAATAGTGTTATCTTCCAGACATCCTTATAAAAACAAAACAAACAAAAAAACAGATGAAAGCATAAAACCATTTATCCTAAATTATTAATTTTATTATTATCATCGTTATTATTGGTTTGTTTGTTTTTTTTGCTAGTGGAGGGGCAAACACTAGTGCTCCACAATACAATAGTCTAGTTTTGCTCGCAAGGGTAGCCTTTCTTTTTTGTTCTGTTGATGAACCAGCCACAAACATCCAACGCTGCTGCACATCTCAATATGGTTGTTTACTTTATTCTGATGGAATAAATATATGTAATATCTCTTTATTAGCTCTTTAAAAGCTCTCAAACGAATTATCGCGTTCAAAAATTTTTGGAACTCTACAAAAACTGTTTCGCATTTCTCATTTTGGCTGATTTAAACAATTTTTTTATGTTCTGATAGCGATTTACAGAAGAATCACTTCCTGCCCTCCATCTGAATTTTCCACGTCATTAATAACTTCATGTGCAAATCTATTATGTTTACTTTTCCTTTTCTAGTTTGCTTTCACAAGAGAACAACATATCTGCGCATGAGGAATTGGTAGCCCACAAGCTCTTTTTAAACACATGGCAGTGTGGATCACATCACCTGTGTGTGCAGCACAAAACCCTCGTGAGTGGTAATAACCTGTGTCTTATGCATGTGCTATCATCCTCTCACTCTCCTGCTTTTTCTCATCCGAACATTTATTTTTGTCAGTCATGCTTCTTCTCAATTATATGATCACATTTGCATGCATTTTGAAAAATGTTCAGAGGCAAATTTTAAACTTAAGTGTCAAACTGTCCTGAGCATCTTTCATGCTGGCCCTGGGCCATTCTGATTACCGAGCCCTGCTCAAGTTAAAAATGCATTTTAAAGACCACAAATTAATTGGAACATTGAGCTGCAAGATGATAAATAGTCCTAGATTCACAATTATGAGATGTGAAACCTGGTGAAAAAGGCATCATCATTATATGCATAGTTCACTCAAAGATGAAAAATGTACTCAATACAAACATATCAGCAGTGATGGCTGGTCAATAGAGGGCGCTGGGGCGCCGCCCCCCCCTTCAAGTTAGACCCCTTTAATATGTTAATGTTTATTATCACACATATTAACAAAGTAAACTGATTTAATTATAACATTCTAACATTTATTGTAGTCATACTAACATTTATTGAAAAAAAAGTATGAACAATATTTTTTTCATTTGTGTGCGGGGCGCCGGACTAATGAGTGTCTATGTAGGTACACAAACTTTTCCAATGCACGTGATATGACAATAAGCTCTAATTGGCCTGATTTAAATTGTCTTTGGGGCGCAGCGCTCTGTGCCCCGAACCCTCCCATTTTTGTTGTTAGAACGAATCATATTTGTTTTTATATGATTGGCCTTATGTGATTGGACCATTCTCACCAAAGAGCTTAGAATGCATTTTCTCAAGATGAAGGACAATTCCGTTGTATCTTTGCAAAGATATCCGTGCAAGGCGTTTGGATGAAGAAAAAAAAAAAAGAATCAAAAAGCTTGGACCAGATCGACCGTCTTTGCAAATTCACCAGTAGTCAAGTGATGGCGAGCGCGCGAATATTCGGGGCTTTTCCAGCACTTGTTATGACAAACGGAGTTGTCAAACAGCATGACGCAAGAGAGGCTGAATGCATTGGCCATGCTGTCAATAGAGAAGAGACTGGTGACTGAGATGACTGACTTTAACGGTTATTGAGAAATTTGCAAGCCAGAAGAAAAAAAGGAGAGCAAATGTAACAGGATTTATAAAAATGCTTCCACTTGCTTTTCTTTTGTGTACATGGCCCTTTAATTCTGAATGACCCACCTCTCAGTTTATTGGTGGCATGTTATGAACTAGTTCCGGACAGGTCATTATTATTCGCGCCAGCCAAGAGAGTGGTCGTGGTGAGTGAGTGTTCCAGTAAAATATATATTTTTGTTGATCTTTTTGTTTTTATTATTCACAATTTATTTTTTGTGTTACAACAACTTTATAATTGCTAATATGCACCCATCATTGCAGGACGGCATGTTAAACTGCCAAAACTGATCCACTGTGTTTTTACTCTGTTTAACAGAAATAAATGGATTTGTCCAAGGCGTGATTGAGTGTCAAATCTGAGATATATATTGTACACAACGCAGAGGCAACCGAGTACTAACCGTTACACAAAATTTATTTTCAAGTAGTGCTACTGGCCAGTGATAAGGCAACATTTGTTTGTGTGTGTGTGTGTGTGTGTGTGTGTGTTTACTGATTATCTTGATTACTTCATTACTGATAATAAACCCAAATTGAACTAAAATGAACTGATTTGTGCTGCATTTATTGTATGCTTTAGTCATATTTTAGTTTTTTGATACATCACCTGAAAAATGGCTTTTACACTCTTACTTTACCAACAGTTAGATTTTTTCTGGTGTTTGCACCCCCCCCCCCCCCCCCCCCCCCCCCCCCCCCCCCCCCCCCCCCATTTTTTAACACCAGCCGCCACTGCATATCAGTAAATTAGAAGTTTTCTATATTTTGTGATTCATGATTTTTATTTTTCCCCAATTATTAGGCTTTTAAATCGCAGTATGAGACCTTGATCTGACATCTTTTAACCTTAAAAAGTTGGACATTTATTAACATTTTTAATAATGTCAAGTCAATATTCTCTGTGTTGGTGTTTTATATTATGCTACAAACACCTTGTAATAAACTGACAGTACAATTCCTGTTATTTTACAGACTTATTTCTCTATATTTTATTTCTTAAACATTATATTATTTCAAACTACTAAAATGTCAATAAAAGTCAGTTTTGCATAAACTGTTGTTGAATTTTCAACATCAAAAGTTGACAGAGCAGAGATCAAGATCCCATAATGCAATACACAAACGTAAATAAACACAAAATACAGAAACTGTTAATTAACATATATATTTTTACAGTGTATTTACTCACATCAAGTGGTTAACACAAAGGAAGATATTTTAAAGAAATATGAAAACCAGTATCCATTGATGTCCATTCTAGGAAAAACAACATCTTTTGTGTTTAACAGCAGAAAGAAACTAATCCAGATTTTGTGAAGTGAAAGGTGATTAAGTGATGAAAGAATTTTCATTTTTGAGTGAACTCAACCATATACAGTGAGGGAAATAAGTATTTAATCACACTGTGATTTTTCAAAATCTCCTACTTAGAAATCATGGAGGGGTCTGGAATTTTCAGCATAATTGCAATTCAACTGTGAGAGACAGAATCTAAAAAAAAAATCAGGAAATCACATTGTATGACTTTTTAACAATTTATTTGTAAATTACTGTGTGAAATAAGTATTTGATCACTTGAGTCGAGCATTTTAAATATTTAGTACAGAAGCCTTTGTTAACAATTACAGAGGTCAAAGGGTTCCTGAGTTCTTCACCAGGTTTGCACACACTGAAGGAGGGTTTTTGCCCACTGATCTTCTCTAGATCTGTCAGGTTTCGGGGCTGTCGCTGAGTAACATGGAGTTTCAGCTCCCTCCAAAGATTTTCTATTAGATTTAGGTCTGGAGACTGGCTAGGCCACTCCAAAACCTTGTTATGCTTCTTACGAAGACACTCCTTGGTTTTCCTGGCTGTGTGCTTTGGGTCATTGTCATGTTGGAAGACCCAGCCACGACTTATCTTTAATGCTCTGACTGAGGGAAGGAGGTTTTTGCCCAATATCTCACAATACATGGCCACGTTCATCCTCTCCTTAATACAGTGCAGTCATTCTGTCCCCTGTGCAGAAAAACACCCCAGAGCATGATGTCTCCAGCCCCATGCTTCACTGTAGGTATGCTATTATTGGGATGATACACATCATTCTTCTTCCTCCAAACATGGTGAATGGAGTTAGGACCAAAAAGTTTTACTTTGGTCTCATCTGACCACAGGACTTTCTCCCATGAATACTCTGGATTATCCAGATGGTCCCTGGCAAACTTCAGATGGGACATGGGCTAACTTAAGCAGGGGAACCTTCCGTGCGATGCATGGTTTTAAAACATGACATCTTACTGTATTACTGATAGTACCCTTGAAAACGGTGGTCCTAGCTCTCTTCACGGCATTGATCAGCTCCTCCCGCAGAATTCTGGACTGATTCTAGAGCATTCTTGGCATCATTAATACCCCACGAGGAGAGATCTTCCGTGGGGCCCCAGTCTGAAGGACATTGACAGTCATCATTAGCCTCTTCCATTTTCTGACTATTGCTCCAACAGTTGCTCTTTCTTGGCAGTTGCCCCGTAGCAGTTTCAGCTTTATGAAAGTCTACAATTTCATCTCTTGTGTCTTTTGACAGCTCTTTGGTTTTGGCCATGTTGCTACTTAGACTTTTGACTGATTGTGGGGTGCACAGGTGTCTTTATGACAGCTAGTGACCGCAAACAAGTGCTACTAAACTAGAATCATGAGCAGAGTGTAGCTGGACAATTTTAAATTTTAAAGCAAAATAACAGGTCTTTGAGGGTCAGAAATTTGGCTGAAAAGCAAGTGATCAAATACTTATTTCAAACAGTAATGTACAAATAAATTGTTAAAGTCATACAATGTGATTTCTGCATGTTTATTTTTAGATTCTGTCTCTCACAGTGGAAATGCACCTATACTGAAAATTCCAGACCCCTCCATGATTTCTAAGTAGGAGATCTTGAGAAATCACAGTGTGATCAAATACTTATTTCCCTCACTGTAAGTCTGAACTAACATAAGGCAACAATTAAAATCTGCTTTATTTCGTTTTACATTTTAACCTCAAATTCTTAAGAACCATGATTTAAAATGAATTTTTCCATATAGTAGGCAACAACGTTATCATATTTTCATCAATAGCTTGTTAAATCGTTTAGTTTTTATTTTGTTGTATAATGTAGCTTATGCATAATCTGAATCACTGACAAAATACTTGCTATAGAATCCTTCAGATAAACAAACAAACAAACAAACAAGAACAGCACACATAGT
The DNA here is from genome assembly GCA_903798195.1 of Danio kyathit. Lineage (NCBI taxonomy): Eukaryota > Metazoa > Chordata > Actinopteri > Cypriniformes > Danionidae > Danio > Danio kyathit. The sequence goes on from LR812543.1 coordinate 383,835, forward strand.
ATGTAACAAATTCATATGATAAAATATGTCTTAAACGTATGAATACAAACAAAATCCAGAGCATGGGTTTGTATTTTTATTATGCTTTAGAGGTTCACCTTTTGCATTTATTTAACATTTCATAAATATATAATTTTCATATTGTCATGATTATCATTGTCAATGTCCGCACTGCGATGTAAGATTTGATCCCATTTTCCCACTCCTAATTCCCACCCCTAACATATATATATACACAAACTGCATGATATTGGGAAAATATGCAATATTGTTGTTGGATATTGGGATAAAGATTTTTTTTTGCTGTTGCTATAACATAGAGAAATGTAAAGAAAATCATCTGTGTTATGATCATAAGAAAATATTGTGTAAACATAAAATATTCAACATACTAAATTTTTTTTAAATCTAATTCAAATCAGTCCAGTAAGGTGCAAACGTTTTGACTTTAAAACTCAATGCATGACTAAAAAACCTTGGTAGATATTCTGATTTCTGGTTTGGTTTTACCATAGACATGTTAACACAAAATGCATTTATCTCAAACATAATTTTTATTTACTTTAACATTGTTAATTTTAAAGTTTTTTATCAGCATCTTAAATTTTGCATCTTTTAAGCAATGTACTTCCTTGCATGTCTTTATAAATAAATTTTTCAATTTTTCTTAAAGTTTACAGTCCTTAAATCATTGGTATGGATATACTGACATCTTATCAACATCCACTTAAATAATATAATTAGGTATTAACATGTAAACATTATTAACATTTAGGGATGCATCGATATAATTTTAAATTATTTGACTCATGATGTTACTTTTTCCATTATAATTGTTTATTCATTTATTTTATTTATGAAGACAGGCAAGAAAGTATTTTGCTTAAAAGGTGCTCTAGTTTTAAGATGCTGGGTGGTTCCATATGAATAAAAAACAATGTTTGAGATAAATGCATTTTGTGTTTACATATGGTAAAACCAAACCAGAAATGGTTTATCGAGGGTTTTAGTCATTCATTGTGTTTTAGTCAAAATGTTTGCACCTTCCTTGACAGCTTTTTTTTTTTTTTTTAGCTTGAGTTAGATTTAAGAAAATTTTAGTATAATTAATAGTTTATATGTTTGAAATATTTTAGTATATCATTACACATATATGATTTTTTTGTAATCTAACAAAAATAGCATACTCTAGGGAAAAGTTATTGCAAGAAATATAGTTATCGCATTGTTTAACAACAATATCACATATAGCATAATTCCCAATATTGTGCAGGCCTACTTGTGGCAGTAGACAGGATTGATACAACTTGATACAATCTAAAAGCAGCAGAATTGAGAAAAAAAAGTGGTCTCACGAGATAAAGAACGCAGCTGAAAACATACAGAGCACAAAAATGAGAGGATGATCACCAGGGCTTGTGATGCACACCTCTAAGTATTTAAAAAGAGTTTGCGGGTTTACATATACAAGTCAGAATTATTAGCCCCCCCCATTGAATTTTCTTTTATTTTTAAAATATTTCCCAAATGATGTTTAACAGAGCAAGGAAAAGAAATCACCGTATGTCTGATAATATTTTTTCTTCTGGAGAAAGTCCTATTTGTTTTATTTTAGCTAGAATAAAAGCAGTTTTTAATTTTTCAAGGTCAAAATTATTAGCCCCTTTAAGCTATATATATTTTTTCGATTGTCTGCAGAACAAACCATAATGATTTGCCTAATTACCCTAACCTGCCTAGTTAACCTAATTACCCCGTGAAACTTTTAAATGTCACTTTAAGCTGAATATTAGTATCTTGAAGAGTATCTAGTCAAATATTATGTACTGTCATCATGGCAAAGATAAAATAAATCAGTTATTAGAAATGAGTTATTAAAACTATTATGATTAGAAATGTGTTGAAAAAATCCGCTCTCTGTTAAAGAGTAAATGGGGGGGAAATAAACAGGGGGTTAATAATTCAGGGGGGCTAATAATTCTGACTTGAACTGTTTTTAGTTTGTATGTTTGTATTGTTTGGGATTTTGCCAAAAATTGGTTCAATTCCATGTCAACAGCTCCTTCTATAAATATTATTCCCAGGAAAAAACATGACAATGTGTTTAATACTTATTCCCTCCATTTTGTATTATAATGAATTAGTTATTTTTACTGCCAGTATTCCTTATTTCATGGCATTCCTTTCAAAATAAAATAAATAAATATATGTGAAGGTGACACGGTGGCTCAGTGGTTAGCACTGTCGCCTCACAGCAAGAAGGTCCCTGGTTCGAGTCCCAGCTGGGTCAGTTGGTGTTTCTGTGTGGACTTTGCATGTTCTCGCCGTTTTGGCATGGGTTTCCTTCCGGTGCTCCAGTTTCCCCTTACCGTCCGCTATGTAACACGTGCTGGATAATTTGGCGGTTCATTCTGCTGTGGCGACCCCTGATGAATAAAGGGACTAAGCCGAGGGAAAATGCATGAATGAATAAATAAATGTGTATATATATCATGCGAATCAAATTTTTTTACAGATCTGTCCTACAGTTATTAGTACTAGCAGTTACTTTTTCTTCACTGTGTCTTAACTACATTGAGGCTTCACTGTCATTTTTGAACATTCATTCATTCATTTTCTTTTTGGCTTAGTCCCTTTATTCATCAGGGGTCGCCACAGCGGAATGAACCGCCAACTTATCCAGCATATGTTTTACGCAGCGGATGCCCTTCCAGCCGCAACCCATCACTGGGAAACATCCATACACACTCATTCACACACATACAATTTAGTTTACCCAATTCACCTATACCGCATGTCTTTGGACTTGTGGGGGAAACCGGAGCACCCAGAGGAAACCCACGCCAACACGGGGAGAACATGCAAACTCCACACAGAAACGCCAACTGACCCAGCCGAGGCTCGAACCAGTGACCTCCTTGCTGTGAGACGATCGTGCTACTCACTGCGCCACTGTGACGCCCTCATTTTTAAACATTCTATTGCTAAACAGTTAGCGTTTTTTTTGCATTAGTTGCAATTGATAATTTTTGTTATTTATTTGTTTATTCTGTTTCATGACCTTAATCACTCTTAACATTCATGTTACATTGTATGGGCCAAACACTGTAGATTATTGCACATATTATAGCATATATTGTGTGCAAAATCATGCAAAATATGCATACCCAAAATGTCTACAAAAAAATTAAATAAAAAAATAGTCTCTAGATTTTTCTAAAATTGTGACTTGTGCAACTCATGGAATGTATGACTTGTGTTTGTGAGAGAGAAAGAATCAAAGTAAAAGTTTACTTCTAAACTTCCAAAACATTTTGTTCATGACTTTACTGAAATATTGTATAGAATTTTCACTGCCATGGGTGTTCAGTTTTGCTACAATAATGCTAAATACAATTTACAGTATGTACTTATTTATTGTATTTAACAAAGGATGATTTGTTAATTGGTTAATGATTAGGCTACTCGATAATCGATTGATTGTCGATAACCCTTTCAATCTCCATGACCGATTACTTTTATTTTTGAACATTATTCGAAACTGAATATTTTACTGGCAGTTCATTCTGCTGTGGCGACCCCAGATTAATAAAGGGATTAGGCCGAATAGAAAATGAATGAATGAATATTTAACTTTTATTTTATTTACATAACTTTATTTAACAAAGCAGAGGTGCGTTTCCGAAAACCATCGTTAGCCAACTAAGGTCATGTTCCAATGAACATTCGCAAACTGCATTGCAAACTTGGTCCGTTTACCTGCAGCATATGGTTGTGTTCTATTTCCAGTTATCCCCACATGCCCTATTCATTTAATGTTCCAACATTTAAATTTGGAATGATTAAAAAAAACATTAAAGTAATCTCTTTTAGGTGTGATTTTGCTTTCAAACTCTTTTTACAGTTTAGTTTTAGCAATCTTCATATTGACAGTTGCGTTCCCTTCATAGTGCACTTTAAAAACATTTATGCCATTTTGAACACAGCCATGGCTCATGACGAAAGCTATAGGTGATCTATTATTTAAAAGCGGAATTTATGCTACATCTCCTAAGCTTGTGAAAACAAATATATAGCATAGGTTAATGCTTTTAATTTATAGTTGGTTATTTATAAAGAAATGTATCTATATGACATGGGCCTGTTGGTTAGAACATTTCTGCAGTGGTTTGAATGTGTCAAATTGTAAGTAGACATTAAAAAAATAAACAATATCCTAATAATATAATTATTAGGATATATATAATTATTGTTATAATTATTATTATTAGCCTATTAAGTATGATTTTCTTTTCTTAATAAATGGCCTACTGTAAATTACAAGCATTAGCCTAACGATTTTTCAGACCTGCACAACCCTAATTTCACGTTTTCCACCACGTTGTTTAAATACACAAATATCGCTATATATGAAAAATATTTAGGGATTAAAATGTTACAAAAATTATTATTTTTCCCATAAGTATAAAAACCACTGCCTCAATGCCTCATCTCCACTGAAGAAATCCATTAGCCTACATATTTTAATTTTGTTTGTTAAGCGCAAAGATTTGTGTCAAAAATATTTCTAAATTCAGTTCTAATTTCCAGAAAAAGAATAAATGAACAATAATACGCACTCAGCTTTTACATGGTCAACAATGTATTTCAGTTTCTCAAAATAGCAACGCGCCAATGATGGGCCTTAACACACCTGCTTTATGGACCGGAACACCCATGAGTCCACAAAGTGGCGCAAATAAATTTGTTATTTAAACATAAAGCAAAACGTGAAAATTAGGGTTGGGCTGGTCTGAAAATAGCAACAAATCGGCAACATTGCGCCTTATTGTCATGGATCAAAGGTTGCGCCGCAATCTTTAAAATAGAGCCCATAATCTTAAAAAAAAATGACATTATCATATATAATATAGACATAATAAAATTTGCAAATATATGACTGAGGTTTGTAATGCGGAGCATTTACAGAGCATTCATTAAAACCTTATCATCCACTCGCACAGTTGAGCAGTGAATGGGCACAAACAAAAATATAATTCCTATATTTTTCTTGGGAAAAATATTTTTTGAATCGAATTTCGTTTAGTATAATTAATTACTAATAAAGATTAAGATGAAAAAATTAATTATAATGTATTTTTGTTGGTCAGTTATCTACAAAATAAACAAGAATAACGTTTGAGGTGAAGTGCTTCAAAACAAGTCGGCTGTATGCCTCAGGGCCTTAACACAACTGGTTTGTTAAATAAATAAGTAAATAAATAAATAAATAAATAAATAAAACTAAAGTGAAATATTCACCGTTTCAGAGAACAGGAAAATATCAGGAAAGTGCTGAAATGCTGGTTATTTTACAAGAGTGGTTTTTACAGATTTCAGAGGAAATATCTAAATATTAGAGGAAAAATAAACCTGACAACAGATCCTATCAATGTCATAGCGAATGCTCTTAAATAATGTAGCCCTGTTTCAAGCATCACGTTCCAGGGCCGGAGCAAGCTCAACTGGTGCTCTAGGCAAACGACGAGAATGCCGCCCTTAAACCAAATGTTATGCAGCCTTCAATCCGAAAATCCGGCGGTGGGTGGGGAGGGGGGCGGCGGGGATGGGTGTTGAGATGATGCGGGGTTTGTTGCGGACGAAAGCGAAGAAGGGGAGATGCGTCGCGCACGCCGCCTTGACTGCTCTACCGCCTCTATGGACGCGCCGGCCCGGTGTCTGTCATGCAGTGTGTTTTTAACAGAAGCTTTAAAGAGCGCGTGCGGTGATCGCAGTGATGTTCAGCTCTGACGAGACGCAGTTTAAAGTAGTTTTGTATTTACACAACTTTTAAATTATTTTAATGTTTTTATATTTATAGTTTGTATATAAAAGGAACGCTTAGCTTATTGTTCGCAGTGCTCGTTATAATAGCATGTGCATTGCATATGATTATTCAGTATGCGTTACATTCTTTGGTCGCAGCGCTGTATTTTATTTATTGCATTTAGTCATTAAACAATGATATTTTGAAAAAATTATTATAATTTAAAAACAAGCTTGCAATTCTTACCGGTGGTTGTAATATTTCAAGCTTGTTCTCAGACAAGTCTCTGGGTCACTAATACTTCGTATTTCTGGAAAATCTGGGATGGAATTCCAGTGAATGGTGGCACTGTCAAAAATCATTTGTTTTTATTTACTTATTCATTTATTTTTTGACCCTGCTAATCCAGCAAGATTATTTTTTCTATGGTTGCATCTGAATTTTAGTTTCTGTGATAGGCATATTGTATCTTTCTCAATAAATTAAATAAATGTTGTTCTTTAAACAGCTTAAACATTGTGTTTTAAACCTGTGTTTTCACCCTAATAGTTAATTTTGTTAGTATGCACATCTGAAATAAAATGCATTTTTTTACTCTATTGAAAAATACATGTTGAAATAGAACACAAAAAGACAAATGTATTTAATGTTCTACAGTTTTACTTTTTGAGTAAATGGTTTTGACTATTTTAGTCAGTAATTTAAATTTTCTCTCTGTTAGTTTAAGTGTACTGCGTGTATAGAAGGTTTGAATGAATTTATGCTCTTAACGGATATTCACAGCTGTGTATTTGTATAAATAAAAAAATGATGACAGATTGTGGTGTGTTTTGTCATATATACAGAAAGAATTATATTATGTATTCTTGTAAAAAAAATGGTGATTATATAGTCATTAGATATATAGGACATTAGATAGTCAAACCAAATAGGTCGATTACATGTTGAAAATGTGTGGATTATATAACGTCGTTTCGATTGACTGAATATCAACATCCATTCAACGTTGGGTAAGTAACCAATTGTGTCGATTTCAGGTTAGATTTGAATGGAGTGCCTGACGTCGTTTCAACATTACCCCGATGAGCAAAACGATGTTGAATCAATGTCGTGATCAACGTTGATTTGATATCAAAAAAAACGTTGATTTTCGGTTGAATTTATGTCATTTTGCTATCTTGGATATTATGTCTAATATATCTAATATGTATAATATTATGCAACAGAATATTACAATAGTATGCAATCAGAATATAATAGAGTCCCATTGACTTGTGTTAACCTGTGTCTACAAAGTCACACGAGCTGATATTTTCTCAGTATAGCTCTAAATGACAACGGTGTTCCGCTAAATAGCCTACGTAATAAATCACAGTCTTTGCCCCTTTTATTTTAAACAGAATTAAAAATCAGGGATAAGCAAAACTCAACATACATGGGATTCGAACTCGCAAAGAAAAAAAAGACATCAGAAGACAATCTGTCAAGTGTCGACCATCCAATTGAGCTACCAGAGACAATATAGCAGGTTTTTGTATTTTTATCGTAATTAGTCAAGTCATGTCACTTGCCTTGGTACAGATGTGACCAAGATTGAAATGTTGCGATTTTCAAGTAATATTCTGTTGCATAATATTATACATATTAAATATATATTATATATATATTAGACATAATATGTTGCATAATAATATCGTCATTGTATTCATTTTTTGTAAAATCTTTATGTACATGTGTGAGCATGGGTCACGAGTTAACACGACTCCAAAGGCACAGGATAACAGGAGTCTACAACTATGAAAAAACATGGTTTGACCAGCTGATGAAACATCGTTTTGTCGTTCAGAGCTATTCTATCAGCGGGAGGGTTTGTAGAAACATGTTAACGCGAGTACATGTACAGTAAACATGTTAACATGAGTCGATGGAAACAGATTAACACGAGTTCACAACCACAACAAAGCATGTTTTGACTGATAAAGACATTAAAACAGACCAGTTAATGTGTAGTTCTGAATAGCTCAGTTAGATAGGTCGTATGATACCTGTACTGAACCTTTTAACCACACGAGTTCGAATCCCGTTGATGACATGTCAATTATAAATTTTTATTTAATTTTATTTTGCTTATATACTGTTCTGCTGCACAGATATTCAAATAAATAATGCTTACAATGACACTGACACCATGTAATAAGAATCTTTATTTGGTATGGGCATGTTTTGCTGCTGTGAAAAAGTGACGAATCTGCCAATCTGCAAACGTGGATAGCTTACATCTGGAAAGGGACACCAGTTAACACGGTCACCAGTTAAACCGTAACACCGGAACTGAAATTCTTTAACAACACCCTTTACAGATCGACCCGGTTAACGTCTAAAGTTTGTAAAAGCTCTTGACTGTGTCTTATTGGTTTGGCTTTATCCGTGGGATTAAAAGAATGGAAGTAGGTCGACGCCCTTACATACAATTAAAAGTGAAAGAGAAAGAATCAGGCTGAGTTTATTTCCGTGTTTGCTAGATTCCTTCAGTAAGAAAACTCTTGCTTGAACAGCACCAGAATGGCGTTTGAGGTCCGCATCAGGATTAATAAAAATGCAATTAAAGTATTATCGGTGGCATCATCATCTGAGGAATTTGAGAACTTCAGCATTGGAAAGCTAAAGGAAAAAGCACTGAGTTTTTTTCCAGGAGTAAACGGTAAAATGCACGTTTCTTTCGCAACATTCATTTAATGATTCAGGACATGAAAATGCCGTTTTTAAGATTGTCTTTGTTTGTTCTGTCAGACCCTCAAGCCCTGAGAGTGATTTTCGGTCAAGATGAACTTAAAGACGACCAAACATTTGCGTCGTGTAATATTGAACACCTGTCTGTCCTTGTCATCGTGCTCCGGATGCCCGGTGGAGAGCGTGTAATACTGTATACGTCTTGTTTTACAAAATGTACGTATTTGATGCACTATAAGAAGCTAAAAATGGCATAGGCTATGTATAAAAAGCAACATAAGTGTTTAAAATAGAAGTCACTATTCCAGATGTTACTGTCATTACAACCAGGGATGGGCAGTATTTATGATACACGTATTTCAAATACAAAATAGTATTTTGTTATTTGTATTTGATGGGGTTTATAAAAACGGGTTTATATTTTGTATCAAAATACTTTAGTGTCTTGTATTTTTAAAATACTGTGAAATAGTTTGTAAGAAGTCTACATGATGACATCATAAAAATGGGTCTTCAGATTGGTGCTTTGTCAGTTATTTGCCTAGGCTTGAGTTGAGAACAGAAAATGGATTAAGAAGGTGGTCAATGCTTGGAGTATTGATGGAAATTATGCAGCACATAAAGAAAGTAACAGACAACTGGCAACAAAAGTCATCATACATTGAAAATAGTATATTGCACCATGCTAAGACCAGGGATATGTAATGGCAGTATAGTGTAGAATTTGACATCAGCATCTGTGCTTCAGAAATGAGATATCAGAAATATCAGCCCTTAAGAACAGCAGGAGGAGCACATAATAATTTTCAGTCTCAGTGCTGCAGGTGGAAATACAGAGGAACTTTAGAAATATAAAACTCCTAAAGATGCTGTAATGGTGTAGAAGAATCTTGGGAGAATGAGTATACTGTACAAATAACAGTAGTTTTGGATGAATTGCTGATGTGACGCCAAGAAAATAAGACAAACAACATACACATAATCCTACAGTGGCGATTCCTACAATACTTCTTTGGCTGTTTTAAATGCCAGTAGATGATCTACAGATGTAGTGTACAGTTAATGAAGAAATGTCAAAATGGCACAATACAGTATATGAGAGACACATATTTAATAATACTCCAGTCTATATAGACTGGTCAAAAACTCCACATTCCCTTTACATGGTGGCAGCAGTAGGATGTATATAAGGAGTTTATTTGCAAAAACAGATAACCCATTTTACAGAGAGATCATGTTTTATATTGTCCATTGAAGAGCACAACTGCAAAAAAAACATGATTTATGGAAATGTCTAAAAGATTTTAGTGGTTTTCAGAAATCATCTTTTTACATTAAGTAATAATAATAATAACCTCTTCATATATTTTAAAATATAAGACTGTTAAGAGATTGTTGCAGTTTCACTGGCCACGTAATGGACAGAAACACAATGAAGAGATACAGTACTATGTTTCAACTCATTATCTACATTACATGGTTTATACAGTAAATAAACAGATCATCTTCAAGACAGGACTTTCTGTATGAAACGTGTATCAAATTTATGCTAAAATGAAAGAGAAAGTCAGTTTAATGGTGAAGGGATTGATCAAATATGCCGATTGATTGAAGGCTTTTGAAGAAATGTCATGCTCCCTTGTAAAAGTATTTTGTAGTATTTTCAAAGTACAGTATTTTATTTTAAAACTTGTTGTGGCGGCTGTATTTTGTAACCTGAGGTATTTGGTATTTTATTTTAAAATACATTTCAATGTATTTTTGCCCATTTCTGATTGGGTTATTGGGCTGTATAAAACCTTTTCTAAACTTTCAAGACATCATTTAAATAAGTGTAAATTGCTCTGCAAAAATATGTACCATCCATACTAATTTCTGTTGTTGTTTTTCTAGCTCTATTGGAGTCATCTGAATTCCCGGTATCCTGAAGTCAAAGCTGTATTGTGGGCCATGCAGGAGCATTAGGAGCCTCTGATTGATCTCGGTCTTTAAACTTTTGACTAATGTAAAAATGCTCTTTTAATTCAGAATTTAAGAAACAACCCTCACTGTGACCCCTGGAATATATTATCAAGTTGTCACAACTTCACAAGAATTGAAAAAAGAACAATGTTCTATTAAGTACAAAACAAATGTTCAAATGTGAATAGTAACTTGTAATGTTGTAATGTGAAACATCTTTATGTTGTATGCATATCTGTATGTATGTATGTATATCTGTATGTATGAAATAAAATTCTCAAACCATATTCTGTTGTTGTAATACTAAGAAAATTAAATAAGTGATTGGAATTGTCATCTAAAATGTCATTTCCTCATAATTCTGTAGTCCATCGGTAGCAAATAATGCACTTTTAAGATGATTTTGCTGTTCACATTTAGTTTCGATATATTTGATAGGATGGAGGGAGAAGCCAGAATATTTTTATTTAGGATATGTTTTAGAATAAATCATTTACTTTGTTTAAATATTGAAAATTGACCCCAACTGTTTTGCTTAATTTTTATAAAGACCACATATGAATCTTTTAAAATACATAATTTTCTTAAGGCAGTGTCGGTTGGTTTGCAGAATAAAATGTGATTTAAATTTTTTAAATAATATTTCTAAATATGACTGTATATTAAAATAGACCAGTTTCCATGTGTTTGCCAATTGCCATTATTAAATAATGAAACAGTAATATGATATGAAAGTGAACAAACTATTGAGTTAGGCTGGCAAATTGAAGTATAAAAATAAAAGTACCACATGTCTCCAGTGCTATAGTTTTATTCAGCGTCTTTGCATTTTCACCAAATTCTGGGTAAAATAATTTCAGTTTTCACTCCTTTACACTGACAACGATTGCTAAATCCACTATGATTAGATTGATTACATGTCACGAGCTGGCTTCACTGCGGCTATGCATTAATAGCACTGATGACACCTGCTGGTAGCAATGGGGTAATGCAGAATGACCAGCAAATAGATCATCTAAAAAGAAACAGATCGTTTGCGTTTGTCAGTGTTGACGCAAATATATGTATAGTATTTATAATTATCGTGCTTGGTCGGGCCTTTTGGCGTTGAAAGTTTGTAGATTTTATTTTGAAATGGTTGTTCACTTGTTTAGTATTTTCGTGTCTCAATTCGCAGTGTTTTAATGGGCACAGTTATTACAACGCACTCTTTAAAAACAGAGAAGGGACATAACAACTTACCGTTAGAAATGTCGAGTAAGGACTGTACATTGCTCAGAAGAAAGCTACAGATCCTCCTGATGGTTTGTTGGATGTAGCCAGATAGTATAACATTCCAAAGCTGCTTTCACAGCAAGCGAAACATACCCACCCCGTGTCACGTGACCGGTAAACCGAAACTATGGGAAATAACCTAAGTTTTGCGACATCCTGTTTTACTTCTCTGCCTAAATACTCGCTGGCAACACGGAAATTAAAGAATCCAAGTTTTGAATATGTCTAAAGGTCCAGACCAGAAGAAATTCACTCAATACGACAAAGGCGTCAAATTGGTGTCAAAACCCAGCGATCTCGGTAAGTTTGTATGTGTATTTATTCGTTTCCTTCTTTCAGCCACTTTCAGTAGCCTACACTCGTTTTCATTTATTTATTTTTAATAATATTTATTCACCACCCAGCCGGCACACGACCGACCTTCAACGTTGAAATATGGTTGAAATAAGGTCAGGTGCGTTTTTAACGTTGAAATAATGTTGATACAACGTTTAATGTTCAACGGTTGAAAAACTTCCTGCATATGACCAGGCTTCAACGTTGAAATGCGGTTGAAAATACGTCAGTTGTTGTTTCAAAGTTGAAACAATGTTGAATGATAAATGGTTGAAAAAAGTTACAGAAATCATTAAACAAGTCAACGTTGACATTTTTTTATCATGATCTGTATGTTGAATTAACGTCGTGGCTTCATCCAATATTCAACAACGTTTTTGGTGGTTACCATGGTATCATCGGAGGACTCGGCGCACGCGGCCACGCGCAGCGCTTCATGGGAAGTTTGAATCGTAATTACGGACACCTGCAGTGCAGCAGAATTCAGAGGTAAGCATGTTTTTCGATGCTTTACAGGTTTATTTATCCCCAATCTCGTTTTACACACAGTTAATCTTAAAGGTGACTTTGAGTTGTAGTGTTTTGAATTTTGAAGCATTTAAAACTTTCCAGTTTGGTTTTTAGTCTTGTTTGCGCTCCGGTGACGCAGCAGCTAATCTCGAGCTAATGCTACATGTTTAACTTTAGTCTATATTAGTGTTTTTACCTGTTTTAATTGGCAAATTTAAATCGATAAACTCCAAACGCGGTTTAAAGTTACTGAGCAACGTTATAAGACAATATCTTTTTTTATACGCTGTATTGTTATTACAAAGTGAACTGCTGTCGTTTCACTGTAGTGTTTTTGTTTACTTGTAGAGATGTAACTTACTCCAGAGACGCTCTAACTTGCACAGCATTGAATGGAAAAGGCTTTGTCCATATGTAGGTTTACTAAGTTATCTGTTAAAAATCTTGGTGCTTTGGTTGGTGATATTCTCTTTCTAATCTGTTTGTTTATTGATTGTTAGGCTATGTTGTGTGATATTATATTGTTATATTGATATTATTATTGTGATATTATGTTGCGAGGTTATGCTATGTGACAATATTATGGGACAAATATGTATTTAGTCATAAATGAATGCTTGAATTACACTTTGTATAGTAGCAGATAAGAGGTGTAATGTGTTTTAACTTTCTAGGTTTTCTAGAAGGTCCAGTTGAGGGCATCAAGAGCATGCAGATGGCCTAAACCTGTCAGCCAGGACAGACTGCAGTTCTACACCATGCCAATGATTTGTATGGATGTCTGACTACTACGGTGTTCTCTCAAGGTATTACTGGAGCAAAACAACAGCACCCGTTACAATAAAATTTGTATTCTTAAAAAAATAGTGATATATGTGTAGCAGCAGTACATGTGATGTCATTGAGAAGTCATAAAAACAAATAAACATGCTATTTAAAAAAAATCTAAATATGAAAAACTTGAGGATTAAGATGACAAATGAAATGCATCAACTGTCTTGTGAAAAGGGTCTACATAAGATCTCTGGTGTTTTCAAGCTGAAAGGGATAGTTCACCCAAAATTGAAAATTTACTTGCATTTTACTCCCCAAGTGGTTTAAAACCATTATGAGTTTAGTCTGTTAAACACAAAAGAGGCTATTCTGAAGAAAGCTAAAAACCTGTAAACATTGACATCCATAGTTGGAAAAAAACAAATACTGTAGAAGTCAATGGTTATAGATTTCCAGCTTTTTTCAAAATATCTTCTTTTGTTCAACATGGTGAGTAAATGATTACAGAATTTAAATTTTGAACTATCCCTTTTCTCTGTCCTACATGCAGGCTTTTGCAAAAGTGCTGCTCCTAGAGTTTCTCTCAACCTGTATGTCTAAAAAGCTTTAAACAGCTTTTACAGTACGTGTAATGTTTTACAACAACTTGTAATTATTAGATGTGGTGAATGTTTCATGATTCTTTACTGCAGCCAATTTATTTTTTCGAGAATCTGAAATTTGAATTCTGGAAAATGCTGGCACCGGTGATAACTAAAGGCTTCTTGATGATATCACACCTAATTCTTCACTTCTCTTAGTTCTTCGAGTCTCTTATAGTTAATATTTTTTCTTCTCCAACTTTTTGTTTGCTGGTTGCAAATTCCTCTTGATAAATCTTATGTATGACTATAGGAATTATCCTAAAAAAAGCTGGCTACACATTGTGACTTTGAGAAACAGTTATCAAATAACCTTAAGTTTTTACTGAGCAATGTTATCAATAATATATTAAACATGCAATATAATAATTATTATAAAGTGAACTACTGTTGTTTCACTGTTGTTGTTTCCTTTTACTTTAGATATGTTCTCCTAACTAGAGGCGCACTACACAGCATTGAATGGAAAAGGCCCGTATGTAAGTTTGCTAAGTTCATTTTATGTCAAGTTTCTTTTTTCTTTGGTCGGTAAATAATGTTCTGTTTATAATTGCCTGTGTTCACAAACCAGCTTTGTCCTCGTTTCTTTATTGATTTTTATACTATGTTCTGGTGTGTGTTTTGTTTTCCTTTGTGTCTGTTTGTCTCTCTTGTATACTGCGGTTTACTCGTAGCAGTACCTAATTGTGTGTGGTTTGTATGTGCGTTCAATTTAAAAATAGAAATTTTGCATCATTAATCTTATCAAATTAAATGTAAATGAAACCCAAACAAGATCAGTGAAGTAGGAATATTCAGATGGATGAGTCAAAATTATTGAATGTGACGATTTTATAGGACAAATTTGGATTCAATTAAAAATAAATTTGAGTTTGAATTTCACTTTGTATAATAGCAGATACCAACTTGGTTGTAACCTAGTATTTCATTTATTGCAGGTTTTCTGGAAGCTTCAGTTGAGGGTATCAAGGACATACCGATGGCCTAAACCAGTGTCAGCCTGGACAGACGTCTATTGCAGTTCTGCTACACCACACCAAACTCTCTGCTTTTCTATGGATGTCTGACTACGGTGTTCTCTGAAGGTGTCACTGGAGCAAAATAACAGCACCTGTTACAGTGAAATTTGTGTTAAAATTACAGAGAAAAGTTATTTTTAGAATCTGCAAATGTTTTTTTCTTCCTCCCTTCTCTCTCTCCAAACTAAACATTGGTTTGTGCCTGTTTTGGTGATTTCGATGTGATATTTGACTCATTTGCCATGAAGCTATAGTTTTCTTTTTCTCCATATACAGCAAGTGTCCCAAGATGTTTAAAGTCCAGAAAAGGAACTAAAGACTTTGTCAAAACATTGCTTCTATCTTCAGTGCTTCAACTGTAATCATACAAAGCTCAAAAACACATTTGTGAATAAAAAGTACTGTAAATATAACTTGTTTGCCTCTGCCACAACAGGTTAGGGTGTGCGCTTACTGCTCGTAGTAAACACACAACAGGTCAGGGTGTGCGCTTACTGCTCGTAGTAAACACACAACAGGTTAGGGTGTGCGCTTACTGCTCGTAGTAAACACACAACAGGTCAGGGTGTGCGCTTACTGCTCGTAGTAAACACACAACAGGTTAGGGTGTGCGCTTACTGCTCGTAGTAAACACACAACAGGTCAGGGTGTGCGCTTACTGCTCGTAGTAAACACACAACAGGTCAGGGTGTGCGCTTACTGCTCGTAGTAAACACACAACAGGTCAGGGTGTGCGCTTACTGCTCGTAGTAAACGCACAACAGGTTAGGGTGTGCGCTTACTGCTCGTAGTAAACACACAACAGGTCAGGGTGTGCGCTTACTGCTCGTAGTAAACACACAACAGGTCAGGGTGTGCGCTTACTGCTCGTAGTAAACACACAACAGGTCAGGGTGTGCGCTTACTGCTCATAGTAAACACACACGCTGATCTAATGTGGGAGAGATATACGCAAACAATTTTGTATTTACTGTTTTGTTTTGCCTCACTAAAGTGTTGTTGTAGCTTGGCATGTTCTCAGTTGAACTACTGAAGTCACATGGAATGTTTTGACTGTTTTTTGTGCCTTATCTGGACTATGACCATCTCGGGACCATTGCTGTCTGTAGAGGATGAGGAGCATTTCATCTAAAATATTCTAATTTGTGTTCTGAAGATGAACAGGTCTCTGGGATGACACAAGTAATTAATAACATAACCTATGTGAACACTTTGTGACATTTTTTTTAAAGACCAATGTAATAGTGAAATTTATCTACTAGGTGAATAGTCCTACATTCACAAACGTGAGCCATCATTGTAGGACCCATGTGAACATGCAATTTTAATGATACTAATAGTAATGGAATAACAAATTACTGTTGTATTATTTAAGTTATAGGCTATAATAAGTCAAATAGATGTGAACATGTCAAGGTGTAACTGTTGTGTTTGTGAGAGAGAATCCAATCATATATTCTACACATTTTCTTGATGTTCCACTGTCACAGGTGCTCACTTTTGCTGCAGTAATGCTAAACACAATAGATGTACTTTATGCAAAAAGACAAAAACAACTAAATATAAAGCATGCAGACCTGCAAAGTGAAGGTGCAATGTCAGATTTATAGATTATAGCAGGAGTTTTCACTATTGTGAAAGTCAAGTCATTCATTCACAATGAATTGGAGTGGCAAACCTCATTATGGATTTTGTAGGATACTCACCTGGTGTTTGAGATTAAAAGATGTATTTAACTGCTAGACAGAGATAGATGTTTTTAGTGTTTTACATTTAATTTTTTGTCCCCAGTGCCAGCTTTTACCTCAAGCGTTTCTCTCAACATATAAAACCTTAAACAGATGTAATGTATTTTACTTGTGATTCTTAGCTGTGGGTGATGTTTTATGATTTTTTTTTACTGCAGCCACTTTAAAAATTTGTATTTTGTAAACAGAATTGTATTTTGGAGACTGTGTTGGTGACAGTTTAGTTATTTAGTTAGTTATTTTCTGTCTTTCTGAAGATGGTAACACTTTACAATAAGGTTGTGTTAGTTAATGTATTTACTAACATGAACAAAGAACAATTCATTTAAAACGTCTTTCATATAAAGGAAATACAGTTCATGTCAGCTCAGTGTATTAATGTTAACAAGCATACATTTTTATTTTAATAGCATTGGGACATACTTTAATTAAATGATTAATAAATGCTGTAAGTATTTATTCTTTGTTCATGTTAGTAAATATGAACTAACTTCAACTCATGCAACCTAATTAAAAAGTGACCATTTAAATGTTTGTGTATTTGAGTGTACTGCATGTACAGTAACCTGCATGGTTTTAGTGAACTATTGTATGCTGTAAATGTTGCTGTATATTTAGAATAAATGATAATGTGGTGTATTGAATAAATTGATACACAGGCTAAGTTGTGTATTTGTATTGTTTTTTTATTAGTAAAAATTTGTTTGCTATATTTATGGACTTTGTGTTATATGTAATTTCTATTAAACTTGCGTTGAAATGTCCGACGGTGAAACAACGTCAAGGTATCAACGTTGATCCAATTTGCAAAATCGAAAGGTAATTCAACGTTGATCCAACCATAGACCTGACGTTGATTCAACGTTGAATCACCGTTGAAATGCCGGCTGGGCAATAACATCACAAGACAAACACAAATGTAAATGCTGCTAATTAAAACGAATTTGTTAAATTCATTTGCGAACTCGGTAAAAGTATCTGCTAAATTATGACCCAGCCGGCATTTCAACGTTGAATCAATGTCAGGCCTATGGTTGGATCAACGTTGAATTACCTTTCGATTTTGCAAATTGGATCAACGTTTATATAGTGACGTTGTTTCACCGTCGGACCACCACCGGTGATTCACCGTTGAAATCACGACGTTGTTTCACTCTTACCTTCTTCGTGGGTGAATTTTGGTCGTTTTGTAGACGTTGAATTAAGGTTGAATTACCTTTCGATTTTGCAAATTGGATCAACGTTGATACCTTGACGTTGTTTCACCGTCGTACATTTCAACGCAAGTTTAATAGAAATTACATATAACACAAAGTCCATAAATATAGCAAACAAATTTTTACTAATAAAAAAAAAACACGATACAAATACACAACTTAGCCTGTGTATTAATTTATTCAATACACCACATTATTTCATTTGTTCTACATATACAGCAACATTTACAGCATACAATAGTTCACTAAAACCATGCAGGTTACTGTACATGCAGTACACTCAAATACACAAACATTTAAATGGTCACTTTTTAATTAGGTTGCATGAGTTGAAGTTAGTTCATATTTACTAACATGAACAAAGAATAAATACTTACAGCATTTATTAATCATTTAATTAAAGTATGTCCCAATGCTATTAAAATAAAAATGTATGCTTGTTAACATTAATACACTGAGCTGACATGAACTGTATTTCCTTTATATGAAAGACGTTTTAAATGAATTGTTCTTTGTTCATGTTAGTAAATACATTAACTAACACAACCTTATTGTAAAGTGTTACCATCTTCAGAAAGACAGAAAATAACTAACTAAATAACTAAACTGTCACCAACACAGTCTCCAAAATACAATTCTGTTTACAAAATACAAATTTTTAAAGTGGCTGCAGTAAAAAAAAATCATAAAACATCACCCACAGCTAAGAATCACAAGTAAAATACATTACATCTGTTTAAGGTTTTATATGTTGAGAGAAACGCTTGAGGTAAAAGCTGGCACCGGGGACAAAAAATTAAATGTAAAACACTAAAAACATCTATATCAGTCTAGCAGTTAAATACATCTTTTATTCTCAAACACCAGATGAGTATCCTACAAAATCCATAATGAGGTTTGCCACTCCAATTCATTGTGAATGAATGACTTGACTTTCACAATAGTGAAAACTCCTGCTATAATCTATAAATCTGACATTGCACCTTCACTTTGCAGGTCTGCATGCTAAATATTTAGTTGCTTTTGTCTTTTTGCATAAAGTACATCTATTGTGTTTAGCATTACTGCAGCAAAAGTGAGCACCTGTGACAGTGGAACATCAAGAAAATGTGTGGAATATATGATTGGATTCTCTCTCACAAACACAACAGTTACACCTTGACATGTTCACATCTATTTGACTTATTATAGCCTATAACTTAAATAATACAACAGTAATTTGTTATTCCATTACTATTAGTATCATTAAAATTGCATGTTCACATGGGTCCTACAATGATGGCTCACGTTTGTGAATGTAGGACTATTCACCTAGTAGATAAATTTCACTATTACATTGGTCTTTAAAAAAAATGTCACAAAGTGTTCACATAGGTTATGTTATTAATTACTTGTGTCATCCCAGAGACCTGTTCATCTTCAGAACACAAATTAGAATATTTTAGATGAAATGCTCCTCATCCTCTACAGACAGCAATGGTCCCGAGATGGTCATAGTCCAGATAAGGCACAAAAAACAGTCAAAACATTCCATGTGACTTCAGTAGTTCAACTGAGAACATGCCAAGCTACAACAACACTTTAGTGAGGCAAAACAAAACAGTAAATACAAAATTGTTTGCGTATATCTCTCCCACATTAGATCAGCGTGTGTGTTTACTATGAGCAGTAAGCGCACACCCTAAGCTGTTGTGTGTTTACTACGAGCAGTAAGCGCACACCCTGACCTGTTGTGGCAGAGGCAAACAAGTTATATTTACAGTACTTTTGATGCACAAATGTGTTTGAGTTTTGTATGATTACAGTTGAACCACTGAAGATAGAAGCAATGTTTTGACAAAGTTTTTAGTTCCTTTTCTGGACTTTAAACATCTTGGGACACTTGCTGTACATGGAGAAAAAGAAAACTATAGCTTCATGGCAAATGAGTCAAATATCACATCGAAATCACCAAAACAGGCACAAACCAATGTTTAGTTTGGAGAGAGAGAAGGGAGGAAGAAAAAAACATTTGCAAATTCTAAAAATAACTTTTCTCTGTAATTTTAACACAAATTTCACTGTAACAGGTGCTGTTATTTTGCTCCAGTGACACCTTCAGAGAACACCGTAGTCAGACATCCATAGAAAAGCAGAGAGTTTGGTGTGGTGTAGCAGAACTGCAATAGACGTCTGTCCAGGCTGACACTGGTTTAGGCCATCGGTATGTCCTTGATACCCTCAACTGGAGCTTCCAGAAAACCTGCAATGAATGAAATACTAGGTTACAACCAAGTTGGTATCTGCTATTACACAAAGTGAAATTCAAACATTTATTTTTAATTGAATCCAAATTTGTCCTAAAATTTCGTCACATTCAATAATTTTGACTCATCCATCTGAATATTCCTACTTCACTGATCTTGTTTGGGTTTCATTTACATTTAATTTTTGTAAGATTAATGATGCAAAATCTCTATTTTTAATTGAACGTACATACAAACCACACACAATTAGGTACTGCTACGAGTAAACCGCAGTATTCCAAGAGAGAGGAGCAAAGACACAAAGGAATACAAAACACACCAGAACATAGCAATCAATAAAGAAACAAGGACAAAGCTGGTTTGTGAACACAGGCAATTATAAACAGAACATTACCAACCAAGGAAAAAAGAATCTTGATATATAAAATGAACTTAGCAAACTTACATACGGGCCTTTTCCATTCAATGCTGTGTAGTGCGCCTCTAGTTAGGAGAACATATCTAAAGTAAAAGGAAACAACAACAGTGAAACAACAGTAGTTCACTTTATAATAATTATTATATTGCATGTTTAATATAATATTTATAACATTGCTCAGTAAAAATGAAACGTTATTTGATAACTGTTTCTCAAAGTCACAATGTGTAGCCAGCTTTTTTTAGGATAATTCCTATAGTCATACATAAGATTTATCAAGAGGAATTTGCAACCAGCAAACAAAAAGTTTGAGAAGAAAAAATATTAACTATAAGAGACTCGAAGAACTAAGAGAAGTGAAGAATTAGGTGTGATATCATCAGGAAGCCTTTAGCCACCGCCGGTGCCAGCATTTGCCAGAATTCAAATTTCAGATCCTCGAAAAAATAACTTGGCTGCAGTAAAGAATCATGAAACATTCACCACATCTAATAATTACAAGCTGTTGTAAACCATTACATGTACTGTAAAAGCTGTTTCAAGAGTTCACACTTAGCTGATGATTGATTATAAGCAATTTTGGCATGCTGTCCCGGGAGAGAGCCCTGAGCTCAAAAGGTCCTTGAGCCCCGGGCTCCCTCCCGTTGCAGGGCGAGAGGGGAGCACTGAGCTCAGGTAGATCTCGAGAACTCCCCTGCCGTGGTAATTGAATATCAGATAGTGCTTCTCTTGAGATAGATACTAAGTAGGGAGCAAGTCTATGGATTGATTTAGACAATGATTTGGATTGCGTGTTTTTTAATCGGTGGGAGGAAACCGGAGAACCCGGGGGAAACCCACGTGAGCACGGGGAGAACGGGCAAACTCCTCACAGAAATGCTTGCTGGTTTGGTAAAGCCTAAACCGTGGACATTCTTGCTGTGAGGCCACAGTGCTAGGCACTGGGCCACCGTGTCACCCATCTAGGAAGGAGGAGGAGTAGGGGTGGAAGGAGGGGGGGGTTCTTCAAATCGAAGATGACTGTGGTAAGAAACCCTGGCTCTTTATAGTGAGTCAGGGATCGTCTGATTGGATAATCATGAGTGGTTAACGTGTAACCAGCCGTGTTCAATCATAATCACGTGATCCTCTCGAAATTAGTTTATGACTAAACTCCACTTCAAGAGTTCACACTTAGCTGATGATTGATTATAAGCAATTTTGGCATGCTGTCCCGGGAGAGAGCCCTGAGCTCAAAAGGTCCTTGAGCCCCGGGCTCCCTCCCGTTGCAGGGCGAGAGGGGAGCACTGAGCTCAGGTAGATCTCGAGAACTCCCCAAAATGCTTTTACTCGGGACAGCAGCCGCGTATTTGAAGAACCCCCCAAAAGACAGTAAAGAAGAGCGATATCCGGCTGCTGGAATAAGATATCCGGCTGCAGGGTATAAAGTGCTACGAAGTAGTACTAGGATAGGTGTAGGGGTAAATGGAGTACGGTTGAGCGTATCTGTTTAGCAGAGGTGCGGTGGTAGTCGATAATGAAAGGAAATTAACACTTCAGCAGAGCGTTTCGCTGCTTGGAAATGCTGAGAAGTGTATCAGTCATGAAGACTGAATGAGATTGTATATGAGCCCGGCTGAGCGTTATTGCTGTGGCCGTGGTGAAGAGGGGAATGACTGAGTGGGAGTGAATGTGAGCTCGGCTGAGCATCACTGCTGTGGCAGTGGTGTAGAGAGAAAGAGCTCGGCTGAGCGAATCTGCTGCTGCAGAGGTGTGTGGAGGTCGGTATGGAAGGGAAAGTACGTCTCCCCGAGATGTTTCACTGTTTTAGCAGTGCTGGTGATTATATAAGAGTGTAAATGGTTGGAGGAAGTATGTATGGCTCGGCTGAGCGTCACTGCTGTGGCAGTGGTGTAGAGGGGAGGAAGCTCGGCTGAGCGTCTCTGTTGTAGCAGAGGTGCATTGGTAGCTAATGGGAGGGAATTACGCCTCCGCAAATTCGTTCAAGCTGCTTTAGCAGTGCTGTGGAATGTAAGATATGAAGTAGTTATGAGCTTGGCTGAGCGTTACAGCTGTAGCCATGGTGTGTAGGAGATGAAGCTCGGTTGAGCGTCTCTGCTGTTGCAGAGGTGCGATGGAAGTCAGTAATGAATGGTAATGAAGGCATGTATGAGCTCGGCTGAGCGTCTCTACTGTTGTAGAGGTGCGGAAGAAGTCAGTAATGATTGGTAAATTCGCCTCTGTGGAGACGATTAGACTGCTTGGCAGTTCTGGGGATAATATCAATAGTGAGTGACTAATTGAAAGTATGTGTGAGCTCGGCTGAGCGTCACTGCTATGGCAGTGGTGCGGAGGGAATGATGCTCGGCTGAGCGTCTCTACTGTTGTAGAGGTCCAAGGAAGTCAGTAATGAATGGTAGGTTCGCCTCTGTGGAGACGATTAGACTGCTTGGCAGTTCTGGGGATAATATCAATAGTGAGTGATTATTTGAAGTATGTGTGAGCTCGGCTGAGCGTCACTGCTGTGGCAGTGGTGCGAAGGGAATGATGCTCGGCTGACCGTCTCTACTGTTGTAGAGGTGCAAAGGAAGTCAGTAGTAAATGGTAGATTCGCCTCTGTGGAGACGATTAGACTGCTTGGCAGTTCTGGGGATAATATCAATAGTGAGTGACTAATTGGAAGTATGTGTGAGCTCGGCTGAGCGTCACTGCTATGGCAGTGGTGCGAAGGGAATGATGCTCGGCTGAGCGTCTCTACTGTTGTAGAGGTGCAAAGGAAGTCAGTAGTAAATGATAGATTCGCCTCTGTGGAGACGATTAGACTGCTTGGCAGTTCTGGGGATAATGTCAATAGTGAGTGACTAATTGAAAGTATGTGTGAGCTCGGCTGAGCGTCTCTACTATTGTAGAGGTGCAAGGAAGTCAATAATGAGTGGTAGGTTCGCCTCTGTGTAGACGATTAGACTGCTTGGCAGTTTTGGGGATAATATCAATAGTGAGTGATTATTTGAAAGTATGTGTGAGCTCGGCTGAGCGTCACTGCTGTGGCAGTGGTGTGGAAAGGGGAAAAGAAGCTCGGCTGAGCGTCTCT
Source organism: Danio kyathit (assembly GCA_903798195.1). NCBI lineage: Eukaryota > Metazoa > Chordata > Actinopteri > Cypriniformes > Danionidae > Danio > Danio kyathit. The sequence continues at coordinate 407,587 of LR812543.1, forward strand.
GCTACTGCAGAGGTGCATTGGAGGTCAGTAAAATAAGGGAAATACGCCTCCGCAGAGACGTTTAACTGCTTAGCAGTGCTGGGAAGTGTATCAGTAGTGAATGATTAAGTGGAAATGAAAATGGGCTCGGCTGAGCGTCACTGCTGTGGCAGTGGTGTGGAGGGGGGAAAGAAAAATGCTCGGCTGAGCGGCTCTGCTGTTGCAGAGGTGTGTGGAGGTCAGTAATATAAGGAAAAACGTCCCACAGTGACGTTTAACTGCTTTGGCAGTGCTGGGAAATGTATCAGTAATGAAAACGAACTGGAAGAGTATCTGGCTCGGCTGAGCATCACTGCTGTGGCAGTGGTGTGGAGGGGGGAAAGAAAAATGCTCGGCTGAGCGTCTCTGCGGTTGCAGAGGTGTGTGGAGGTCAGTAATATACGTCTCCACAGAGACGTTTAACTGCTTTGGCAGTGCTGGGCGATGTATCAGTAATGATAATCTAAATGGAAGAGTAACTGAGCTCGGCTGAGCGTCACTGCTGTGGCAGTGGTGTAGGAGGGGGGAAGAGCTCGGCTGAGCGTCTCTGCGTGGCAGATGTGTATTGGAGGTCAGTAGTAAGGGAAATACATCTCCACAGAGATGTTTAACTGCTTTGGCAGTGCTGGAGAGTGTGTCAGTAGTGAAATGACTTAATGGAGGTGTGTCTGGGCTCGGCTGAGCGTCACTGCTGTGGCAGTGGTGTGGAAAGGGTAGAGCTCGTCTGAAGTCTCTGTTGTTGTAGAGACGTGATAGAGGTTATGAAGAACCTCTTAGGAATGGATGGGGAGTTGTGTAAACTCCCCCCGGAACGTGGTTCCGGTCCATTGAACGGGGGGTGGGGGGTTGTAAGCTTTGCTGAGCTGACAGTGTCTCTGTTGATGTAGAGACGTGATAGAGGTTAGTAAGAGCCCTTTAGAATAGCATGGCTGGATGGAGAGTTGTGAAAAAACTCCTCCGGAACATGGTTCCGGTCCATTGAAGGGGGGGGGGGGGGGGGTGTAAGTTTGCTAAGCTGGCAGTGTCTCTGTTGTTGTAGAGACGTGATAGAGGTTATGAAGAACCTCTTAGGAATGGATGGGGAGTTGTGAAAACTCCCCCCGGAACGTGGTTCCGGTCCCTTGAAAGGGGGGGGGTGTAAGTTTGCTAAGCTGGCAGTGTCTCTGTTGTTGTAGAGACGTGGTAGAGGTTAGTAAGAGCCTTTTAGAATAGCATGGCTGGATGGAGAGTTGTGAAAAAACTCCTCCGGAACATGGTTCCGGTCCATTGAACGGGGGGTGTAAGCTTTGCTAAGCTGACAATGTCTCTGTTGTTGTAGAGACGTGATAGAGGTTAGGAAGAACCTCTTTGGAATATGATGGCTGGTTGGAGAGTTGTGTAAACTCCCCCCGGAACGTGGTTCCGGTCCATTGAACAGGGGGTGTAAGCTTTGCTAAGCTGACCGAGTTGGAGCTATGATGTACTGAGTGGGAGAGTAGTAGGTGGATGACTATGTGTACCCGCTAGCCTTTGCGGCTGTATTTTTGGTGGGGAGTGTGATTGAAATGGTATATAGGAAAAATAGAGAATAAGGAGGGGAAGAAGAGAATAGTAGGATGGAAGTTTCGAAGAAACGTGTGGATTTGTTATGAGTGTTGATGATGGCTGCAGAGAGTCAGCTGGGCTTCTCTGAGGTGATGATGGCTGAGGCGAATGTATGAATTGAAGGTGTTGGAGGACCAACGGCCGAGAGTTTGTATCTGTTGTTGGGAGAGGCCGTTGTGAGCTGCTGTAGTGGCTGCTCCTATCCTGAATGAGTGTGCAGAGAATGACTCTGGAGGAAAGCCTGAAATGCGGAGAACCTCTAAGGTGGTTTGGAACCAGAAGCGTGTTACTGGACGGTTAGCGTCGTCAGTAAAGAGTGAGGTGAGGGGGTTTTGGTCTAAGGATCTTCTATAGTATATGAAAGCTAAGAGGGTTTGGAATGGGTGTGTGGGTGAGGGGGATGTCGAAAATGTATATGAAATGTCCTTTGCGAATCTGGTCTGTTTTGCTTTGCTTAATGAAGAAAGCGAGAGTTCCTTTATCTAGCATGGTTAGATCGGATATGGTGGGGTGAATGGAGGAGTTGAGATGAGATGTTATGGTAAGTTCGGAACATCTCAGGAATCTAAAAATTGCTAATGTGAACATGGCATTGAGTGTACGGGCTGTGTGGGTGGACTTATATCCTTTTCGGAGGGTATGGATGCATTTGGCGAGGATGTGAAGTGTAATGGGCTGTCTGGTGTCAGGGGGGGGGGGATGGATGTGTTCTTAGTATGCCTTTGATGATGAGAATGGTTTGGGAGTTTGTGATGGCATCTAAGGTGGACCCGTGTATCAGTTTGTGAAAAAACTGGATGCCGCTTAAGTAACTTCTGATGGAGCTAGCTTGCATGTTTTTTGAGGCGTGTAAATGAGATATGAAAGAGGTGATAGAGAGGAGAGAGAAATCTGGGAAAGGAGTTTTAGACAGAGAATGGAATTGTTTAAAGGCATTCCATGCTGTGAGATAAGATTTCTGGGTCCTGGGAGCCACCGCCTGGAGGATGAGTGAGATGGATGTTTTCCGGAGGTGATAAAGAGGGTGGTCTATGGCAATATCATCTCTGAATAATGAGGAACAGGTGTTGGATGAGGGTCTGCCTCTGGCGCCAGTAGCCGAAATTTCTGGAAAGAAAAGCGAGACAGAGAATCAGCAATTTGATTTTTTACAACCTGGAACATGTTCAGCAGAAATTAAGAATTGTTTAGTGGCTGCTATCCAACTGGGCGTCTTAAAAGGGGGCATGAGTGACTGAGAGTGAGAGCGCCCTTTATTAATACATTGCACTGTAGCCTCGTTATCGCAGTGAATGAGAACCACTCTTCGCCCCGCAGGATGGCCACTGCTACGACGGGATATAATTCGAAGAGTGCGGATGATTGTTCGTTTGGTGGGGTTTTTTAACATTTGGGGGGGCCAGGATGATGCGAACCAACGGCCCTGGTAAAATCCCCCGAAACCAACTGAAGGGGCGGCATCAGTGAATAAATTAATATCTACTGGCGATGTTATAGGCTCGCTGTAGAAAAAGGAACAGCCTTTTGCTAGAGGAATTCCTAGGTCAGCGAAACTTTTGGGTGATCGCTAAATGTTTGTGGAGGTGACGACGGAGGAGAGACGATGAGGAAGTCGTCTAGCAGATGTATGAGGTAAGGAATTCCGTAATGATTGGAAAGTATCCAACATACTGCTTCTAAGAGCATGACGAAAATTTTGGGGCTACTTTTGCAGCCGAAGTTAGACGGACTGCGAAGTAAAATTTGGAGCGCCAGCGAATGTCGAAAAGGTGCCTGAAATCTGGGTGGATTGGCATGACTTTCAAAGCAGATGTGATATCGACTTTAGCTAGCCAGGCTTTATGGCCGGCGGTTTTGATAACCCTTACAGAAAATTCACATGAATTTCACATGTGAAATTCACATGTGACCACATGTGAAATTTCACATGTGAAACACAGGAACCACATGTGAAATGCACATGTAATCACATGGGAAAACGTGTGTATTTGGAACGCTTTTGTGTGAATTCACATGTGAACCACATGGGAAAACGTGTGTATTTGGAACGCTTTTGTGTGAATTCACATGTGAACCACATGTGATCACATGGGAAAACGTGTGTATTTGGAACGCTTTTGTGTGGATTCACATGTGATCACATGGGAAAACGTGTGTATTTGGAACGCTTTTGTGTGGATTCACATGTGATCACATGGGAAAACGTGTGTATTTGGAACGCTTTTGTGTGGATTCACATGTGATCACATGGGAAAACGTGTGTATTTGGAACGCTTTTGTGTGGTTTCACATGTGATCACATGGGAAAACGTGTGTATTTGGAACGATTTTGTGTGGTTTCACATGTGAACCACATGTGATCACATGGGAAAACGTGTGTATTTGGAACGATTTTGTGTGGTTTCACATGTGATCACATGGGAAAACGTGTGTATTTGGAACGCTTTTGTGTGGATTCACATGTGAACCACATGTGATCACATGGGAAAACGTGTGTATTTGGAACGCATTTGTGTTGATTCACATGTGATCACATGGGAAAACGTGTGTATTTGGAACGCATTTGTGTTGATTCACATGTGATCACATGGGAAAACGTGTGTATTTGGAACGCTTTTGTGTGGATTCACATGTGATCACATGGGAAAACGTGTGTATTTGGAACGCTTTTGTGTGGATTCACATGTGAACCACATGTGATCACATGGGAAAACGTGTGTATTTGGAACGCTTTTGTGTGGTTTCACATGTGATCACATGGGAAAACGTGTGTATTTGGAACGATTTTGTGTGGTTTCACATGTGATCACATGGGAAAACGTGTGTATTTGGAACGCTTTTGTGTGGATTCACATGTGAACCACATGGGAAAACGTGTGTATTTGGAACGCTTTTGTGTGAATTCACATGTGAACCACATGTGATCACATGGGAAAACGTGTGTATTTGGAACGCTTTTGTGTGGATTCACATGTGATCACATGGGAAAACGTGTGTATTTGGAACGCTTTTGTGTGGATTCACATGTGATCACATGGGAAAACGTGTGTATTTGGAACGCTTTTGTGTGGTTTCACATGTGATCACATGGGAAAACGTGTGTATTTGGAACGATTTTGTGTGGTTTCACATGTGAACCACATGTGATCACATGGGAAAACGTGTGTATTTGGAACGCTTTTGTGTGGATTCACATGTGAACCACATGTGATCACATGGGAAAACGTGTGTATTTGGAACGCTTTTGTGTGGTTTCACATGTGATCACATGGGAAAACGTGTGTATTTGGAACGCATTTGTGTTGATTCACATGTGATCACATGGGAAAACGTGTGTATTTGGAACGCTTTTGTGTGGATTCACATGTGATCACATGGGAAAACGTGTGTATTTGGAACGCTTTTGTGTGGATTCACATGTGAACCACATGTGATCACATGGGAAAACGTGTGTATTTGGAACGATTTTGTGTGGTTTCACATGTGAACCACATGTGATCACATGGGAAAACGTGTGTATTTGGAACGCTTTTGTGTGGTTTCACATGTGATCACATGGGAAAATGTGTGTATTTGGAACGCTTTTGTGTGGATTCACATGTGATCACATGGGAAAACGTGTGTATTTGGAACGCTTTTGTGTGGATTCACATGTGATCACATGGGAAAACGTGTGTATTTGGAACGCTTTTGTGTGGATTCACATGTGAACCACATGTGATCACATGGGAAAACGTGTGTATTTGGAACGCTTTTGTGTGGTTTCACATGTGATCACATGGGAAAATGTGTGTATTTGGAACGCTTTTGTGTGGATTCACATGTGATCACATGGGAAAACGTGTGTATTTGGAACGCTTTTGTGTGGTTTCACATGTGAACCACATGTGATCACATGGGAAAACGTGTGTATTTGGAACGCTTTTGTGTGGATTCACATGTGAACCACATGTGATCACATGGGAAAACGTGTGTATTTGGAACGCTTTTGTGTGGTTTCACATGTGATCACATGGGAAAACGTGTGTATTTGGAACGCTTTTGTGTGGTTTCACATGTGAACCACATGTGATCACATGGGAAAATGTGTGTATTTGGAACGCTTTTGTGTGGATTCACATGTGATCACATGGGAAAACGTGTGTATTTGGAACGCTTTTGTGTGGTTTCACATGTGAACCACATGTGATCACATGGGAAAACGTGTGTATTTGGAACGCTTTTGTGTGGTTTCACATGTGAACCACATGTGATCACATGGGAAAACGTGTGTATTTGGAACGCTTTTGTGTGGATTCACATGTGAACCACATGTGATCACATGGGAAAACGTGTGTATTTGGAACGCTTTTGTGTGGATTCACATGTGATCACATGGGAAAACGTGTGTATTTGGAACGCTTTTGTGTGGTTTCACATGTGAACCACATGTGATCACATGGGAAAACGTGTGTATTTGGAACGCTTTTGTGTGGTTTCACATGTGATCACATGGGAAAACGTGTGTATTTGGAACGCATTTGTGTTGATTCACATGTGATCACATGGGAAAACGTGTGTATTTGGAACGCTTTTGTGTGGATTCACATGTGATCACATGGGAAAACGTGTGTATTTGGAACGCTTTTGTGTGGATTCACATGTGAACCACATGTGATCACATGGGAAAACGTGTGTATTTGGAACGATTTTGTGTGGTTTCACATGTGAACCACATGTGATCACATGGGAAAACGTGTGTATTTGGAACGCTTTTGTGTGGTTTCACATGTGATCACATGGGAAAACGTGTGTATTTGGAACGATTTTGTGTGGTTTCACATGTGATCACATGGGAAAACGTGTGTATTTGGAACGCTTTTGTGTGGATTCACATGTGAACCACATGTGATCACATGGGAAAACGTGTGTATTTGGAACGCATTTGTGTTGATTCACATGTGAACCACATGTGATCACATGGGAAAATGTGTGTATTTGGAACGCTTTTGTGTGGATTCACATGTGATCACATGGGAAAACGTGTGTATTTGGAACGCTTTTGTGTGGATTCACATGTGATCACATGGGAAAACGTGTGTATTTGGAACGCTTTTGTGTGGATTCACATGTGAACCACATGTGATCACATGGGAAAACGTGTGTATTTGGAACGCTTTTGTGTGGTTACACATGTGATCACATGGGAAAATGTGTGTATTTGGAACGCTTTTGTGTGGATTCACATGTGATCACATGGGAAAACGTGTGTATTTGGAACGCTTTTGTGTGGTTTCACATGTGAACCACATGTGATCACATGGGAAAACGTGTGTATTTGGAACGCTTTTGTGTGGATTCACATGTGAACCACATGTGATCACATGGGAAAACGTGTGTATTTGGAACGCTTTTGTGCGGATTCACATGTGATCACATGGGAAAACGTGTGTATTTGGAACGCTTTTGTGTGGTTTCACATGTGAACCACATGGGAAAATGTGTGTATTTGGAACGCTTTTGTGTGGATTCACATGTGAACCACATGGGAAAACGTGTGTATTTGGAACGCTTTTGTGTGGTTTCACATGTGAACCACATGTGATCACATGGGAAAACGTGTGTATTTGGAACGCTTTTGTGTGGATTCACATGTGATCACATGGGAAAACGTGTGTATTTGGAATGCTTTTGTGTGGATTCACATGTGAACCACATGTGATCACATGGGAAAACGTGTGTATTTGGAACGCTTTCGTGTGGATTCACATGTGATCACATGGGAAAACGTGTGTATTTGGAACGATTTTGTGTGGTTTCACATGTGAACCACATGTGATCACATGGGAAAACGTGTGTATTTGGAACGCTTTTGTGTGGATTCACATGTGATCACATGGGAAAACGTGTGTATTTGGAACGCTTTTGTGTGGATTCACATGTGAACCACATGGGAAAACGTGTGTATTTGGAACGCTTTTGTGTGGATTCACATGTGATCACATGGGAAAACGTGTGTATTTGGAACGATTTTGTGTGGTTTCACATGTGATCACATGGGAAAACGTGTGTATTTGGAACGCTTTTGTGTGGATTCACATGTGATCACATGGGAAAACGTGTGTATTTGGAACGCTTTTGTGTGGTTTCACATGTGAACCACATGTGATCACATGGGAAAACGTGTGTATTTGGAACGCTTTTGTGTGGATTCACATGTGATCACATGGGAAAACGTGTGTATTTGGAACGCTTTTGTGTGGATTCACATGTGAACCACATGTGATCACATGGGAAAACGTGTGTATTTGGAACGCTTTTGTGTGGATTCACATGTGATCACATGGGAAAACGTGTGTATTTGGAACGCTTTTGTGTGGATTCACATGTGATCACATGGGAAAACGTGTGTATTTGGAACGATTTTGTGTGGTTTCACATGTGAACCACATGTGATCACATGGGAAAACGTGTGTATTTGGAACGCTTTTGTGTGGATTCACATGTGAACCACATGTGATCACATGGGAAAACGTGTGTATTTGGAACGCTTTTGTGTGGTTTCACATGTGAACCACATGTGATCACATGGGAAAACGTGTGTATTTGGAACGCTTTTGTGTGGATTCACATGTGAACCACATGTCATCACATGGGAAAACGTGTGTATTTGGAACGCTTTTGTGTGGATTCACATGTGATCACATGGGAAAACGTGTGTATTTGGAACGCTTTTGTGTGGATTCACATGTGAACCACATGTGATCACATGGGAAAACGTGTGTATTTGGAACGATTTTGTGTGGTTTCACATGTGATCACATGGGAAAATGTGTGTATTTGGAACGCTTTTGTGTGGATTCACATGTGATCACATGGGAAAACGTGTGTATTTGGAACGCTTTTGTGTGGTTTCACATGTGAACCACATGTGATCACATGGGAAAACGTGTGTATTTGGAACGCTTTTGTGTGGATTCACATGTGAACCACATGTGATCACATGGGAAAACGTGTGTATTTGGAACGCTTTTGTGTGGATTCACATGTGATCACATGGGAAAATGTGTGTATTTGGAACGCTTTTGTGTGGATTCACATGTGAACCACATGGGAAAACGTGTGTATTTGGAACGCTTTTGTGTGGTTTCACATGTGAACCACATGTGATCACATGGGAAAACGTGTGTATTTGGAACGCTTTTGTGTGGATTCACATGTGATCACATGGGAAAACGTGTGTATTTGGAATGCTTTTGTGTGGATTCACATGTGATCACATGGGAAAACGTGTGTATTTGGAACGCTTTTGTGTGGATTCACATGTGATCACATGGGAAAACGTGTGTATTTGGAATGCTTTTGTGTGAATTCACATGTGATCACATGGGAAAACGTGTGTATTTGGAACGCTTTCGTGTGGATTCACATGTGATCACATGGGAAAACGTGTGTATTTGGAACGATTTTGTGTGGTTTCACATGTGAACCACATGTGATCACATGGGAAAACGTGTGTATTTGGAACGCTTTTGTGTGGATTCACATGTGATCACATGTGAAACACACATGCATTTTCATGTGAACCACATGTGATCACATGGGAAAACGTGTGTATTTGGAACGCTTTTGTGTGGATTCACATGTGATCACATGGGAAAACGTGTGTATTTGGAACGCTTTTGTGTGGATTCACATGTGATCACATGGGAAAACGTGTGTATTTGGAACGATTTTGTGTGGTTTCACATGTGAACCACATGTGATCACATGGGAAAACGTGTGTATTTGGAACGCTTTTGTGTGGTTTCACATGTGAACCACATGTGATCACATGGGAAAACGTGTGTATTTGGAACGCTTTTGTGTGGATTCACATGTGAACCACATGTGATCACATGGGAAAACGTGTGTATTTGGAACGCTTTTGTGTGGATTCACATGTGATCACATGTGAAACACACATGCATTTTCATGTGAACCACATGTGATCACATGGGAAAACGTGTGTATTTGGAACGCTTTTGTGTGGATTCACATGTGATCACATGGGAAAACGTGTGTATTTGGAACGCTTTTGTGTGGATTCACATGTGATCACATGGGAAAACGTGTGTATTTGGAACGCTTTTGTGTGGTTTCACATGTGATCACATGGGAAAACGTGTGTATTTGGAACGCTTTTGTGTGGATTCACATGTGAACCACATGTGATCACATGGGAAAACGTGTGTATTTGGAACGCTTTTGTGTGGTTTCACATGTGAACCACATGTGATCACATGGGAAAACGTGTGTATTTGGAACGCTTTTGTGTGGATTCACATGTGAACCACATGTGATCACATGGGAAAATCTGTGTATTTGGAACGCTTTTGTGTGAATTCACATGTGAACCACATGTGATCACATGGGAAAACGAAATTTTGATTGTGAACATTTGATCACACGTGAAACGTGCATTACCATGTAAACTCTTGTGGCTTTTCTGCTGTGTACTTAACACCATAAAATCTGTGCATTAGTGTGAACAAATATTATTCTTAAACTGCAATATAAATACAAACAATTTATTGTCAATTATATTAAATAACAACAATTATTTACTGAAATACCTTGAAGGGAAAACTGTCACTACTATAATGTGAATACAAAAAGGGGCGGCTTGGTGGCTCCGTGGTTAGCACCGTCACCTCACAGCAAGGAGGTCACTGGTTCGAGTCCCATCTGGGCTAGGTATGGAGCTTGCTTGTTCAACCCATGTTTGCGTGGGTTTCCTTCTGGTGCTCTGGTCAATTAGATGAAATTCTGCATGGAAGAGCGTCTGGTGAAAAAAGCATGTACCACAGTAATTGCTAGTTCATTCCTCTGTGATGACCCCTGATAAAAAGGAAATAAGCCAAGGGAAAGTGAGTTGTGCTTTTGACGAGTTTGTCCTCTTGGTTCAAGTTAATGACTTGATCTCGTAATCTGGAAAAAAAAAAACACAAAACTTATTATTAATAAAAGAACCTACCAAATGCTCCAATGCATACATGTAAATGCAAAATGAATTCATAGTATTTAGATCACATGCATCTAGTATAATGCAAAAAAAAAATGTAGTCAAATACATTTAGTTTTTTTTTTTTTTCAAAAGAAAAAAACTGAAATATGTTTTGGATAAAATGAAGTGTTAAATTTAAGACATTTATTAGTTTTAAATTTATAGGCCTACAGAATTACATTTTAGAGTATACAAACAAGTATGACAGCTGCTGTTCTTAACAGCTGTAAAGTTATGTTTTGTGTTCAGCTGATGATACACAGGGCAACTTTTTGAGCAGTGTTATTGGACAATATTGTACAGTGATGTTGCTTGGCTACTTTGCAGCTGAAAATTGGCAACAACTTTTTTACAAAAAAAAATTAAAAATGTAAGTTATTTTGTATAAATGTACACATGATGTGAGGTGTAGTTACCACCATGAAACTAAAACAGGTAGTAGTAATGAATACTTTTTACTTAAGTACATATTTCAGGCTGTACTTTTTTACTTTTACTGGAGTACAAAAGTGTAGTCAGTACTTCAACTTTTACCATTTAAACACGAGTATCTGTACTTCTACTTGAGTTAAGGATGCGTGTACAGTATGTTTGCCATCTCTACAAATTAGAGATAGCAAATGCTTCAAAAATTACCTGTTAAGACATTAACTTTGTGCATTGGAAGACCTCCCTACTAGCCTCTGTATTGGGTGTATTTTCTCTTTTTAGACACTAGCCGCGTTTCCATTATCGCGCCTAAAGCGAGTGAACCAGGGCCAGTCCATTTTCACTCCCTCTCCCAAAGTGATGTAATCAATTACCTATCATGAAACAACAGATGTAAAGAACAGAAAAAGTGTATACAGGATGATTCAAAAGGAATACCACAACTTTGATAATCGAGAACTCTGCAAAGAAGAAAAGGAGAGCTTCTTTCTGTTGTCGATTTAAGGAAGCTCTGAAGTTTCATTTGGTTACTCATGTGGTCGCTAGGAGCGCTGTTGTCATCATGTTTCTTTGATTAAATACAGATTTTCAAAGTTGTGGTATTCTTTTTGAATCACCCATATTTCCAAAAAGATGTGACATGCAGTCACAGACTGTTAACTGCTATAAGACAAAGTACCTATAAGGATTCAGTAGGCTGAGGAGGTACAACTAGGGTGTGGCTAGTAATAGTTTTTGCTTTGATTAGCAAAAATAAAATTTTTTAAAAGAAATACCTTCCAGGCAATCAAAATACAATCTTCTCAGACTATGGTACAAAAAAAAAAAAGACAAAACTGTATAATTGAGACACACTTAACTGTCAACTTCCTTGAAATGTAGCATTGTCCTTTGAAGATGGTCAAGTCTCCAATGTGTCAGGCTTCTTCTTTGAAATAACCATAATCTTTATATTTCACAACCTGAACTTTATAACTCCTGCACATCATTGATTTCTGTACAAAAGCAGAAAGAAACAATCAATCACTGTGACACATTTTGGTAACACCAATATTAATCTATAGAAATATCTTATCTTAAAGCTTCATTAACACAAGCAAACAGAGAGAGAGAGAGAGAGAGAGAGAGAGTCAGACAAAACTAAAAATTATATTATATCTATGTTCATTAACATTTTACACATTTTTATCCTGGATACTATAATCTTCATAAAAAGTAATAAGTTAACATGCAATAATGAAGACTGAACCAATGATCCTGAAAGTTTTGAATCACAGGGATAAAGTTTTAAAATAAATTAGAAATTAACTTTACATTGTGAAACGTATTATAAATGAATAAAAAAAAAAATAGGTTTTAGTGTATTTTAAAGAAAATAAATGGAGCCTACGTCTTTCAATATTGTTTAAATAATCTTACCATTCTAAAACTTTTGAATGCTAGAGTCTCTCAAGAAAAAGACAAACAAAAGATGAACCAATGTTCCTGGAAACGATGGACAAGCCTTTAAAATAGTGACAGATCTACAGAACTGTTATTAAGTACTTTTTTGCAATGAAATACATAAAATAAACAAGTAGCTTCTGCTCACTTTAAATCTATTATTTTATCTATTTCATTATTTACATTTAGGACATTTAAATTTAAAACCAAGCACAATAGTCATTTACATCAGGTTTATAAAACCCTATTCGATTAAACTTTAGTTAATGTGTTTAAAGAGAAATCAGGATTGATACAAAATGCATCACTAATACACTTGCATCAATTACGTCATTTGCAGTGTTAAGCAAGTGAATGAGCTTAGATATCTTTTGGCGCGCGTTTGACTGGTATCACTCACTGCTTGGTCAAATATTCTGAACATATTCAGTTTTTTGTATTTGCAGAACCAACTGTTAAGGTTACGTTAAGTTTTTTTACACATCCTTAATTATAAAGTTGTGAGGCCAGTACATTAATATGCACTTACCGCTGAATTAGATGATAAGGTCAAAATGGTCCAGCTTCTCCAGAAAACGTAGCCCTCTCTTTTGTACCAATTGTGGATTTTGGGATGTTTGGTCATGTCTTTGTATTATAACTGCGCTAGTGTTCATATGTGAATGGCATTTTCAGTAAAAATATCAACCAACACGTATTTTATCTTCATTTCGCAAACGAAATAAGGAGACAAAACGGACAAAACACTGCTAATTAAACGACCGTTGAGAGACTGCGTTTGTTTGTGGATCCTTGTTGTCAGGACAACGCGCGCGTTGCCGCGAATACTCTTCTGTGGTGAACGCGCGCGCAAGTTCACCATAGTCGCGTCAGAGTGCTCGTGGTCGCAAAATTCAAAAGCAAAATCGTAAAATGTGTGAGCACGCATTCAAAGCGAGTGAACGCCGTCAATTGTCTTCGTGCTCGAGAAAGAGTAGTAAAACTGTAGCATGTAACTGCTTCATTTAAGAGGGTTTGAAAAAAACAGACTCGACTCTAGGAGTCGATTCCTGTCCTGGAGTCGATTCCGGCACTAGGTCCATTGAGAGTCGAGGAATCAACTCTTTTGGATTCGACTCCCAGACTGAATCAGAAATTCAGTTTTTTGTCATTGTACTCATGTACACAATATTAAATCTCATTACATTTTTACTTTTCATAAATGATGTTTTTTGAACCCAATAAACAACATAAAAACATTATATTTAAAAAAGACTAAAAATATATTTGCAAATAAACTCTTCAAATTCTATTTCTTGTTTCTAAAAAAACATCCCTGAAATAAAAGTACAAAAAGTTGTAGCAAGTACAGCACAAATGCAGCACAGTACAGTATTGCCACAGCATTGGGATATTAGATTATATATCAGCACAATGCACGAGTGTAGTAAAGTTGTACATTAATGTATTGTACTGTTGTTGAACTTTATAGTAATTTTATAGTTCATTATTTTGCAGTTGCACTTAATTTTACTTCAGTTAGCCTCCTTTATACTGTTGTTATACTGCAGTTGTGCTTCAGTTTACTGCAGTTATTTTTTGTAAGGGTTTGTTTAGGCTATATTGTTTTGTAAAGTATGAAATGTAAAGTAACACAAAAATACGGTATATGTTAAGGTTTACAAAAATAATAATAAATATGTATAATGAGTTGAAAAAACACATGCCTGTTTTAATGTGAATGTTACAATCTTGCAAAGTCACATTAATTTCACGTGTTTAACTAGATCATGTTTTTCACATGGGAATGCATGTTTTACACAAAAATACAGACATCCTGCATGCCATTTTTAAATGTTTTTACAACCATCCACAGTAGTGTGGGTCATCACGAAATATGGTTTCCAGATGGTGATGCTGTCCACATGTGGTCACATGAACTTCACATGTGTCCACATTTGGTCACATTGACTTCAGATGTGGTCAAAGGTGATCACATGTTGTTCACATGTGGCCACATGAATTTCACATGTTGTCCACGTGGTCACATGAACTTCACATGTGGTCGTGAGCTTCACATGTGGTCACATAAACTTCACATGTGGTCAAATGAGCATCACATGTTGTCCACATGTGGTCACATAAACTTCACATGTGGTCACATAAACTTCACATGTGGCCACATGAACTTCACATGTGGTCACATGTGATCACATGTAATCACATGTGATCACATGTAATCACATGTGGTCACATGTGATCACATGTGAAATTCGTGTGACTTTTCTGTAAGGGAAAGGATATGGCTTGATCTATGTCGTGGTAGTTGAGCGAATATTCATCTAGCGGGATAGTGCTATTGATGTTGGGAAAAATAGAATTATGAGGCGCGGACAGGTCGATTAATTTTCGGGTCGCAACGCCTATTGGACTAATGCGGTATATGTTAAACGGCGGGGCTGCAAAGGCCCGATCATGAAGTCGTTATCAGTTTCTTTTTTTTTCTTTTTTTATTTAGCTGATCGACTGTTTCGGGTTCATCTTTTGCCGACTGTAGATTAGGGCAGCATAGGTTGTATGCGGGAGAGGCTGAGACACCTGGGTGGAATCCGTGAGTTAGACCTGAAATTAGAAAATCAGAGGAGTTAGAATCAGGGTTATTATTTAGCTCAGGTAATTGGTTGGATGAGGATCCGCTACTAAGCTGTTTGTCAAGATGTCTGGAGTGAGAGAAACAAGAGAGAATGAGACATGACATTTACAACATGGTACATGCATGGCAGAACGTGATAAATTGTTTAAGCTGATATCCATGCGAGGTGTCTTAATAAGGGCATGGGCAACTGTAAATGGCATTGCATTTTGTTAATGCGTAGTATGAAAGCTTCCTTGACGCAATGTACAAGGATAGTAGAGGTGGGCATTCATCCCCCCACAGGATGACAGATATATGGAGAGCTGAGGATGTGGGGCGTGGCTTGTCTGGTGGTTGTGGAAATGCCTCTTGAAGACTGAGTAGGTGTAGTGATAGTGGATGGAGTTTAGACCCCTTACTGATAAGAATTTTATGCAAATGTATCTAACGCTTAGTCAATGGATAAAACATTAGAAATGTAAGAAATATCTTCTTCTCCTTCATATCAAAGCGTGAAGTTTGTTACTTTGCCGTTTTTCACATCTAACTGACTTGCCTATATAAACTTGCATATGGCCCTTGTGTGTGGACATATGAGTCACAGTGGCATATTACGATTAGACTTCTATGCTTAATGCGTTTAATGTTTTCACTAGCTGGGTAATACTCTTTCCAGAAGAAAAATAGCTGTCGGATGGGGCAGAGTATTGATTTATATTTATTTATTTGTTTATTTATTAATTAAATTTATTTATTTGTTTATGAATATCAACTGCCAACTTCAAACCCTGAACTTAAAAGCGATGTCATCACTTAGTATAAACTGTGTGAAAGGAATTTTTTGTTATGAGCTTTACTTTAATCCATGAATGACTTTGAAATCTTGATGTGATTAAAACTCAGCATCATATCTAGCCTAGTTCATTCACGAATTCAGAATCCATTCTTAATCTCTCAAGAGAGAGGGCGGGACCATTGGATGGTGATGCTTTGCTTAGCTATTGGCTCAAGAAGTGTCAATCAAACGACCGGCGGCCATTTTGACTAAATTCACTATTGTTATGGCTGGAGAAGCTACTGAACGCACTTCGGCGAGTAGTATTGGAGGATAGCGGAGCATTTAATGGATGTTTATCGACGTAAAAATAAGCTGTGGACTAATGTTTGCGGGTTGCAATGCCTGGACTTTTGCAGTCGAATTACTTCATGTTTTTAGGATGATATGGATCTGTGGACAGGCGGGATGTTTTAGAGGTGAGTTCTTTGTATAACTTATCCTATTAGCGCTAGTCTCGTCTTTGAAGATTTATCGATCCACTGGCTTGCATGGTTTGGGATCTATAGAGCTGCGCATCGATGGAATTGCTCTTCAGTGTTTGGACTCTTAGTAGTGATTATTAACCCACACTGATCTGAACTAAACTGAACTGAACATAATCTCTGAAAATCAAACTGACTCTGATTCAATTTGCTATTTTCTTTCATGTGAAGCTGCTTTGACACGATCTATATTGTATAAGCTATACAAAATAAAGATGAATTGAATTGAAAAATGTTTAGTCTGTGTTTGCGAGTGGTTGTTTTAAGGCGAGGCTTCCCTTAGAAGCGTGCTATGTACATTACCACTGATGTACCGCTGGCAGAGAGCGGTGAGGGTTCAGTTTCCTTGCAATGGCTTTTTGGTCGCTGGCTTGAATGTTTTAGGCTTTGATGTTGATGTTGTTGTTCAAGTAGCAAGTAGCGCCGAGCAGTGTGTTCTTCAAATCGAAGATGACTGTGGTAAGAAACCCTGGCTCTTTATAGTGAGTCAGGGATCGTCTGATTGGATAATCATGAGTGGTTAACGTGTAACCAGCCGTGTTCAATCATAATCACGTGATCCTCTCGAAATTAGTTTATGACTAAACTCCACTTAAAGCTTTTTAGACATACAGGTTGAGAGAAACTCTAGAAGGAGCAGCACTTTTGCAAAAGCCTGCATGTAGGAGAGAGAATTAAAGGGACAGTTCAGTATTTTTATTCTGTAATCATTTACTCACCATGTTGAACACAAAAGAAGATATTTTGAAGAAAGCTGGAAATCTATAACCATTGACTTCTACAGTATTTGTTTTTTTCCTACAATGGATGTCAATGTTTACAGGTTTTTAGCTTTCTTCAGAATAGCCTCTTTTGTGTTCAACAGACTAAACTCATAATTGTTTTAAACCACTTGGGGAGTAAAATGTAAGTAAATTTTGGGTGAACTATCCCTTTCAGTTTGAAAACACCAGAATTGTTATGTAGACCCTTTCCACAAGACAGATGATGCTTTTCATTTGTCATCTTAATCCTCAAGTTTTTAATATTTAGATTTTTAAATAGCATGTTTATTTGTTTGTTTTAATGACATTTTAGTTTTTTTTAAATTCTCAATGACATCACATGTACTGCTGCTACACATATATCACTATTTTTTTAAGAATACAAATTTTATTGTAATGGGTGCTGTTGTTTTGCTCCAGTAATACCTTGAGAGAACACCGTAGTAGTCAGACATCCATACAAATCATTGGCATGGTGTAGAACTGCAGTCTGTCCTGGCTGACAGGTTTAGCCCATCTGCATGCTCTTGATGCCCTCAACTGGACCTTCTAGAAAACCTAGAAAGTTAAAACACATTACACCTCTTATCTGCTACTATACAAAGTGTAATTCAAGCATTCATTTATGACTAAATACATATTTGTCCCATAATATTGTCACATAGCATAACCTCGCAACATAATATCACAATAATAGTATCAATATAACAATATAATATCACACAACATAGCCTAACAATCAATAAACAAACAGATTAGAAAGAGAATATCACCAACCAAAGCACCAAGATTTTTAACAGATAACTTAGTAAACCTACATATGGACAAAGCCTTTTCCATTCAATGCTGTGCAAGTTAGAGCGTCTCTGGAGTAAGTTACATCTCTACAAGTAGACAAAAACACTACAGTGAAACGACAGCAGTTCACTTTGTAATAACAATACAGCGTATAAAAAAAGATATTGTCTTATAACGTTGCTCAGTAACTTTAAACCGCGTTTGGAGTTTATCGATTTGAATTTGCCAATTAAAAAAGGTAAAAACACTAATATAGACTAAAGTTAAACATGTAGCATTAGCTCGAGATTAGCTGCTGCGTCACCGGAGCGCAAACAAGACTAAAAACCAAACTGGAAAGTTTTAAATGCTTCAAAATTCAAAACACTACAACTCAAAAGTCACCTTTAAGATTAACTGTGTGTAAAACGAGATTGGGGATAAATAAACCTGTAAAGCATCGAAAAACATGCTTACCTCTGAATTCTGCTGCACTGCAGGTGTCCGTAATTACGATTCAAACTTCCCATGAAGCGCTGCGCGTGGCCGCGTGCGCCGAGTCCTCCGATGATACCATGGTAACCACCAAAAACGTTGTTGAATATTGGATGAAGCCACGACGTTAATTCAACATACAGATCATGATAAAAAAATGTCAACGTTGACTTGTTTAATGATTTCTGTAACTTTTTTCAACCATTTATCATTCAACATTGTTTCAACTTTGAAACAACAACTGACGTATTTTCAACCGCATTTCAACGTTGAAGCCTGGTCATATGCAGGAAGTTTTTCAACCGTTGAACATTAAACGTTGTATCAACATTATTTCAACGTTAAAAACACACCTGACCTTATTTCAACCATATTTCAACGTTGAAGGTCGGTCGTGTGCCGGCTGGGGAAGTACAAAGGAATTAAGAGAATGCTTATTTCTATTAGTTTTTGTCTGTAGTGTGGTCGTCAAGATAAATATGACATATTTTAAAATTGTAAATCTTTCAGACCCATATGATGATGATGCAGGTGTTTTAAGAGCCGAGTTATCCTGTGGTCACGTCACTGATCCAGTGACTCTGACTGCCTGCTGCACAGCTCAGCTGAATGATGTAAGGCAATCTGAATTTTACTGCTCATTTTCATACTCATGCTGAAGACAGCTAATCAATTCTGTTGATGTTTAATTTCAGGTAAACACTGAGTTCAAGTGTCCAGTGTGCAAGAAAACATGGCCTTATAAAGAAGTCAGAAAAGTGGCCAAACTTACACTTGAGGAGCAGAAGAAGTTTGAGGAAACGCTTGGCACAAACACTGTTAAGAAGAAAATTGACTTTAGGGATGTAAGTACGCCTATTGTTTTTTCAAACTGATAAAGAATCTGTTAAAACAAGGTAGCTGTTTTGTTGTGGATGGGTTATTCGTCTGTAGGGCAAGAGATTAAAACTAGGAAAAGTAGAAAAGAGGCCCTAGGTCCACACACAGACACTTTCTTAAAAATATTGAATAATAAAATAAAAACTACTTAAAAGAACTTTCAAGAGGGGAGAAGCCATGAAAATAAAACCAAAAAGGAACACTTGTCTTTGTAAAACTGCTTAAGCAACCAAAAGAAAACAAATTCAAAGAGAAGTGGACATTATAACTATAAATCAGGGTATCTTCCATCCAGTTCATATCCATTTTCAAACAAAAAAAAGGAAAATGAAGAAAATGACTGCTATTCGATTTGCTCACAAAAAAAACGAAAAAACGAGATTTTGGCTCAATTTTCATTTGTTTAATTAAGGGTAGGAAAACGGATAAACAACTTTCAAATTCATTATACACATGTAGGCGGTGCTGAAACGGCCATTTTCCTCTGATTGGTCAACCAAATCTGAGCTCGTGACGTCGCCCTCAAAATAAGAGTCCTCTGTGGACCAGCACCCAGGCTTTTAATTATTATTATTTAATTTTATATATATATATACACACACACACACATTTGAAGTCAGAATTATTAGCCCCCTTGTTTATTGTTTTCCCCAGTTTCTGTTTAACGGAGAGAAGATTTTTTCAGCTCATTTCTAATCATAATAGTTTTAATAACTTATCTGTAATATCTGTTTTATGTTATGTTTGCCATGATGACTAGGCAGGTTAGGGTAATTAGGCAAGTTATTGTATAATGATGGTTTGTTCTGTAGACAATCGCAAAAAAAAAGAGCTTAAAGGGGCTAATAATATTGACCTTAAAATGGGTTTTAAAAAATTAAAAACTGCTTTTATTCTAGCCGAAATAAAACAAATAAGACTTTCTCCAGAAGAAAAAATATTATCAGACATACTGTGAAAATGTCCTTGTTCTGTTCAACATCATTTGGGAAATATTTAAAAAAGAAAAAAAAATTCAAAGGGGGTTCAATAATTCTGATCGCAACTGTATATATATATGTATATATATATTATGTTAAAGTGCTGTAGCACTTTAACAAAATTTTCTCACGAAGAGCAAATGTGAAGTTCACTATTAGCGCAACACACAGACAGCAGCTCATCTGTTAGTCAGAACTACAAGACATTATTTATCATGAATTATACGAATGTATTTAATTAGTTCCTTTGAAAATTTGTTCATTAATCCAGCAACTTAGAATGTCTCGAAAGTCTTGTTGTGTGAGAAAACGCATGAGAAATAGACATTGCGGCTGACAGTATTGTATAGGCTTTTTTGCCCTTAAACTTCTTTTAGTTTGGCTCTTAATTGAGTTGGCTACCTGGAGATGTCGCTCATGCACAGCCACCGATTCTATTGTATTTTATTTAAACCCACTTATTTAAAATATTCCACATAGCCTGCCATGAGCTAGGCCTTTATAAAAAAATTAAACATTAGCGGCAAATAAAACAAATCCTTCTTTATACTCAAAACCAAAAAGCTGCTTATAAAAATAAATGTAGTATTTTAGTAGTTAAACAAATAAAAAGAAAAGAACAATTTAGTTTTTATATGGAACTCCGTTTCAATCTATTTGTAAGTAATTTTTTATTTTCAGAAAGATGAGTGTCCATCTTTTCTTCAGACAGCACAGATCTGCTTGATTTGACTGTCCCCTGCCATTTTAGTGGATCTGAAAGCAGGAATTATTAACTGACTGAAATGGGCTTATGAAGGAATAATGTAACGAGGCTCTATTACATTTAACATTTTCTTAAAACCCCAAATTTCCACTACCGATTAAGGTCTCATATTCACAGCTATAAATGTATGGATCGCCTCTGTGATTTGTTTTGCCCTGTTCGAATCTGGAGAAATTGCCTGTCTGAATGTTGCGGGGATAGTTGCATGTAGTGCGCGTGTCTAGTTTTCGTCTAATTCCAGTTAGTGATTCCGTGATATGTTTCCATCCACCTATTTTAATGCTCATTTGGAGATGCACAAAAAAAATGGTTGATGGAAACGTCATGATTCGCATAAATTTTGAAAATGCGCATTAAAAACATATGTGTAGCACGCCCGGCGTTGAGCTGGCGGTGCTGCAGTTTAAATTTCTAAAAGATAGAAATATGAGAGAGTCAAAGTTCTGTTGCTCTTCACAGTCGAGTCGCTCTCGTAATCTTTATTACAGACATTTGATCACAATATACTATAATTTCATAAATATTTCTATGCAGTAATACTTAAAACAGACTGTACAACATCATTAAACAGTGTATTATACCTAACAAACCCTTGTCTTGTCTCAATAAATATGCATTATGCATATATATAAATAGCTCATTCATAAACATATTATTCACATACAGGTTATTACTTAGTTCTATACGATAACTATACTTACTATATCACATTAAGGTAGGCTTCATAAGTATTAAACATTTTGCAAAGTGTCCCATTAAGCATTAAATATCTCTAGCACAGTATCATATCTGCTCTGTATATATGGACTAGCTCTGAGAAATACAAATGTAAACAAATCCGTTACAGTCGTTGAGTGTAACTGTCATCTTTGGTTAAAAGTACATTTACACAAATAAAATAGTTATTAATACTCTTTTTAACAACCTCAGTACACAAATATAACCTCTACATTGAACTTAAGCGAGGTGGAGCTCTTTTATAAACTTTGCAGTTACCAATTAACACATCGGCCGCTGGCGGCTGTTTTGATACATTGTCAGCAAAAAGATACAATCTTCGCTACAAAGTAACTATTTCACTGCACGTTACCCTCAGTAAACTAGTTAAGACACTTAAATAACATGTATTCTTCACATTTCAATGACATTATGACAGAATTTACCCACCTAAAAGATAGAAATATGAGAGAGTCAAAGTTTCGTTGCTCTTCACAGTCGAGTCGCTCTCGTAATGACAGTCCAGCAGCTCATCGTTACCCTAGCAACCTCAGACAACAAACTGTCCAACTCATTTTCTCCACTCAAGGTAATTCAAATAAATACAACATTAGATGTAACAATATATACAATAATTATTATATTTAATTAAGGAATAAATATGCATATATTTACATGTGACAAATCATTCAGAGTGTCACATATGCGCATAACTGAGTAGGATAAACTTTTTATTCGATAAGAGAAGATGCACATAAACTACGATGGAAACACTTTTACCGCACAAATTCCAGTGTGCGCATTAAAAAAAAGGTCATGTGATTTTGTTATAAGAGATCATGTGATGATGAAAATGTGTGTAAATGGATAAACCAGCAGGCTGAGCACATCTGAAACCATCTGAAATGTTGTTTTGGTCATTCTAAAACGCCTTACCATTTCAGTATTAGTGTGATTATATTATTAATGACCTCCAGAATCAAGAGTGTCTGTGCTCCGCGTCTGACCCCTTCAAACGCCACCGCACGTTCACTGTGTGTCAGGATTGCCTTCTGAGGCGCAAGTCATTTATTAGATGAAGAAAAGATTGATGCAGCTTCTCCTACTGCAGCAAATTCAGTTTTTACTGTTGATATTTGGCGCCAGATAATCAGGAAGTGTTTGCTTTAGCTCGTTGGATGGAAACGCAGCTTTATTCGCACAACTTTTATGCGATTAATCTAGTTTTGCACATAAAGTTCATTCACATGTTTGGATGAAAACATAGCTAGTGTAAATGAGTTTACATGTTCAAATATTACCACTAAAATAGCTTACTGTCATAGCAGATGTCATTGTTTTTTTTATCCACCACTCTCTTGCCATCACCCTCATAACTTACAGAGAAACCAAAGTGCTCCCAAATGCCAGACCCGCTGTTGGTTATAGGCGGATTACATTAATGTTAGCCATTTTGCGAGCTAGTGCAGCGTGTGCCTGACTGGAGTAACAGGGCTCGAAATTACCTTTTTTACTTGGTAGCACCGGTGCTCCCAACTTCAAATATTTAGGAGCACCAAAAAAAAATTGGGGAGCATCCACCAAAAATGAATGAGCTCCACTGCAAATTGTATATTAAGGGGTTTATTGTATTTGAAAAACAACATCAATTAGGACTAACAAAAACCAGAAACAACTATCTAACTAATGCTGTGATGACTTAATATTTGTGCAATATTTCCAAAATTAATGTCTAATAATTATAAAATATTAATGATGACGATGATGATAATAATACTTACAATGAATAACATTTCTCATTATCATGCTGCCTTGAATGTGCTTGAATGTAAATTATGTGCTACAAAAACAGTCCTACTGTTACTTTATGAAAAATAAATTTATGGTTTGCAGCAAACACAAATGAAGCATTGCAGTAAGAAATATTTATATTGTACTATTGTTTTTATATGCATGTCAATTTAATAAATAATATTTCTGCTACAAAACAAATGAAAGATTACAATAAATCATTCAATCCAATGCTGAAAGCTGCAAAGCAGCCAGTCATTAGTATATAAATAGAAAATTAATATACGTCTCAAGAAAGAATAGACAAAAGAAAGAAAAGTCTCACTTTTAAAAGTTTTGGTTTGGGTTTGTGTCATTGTAAATGCTCGGTCTCGTTATGAGCTGATTTTCATTTTCTGTGTTTGTGGAGAAGCATGCGAGTCAGCCAGCCCAATATATGAGGGGGGCAGAGCAGGATTCTCGTAATGACCACCGGCGCAATACCGTTCTTTGTTATAAGCCGCATCAGTTTAAACTAAGTAAAGGCGAGCTTCTTTGGCGATGGTGTGTACAGTGTTAGATTTTACATTTAGCGGACATTTGCGCTGAACACGCAGTAAATGCAACGCATCGAGATTCTGTGTACTTTTCACTCTTCAGCCGTTTGCATTTCCCGCGGTCACAAAAGCTCCCTGTCATCTGACAGCGGAAAGCCTTGAGTGATTGACAGCTAATATGAACCAATATAGCGGCAGGGAAGAGCGATTCAGCACATTTTTAGAAAAAAATAAAAACTGGTCGCACTACAACCATTATATGCAGTCGCACAAATGCTCCCGAATATATTATGAGGTCGCATAGATTAAATTTCGGCAGCATATGCGACCAAAATGGTCGCAATTTCGAGCCCTGAGTAGTGTTTGGAGGTGGGCAGGGAGGGCAGCATGTTGCCTGTCACGTCATTTGGGATGCCTTGTTGAGCGTTGTTGCACTGAAAATATTATATTCTGTACACTTATTCTCTCTTATCTTTTTAGATATTTGTCTGAATCGTTCGGTTTGTAATGCGTACCGAACCAAAAGTCTCGTACTGAATGGTTCAATGCGAATACGCGTATCGTTACAACCATATATATATATATATATATATATATATATATATATATATATATATATATATATATATATATATATATATATATATATAGCCTAATCAAAATCAATAGGAGGAAATAAAATAATTAAAAATGTGTTATTATTCTGGTCCTGCTAGCAACTATTAAAAAAACTAAACAATAAAAAATAACTAAGTGAACAATATTTATTATTATTATTATTAATATTTTTATTATTAATATTATTTAGGCCTACAGTAGCTCGGAAACAATCATGCAGTCTTTGCTCAGCATCAGGTGCACAGCAGCAAGATGTTTGGTAGCGAACTATAGGCATATATTATTATTATTATTATTATTATTATTAACATTATTATCATTATTATTATTATAAAGGCTTTGCTCGGAAGTAATCATGCAAACTAGGTGCTGCTCGGAAATGGCTATCTTTGCTCAGCATCAGGTGCACAGCTGCAGGAAGTTTGGCAGCGAACAATGAATTTATTTTCAAGAGTTCACACTTAGATAATGCTTGACTATATTAGCTAGTTTGGCATGCTGTCCCGGGAGAGAATCCTGAGCTCAGAGATAGGTGAGCCCAAGGTCCCGCCTGATCAAATAAGCATTAGGAGGGACACGAGATCAGGTAGTTCTCGATAACCTCCCGAGAATAGACCGCCAGTTATGTTAGTTTGTACTTAGTAAGTGCTTATGACTTTAACTGTAGTTGCAAGTTTTTGAGTGTGGGAGGAAACCGGAGCACCCGGGGAAAACCCACGCGAACACGGGGAGAACATGCAAACTCCGCACAGAGAGTGTCGACTGGTTCAGTTAGCATTGAACCAACTCGACCTCCTTGCTGTGGGGCAACAGTGTTAACCACTGAACCACCGTGTCGCCCGAATCTAAACTAAGGAGGAGGGAGAAGGGATGGATCGGGGGGGT
Source organism: Danio kyathit (assembly GCA_903798195.1). Lineage (NCBI taxonomy): Eukaryota > Metazoa > Chordata > Actinopteri > Cypriniformes > Danionidae > Danio > Danio kyathit. Next base: position 433,228 of record LR812543.1, read on the forward strand.
TTCCAAAATGAAGATAAGAAATGAAGTTTAGGCTGGGTATTTATAATAAATCTGAAATGATCCGATTGGCTAGCTAGTGATTGGTGATAGGGATCAGCTGTAGTCAATCCTATCACATGCTCCTCTCGAAATTAGTTTGTGAAACTTCACTTCAAGAGTTCACACTTAGATAATGCTTGACTATATTAGCTAGTTTGGCATGCTGTCCCGGGAGAGAACCCTGAGCTCAGAGATAGATGAGCCCAAGGCTCCCACCTGGTCAAATAAGCATTAGGAGGGATACGAGATCAGGTAGTTCTCGATAACCTCCCAGAGATGCAATTGATTCAGGACAGCAGCCGTGTATTCGAAGAGCCCCCCCCCCCCCCCCCCCCCCCCCCCCCCCCCCAAAGTTAGAGAGAAGTGCTATATCCGACTGCTGGATATAGTGGTAGAGGAAGAAGGAGAGAATAGATAGGTGGAAAAGAAGCGGACTCTGAGTCTTAGCCGCACCCTGTATGGTGAAGACTTCCGCTAGAGGTGATGAGCTCGAGGACCACCCCGGCTGGGGTTAGAGCTTGAGGGTGACAGCACTATGTGTATAAATATATATCTGTATATGTAGCCATATCTGGATATATATGTAATATACACGCATTTGACTAGTATATACATATGATTTTAAATATGCATATAAGTAGTCAGATGTATGAAGCTAGGGCTGGTGGCAGTGACGTGACTCGTGCTCGTAGTCACAGCTGGGGAGGTTGGGCTAGTTCTAGCAGGGGTTGTGGGAATTTAGGGCGGTGAAGACTCCTGCTAGAAGGGTGACAGCACTAGTATAAATATACGCGCTTGGACGTATATTACATTCTTCATGTAGGCATACATGAACGTGCCATGCGTACGCTTAGTATATGTGCGTACATGAACAAGCAAAACAAAATAAAATAAACCAAAGAGCCAGAGGGGGGTGGGCAGTGACATGACTCGAGCTCGTAGTCACAGCTGGGGAAGTTGGGCCATTGAATGCTGCTTCGACAGGAGTCGGGGAAGGAGGGAGGGAATGGGGGACCCCTGTGAGCAGAATAGTTGGGGGTGGGGGGGCAGTAGCTGAATTATAAGCTAGAATGATGACTCCTCCTGGAAAGGGTCTTCTGGGCTTCTTTGAGATGATTCTGGCTGAGGCGGATGTAAGACTTATAGGCATCTGATGACCATCTCCCCAGAGTTTGTATGTGCTGCAGTGGTGGCGGCTCCAATTCTAAATGAGTGGCTAGAGTATGATTCTGGTGGAAAGCCTGAAAGGCGAAGGACTGCTTTAAGGTGTTTTTGAAACCAGAAGCGTGTTACTGGGTGGGATAATTTGTCTATAAGGAGCGGGGAGGAGGGGGAGGGACTAAGGGTTTTCCTGTAAAGCATGTATGCTAGGAGTGTTTGGAATGGGCGTGTAGAAGAGGGGATGTCAAAAATGTAAATGAGGTGTCCTTTGCGGGATTGATCTGTTTTGCTTTGTTTAATGAGGAACGATAGTTTCCCATCCATCAAAGCTAGATCTGATATTGTGGGATGGATGCTGGGCTCGAATTTGAAGTTATGGAAATTTCGGAACATCTAGGGAATCCGAAGAAAGAAAGTATGAACATGGCGTCTAGGTACGGTCTGTGTGTGTGGATAGGTAGCCTTTACGGAGGGTGGAAATGCATTTAGACAATATATGGTGTGTGATGGGCGGCCTAGAGTCTGGGCGGGAGGGGTGGGCTTTTTGGATGCCTTTAATAAGAAGGCTGATTTGCGAATTCGCTATGGAATCTGATGTAGAGCCATATATTATGTGATGAATGAAGTGATTGTGAGCAAGGAAAAATTTGGATGTGCTGTGAAGGGAATGGAAATGCTTTAATGCATTTCCTGCTGTGAAATATGTTTGGAATGTTCTGGGAGCTACTGCATTTCAAATAGGGGAAAATGATGTTTGGTGCAGGTGATGCAGGTGGTCTATGGGAATATCGTATCTGAATAAGGAGGCACTGGATGTGGATGTTGGTCTGCGCATGACATTTTGAAGGGTGGGGCGGGGAATGGTCCAATCATGAAGGGTTGTCGATCTCTTTTTTAATAAGATGATCAACAGTTTCGGATTCTGCAGTAGCTTAGAATGTATGTAGAGTTTAATAGGTTGGATGAGGGTCAGCTTCTGGAACCACTTGCCATAACTCTGTAATGAGAAACAAGAGAGGATTAGAAATTAAATTTTTTACAACATGGTACATGTACGGCAAACATAATAAATTGTTTTAGTTGATATCCATGCAAGGCGTCTTAATACGAATGGAAGCGCCTTTGTTAATGTGTGGTACGATAGCTTCGTTGTCGCAATATGCGAGGATGGTAAAGGTGGGCATTCGTCTCCCCACAGGATGGCAGATGAATGGAGAGCTGAGGATAGCATGGCTTGTCTGGTGGTCCTGGAAGTACCTTTTGAAGACTGAGTAGGTGAAGTGATAGTGGAGTTTTAAACCCCTTAGTGATATAGAAATTTGTTTAAAATGCAAATGTATCTAACGCCGAGTCAATATATGAAAAATGTCCTCCTCCAATTCTTAGCAGTCAAGCGGGAAGTTTGTTTCTTTGCAGTATTCACATCCAACTGACTTGGCATTGAATTTATTTTTTATTATTTTTATTATTATTATTATTATTATTATTTATTTATTTATTTATTTTTATTTTTTTATACTATGGAATATAACAACAATGATCCGATTGGCTAGCTAGTGATTGGTGATAGGGATCAGCTGTAGTCAATCCTATCACATGCTCCTCTCGAAATTAGTTTGTGAAACTTCACTTAATGACAAATGTCTAATAATACTGCTAATTTACGTTTTTATTTCATATATGTATACGCAATGAATGTAAGCCTGATAACTGATCAAATGACAGAATATGTAAACTTAGTTTATATATATAATTAAATAATAATAATAATTAAAAGCCTGGGGGCTGGTCAACAGAGGACTCTTATTTTGAGGGCGACGTCATGAGCTCAGATTTGGTTGACCCTGATTAATACTGTCAGCCGCAATGTCTATTTCTCATGCGTTTGCTCACACAGCAAGACTTTCGAGACATTCTAAGTTGCTGGATTAATGAACAAATTTTCAAAGGAACTAATTAAATACATTCGTATAATTCATGATAAATAATGTCTTGTAGTTCAGACTAACAGATGAGCTGCTGTCTGTGTGTTGCACTAATAGTGAACTTCACATTTGCTCTTCGTGAGAAAATTATGTTAAAGTGCTACAGCAGGATCAGTTTCATATTGCACATATAAATATTTCATATAGGCTACTATTCGGTGCTGCCAACTGTTTGCATTTTATTTTCTGCATTTACTATTGCATGAAATAATAAAAAAGGGAAGTGCGCTCGCTTTCTTAATTTTCCTTTTTTTTTTTTTTTTGAAAACGGATATGGAATGGACGGAAGATACCCTGATTATAACTCAGTGGTTCTCAAACTTTTTTCACCAAATAACACCTCGGTAAAAATTTGTCTCTCCAAGTACCACCATAACGACCAGTAATAAAATACAGTAGCGTAGCAGGCCTTATTAAGCAGCTGCAGCACTGCACAGTTCAAAAACCAGGCAGATTAATTATTATTATTATTATTAAGAAAATGTTTTATTGTCACACACTTTAAACATTTAAACGTTAAAAAAAAGCTTCACCGTTTAAATTAAAATGTGCTTTTAAAATGGCACTGTTCTTAAAAAGTAAAAAGAAAACTGCTGTACTTGTAAAGTATTAATGTATAGCTTATTCATCAAAACCTGCAAATGTTGCTTGGGCCTGATGAATATAGGTCATACACACACACACACACACACACACACATATATATATATATATATATATATATATATATATCTCATTCATTCATTCATTCATTTTCTTGTCGGCATTGTCCCTTGTGGGGTCGCCACAGCGGATTGAACTGCCAACTTATCCAGCACGATTTTACGCAGCGGATGCCCTTCCAGCTGCATATATATGTGTGTGTATGTGTTATAATAGTTGCATAGATATGTCATATAAGTTGCATGTACAGATGCAGACATATTTGTATATCTTTGAAATCTAAGCATTAACTTGTATTTTAAATATGTGATTTGGAATTGCATGTCATTTACAGTAGGCCTATGTGTGTCAGAAAAGCAAGTGATTAAATGCGTAATGCACTGCTTGACCAATTCATACGTGCGGGATTTCCGTGATTTGGTGCGAATGAGATCACATCTTAAGTGTACCGCAAAGTTCGCGTTAACCGCGCACCGACCACTGTTTTCAAAAAGACTCAGGTACGGTTCACGGTTCCTCCATCTGTGCCCAAGGAGACTAACTTTAATCATATTTTACCTCTAAGCTTCAAGCATGGCAAAGTTGCTTGAGTCTATGTTCTGTGTCTCGCGCCATTTGAATCACATCCAGATAAATTACCCTAAATCTGAGGTAACCAACGAAACCGAAAGCCACGCTGATTTACAAAACAAATAACTTTATATATATATATGGAAAATACGCATTATTTTACACAACTACAAGCACACATTTAACACATTTGTAATAATTATTTTATCAATGATGCAGCATGGGGAAAATCCTGAGTTTGCAGTAACTGAAATGCCCACACAACAGGACTGGTCTGCAGAAGGGCTTCTCTAGCGCGTGTGTATCTGCTCCGCAATTGTCGCGCGCCTCTTCCTCTGCACCAAGCAGATTGATTTTTAACATCTGATGCGCGATGCACTGAAGTAGAGATCTGCGTGGGACTGAAATTTTGATCCCGCTCCTGCCCGCTCGTGCCTGGTTTTATACCGCACCCGCAGTATATTTAGTCTTTGTTCACCCACTACCCGCCCCGCCCCATTTTCTGCCCGACCCGACTGTTCCCACTAAATTTAGATCTGGTTTCCGAAATCTCATGTTTAAATTAAGCACTACTAAAAGAGAGAGAGAACAGATAAAAGTGTCGGTTGTGCAAGGATTGTAGGCTCAATGTCAGTGTTGTTTGCCCCTCTGTGATGAGACATGAGTGCCGCGTGACGTGCGGTGAGGTTTGTGGCTGGTGAGACACTGACCCTTTCAAAGTCAGATTTACTAGCATATCGACTCAATAGATTTGCCAACTACCAATTGTGTTTGCGCGTGCTCACATTCACATTAAGGTGCTTGGCATGACAAAATAACTACATTTGTATTGCCAAAGCAGTGCAGCATTGCTGCGTACAAACAAGACAGTGCAAAAAGGGCAGTAGTACAAAGCAGTAGCACTCTCTCTCATTCTCTCTCTCACACACACTCACAGCACTACGGCGGATGCTCTCTCTCTCTCTCTCTTTCGGGAGCGCCATATAGTTAGGCCGCCCGCTCCCGTTCAAATTACACCAGAGTTCCCGACAACTACCGCGTTTTATTCTGAAATTTATTCTGAATAAAATGCAGACCTCTACACTGAAGTAAACATTCTTAGCACCCCAGTGTATTTGTACGCTTCAGGGAACAGCCAATGCTGTCTGATCACATGAGTCTCAGTGTTATCAATCCCACCAAAGGGTTGAAAGTGTGTTCATTTTATTCTTTTATTATTCAGCGAGTCTTCCGTGTACCACTAGAGAGAAGCCCACGTACAAGTAGTGGTACAAGTACCACAGTTTGAGAACCACTGACATAGAAACAGGCAAACACCTCCCAACATATTCCCACACATTCGACTGGTAGGTGACGATAACAACAGTGGAGATCGATTTAACATTTGGCTACAACAAGCTGTAAATGACTAGATATTTAGCACGTGTATACAACATCATAAAATTAGTCAAATATATATAATAAAACATGAATTGTTTAATTTTTAAAACAAAGTGCTCATTCTTAACAAAAATGTAACAACAAAAAACTTTCATAGAGCACATAAGTATTATTAGCATTATGTCTAACTTACCATTTTCACTCTGACAAGGACATACTGGGCACTCTTAGTACTCTTATTAGTATTTATTTCATTTATTTATTTAATATTATTAGCCCTCTGAAAGTTCTCCTGTGCTGTGTATTATCACTCCTCCTGGTGCAGCCATAGTACAGCAGCAGAGTTTCTGGACTATTACACCAGAATGAGAGTATAGTTCCTAGTAATATTGGCCTAGAATTGTTTTACCATTGGCTTTAATGCACGATGTAACTACAGAACACTCAAGCTTTAAATAGGAAATTTATCAAAACTTTTGTTACATTTTTTGAATGAAATGCTAATGGTCAAATCCAATTCAAGTCATTATGCTAAGCTAAGCTAAAAGTGACACCGCTAGAACAAGAAGTCGGCTGAATAAAATGGACAAAAATGGATCAACTCTACTGTTTAACTCTAGGAGACTTGTAAAATGACCCTTTTCAAAAAAGATGGAGTGTTCCTTTAATGCTTAAGTTCATCTCTGTCTTTTCTCTTTTTGTGTTCAGTGTCCTGGCTGTGGAAGCTTGATTGAAAGGTCAGCTCTTTCTAATCTCTGTCTGCTGTGCACTGTGTGTACAGCAAAAAACAAAAAGACCTACCAGTTCTGCTGGCAGTGTAACAGAGAGTGGAAGGGCCCTGCACCTCGATCTGATCATTGTGGAAATGAGGGATGTAAAACTGGTTATGAGGAACTGCTGAGAGACTGTCCAATGATCACTTTATCATACTTTAAAAACACCAAAGTGCAGTGTCCAAAAATCCGTAAATGCACATCGTGTGGTACACTGATTGAACACAATAGTACTGGGTGTAATACCATGAAATGCCCTAAATGTGACAAGAGTTTTTGCTTTATTTGTTTACAAGATGGTCACGCATTTAGCTCTCAGTGTCCATGCACACTCGCACCAAGGCAAATGTAGCAGACAGATTTCACACTTTGTTATATTGCAGCCATTTGCTAAAATCATTTAAGTTTATTTTAATAATGTATACACAGCAGCCCATATTGACAGAAAGACACTGAATTGTTGACATTTCTGCAGATTTATAAATCAAATCTGAAATATCATATGGTCCTCAGTATTCAGACCCTTTGTTCAGTATTTAGTAGAAGCAGCCTTTTGATCTAATACAGCCAAGAGTCTTTTTGGGAAAGATGCAGCATGTTTTTTACAGCAAGATTTGGGGATCCTCTGGCATTCCTCCTTGCAGATCCTCTTCAGTTCTGTCAGGTTGGATGGTAAACGTTGGTGGACAGTCATGTGTAGGTCTCTCCAGAGAAGCTCAATTGGGTTTAAGTCAGGACTCTGGCTGGGCCATTCAAGAACAGTCACGGAGTTGTTGTGAAGCCACTCCTTCGTTATTTTAGCTGTGTGCACAGCAGTGTTGGGAGTAATGCGTTACAAAAGTAATGTACAGTAATGTATTACCTTTTCCTGTAACGCAGTAGTGTAATGCATTATTCAATTGACATTGTGGTGCTGGCGTACTCTAACACTGAAAATGTATATTTTTGTTCGGGTGCCAGATAGATTCAAATCTACCAAATAGAGTATAGAATTTAAAAAAAACTAAATTATCTGAGGGTATTCACCAGCTACACAAAAAAAATAAATAAATAAACAAATACAAGCTCAGGGTCCACAAAAGGTTAAGATTGAGAAGTTTACTTAGGAACTCAGAAACTCAGAATACTTCAGAAAAATCACAGTCTTTGATAACAGGTCATCACAACTTAATAGTCTTAAAGTGGAACAAATAAAAAAAACTCCTTTAACAATTTTGTCTGGGACTCAGCTCAAACAAACAATCAATTTTCCAGGGTAACAGAAATTAAACAGAAACTCAAAACAAATAAATTCAAACCACCCCTTTTATTAAACACACAAACAAACAAATCCAAAAAAAGTTGGTTGTCCTTCTGTGTGTGTAATTGCGCTGGGTGTGTGTGTGTAAATGTATGTGTGTGATGCACTGTAAACGCTGCCAGCAGGTGGCGCAGGGGAAAGTTTTGAAGTGGCTAATGGCTATACAGTGATGCAGAGAATACCTGTCACGGAGTTAGCTGAGGTAGTAGAACAGTTGGCCTTCGATGTAGCAGTAAAGTGGACTGGACCCCACAGCGACAGACCCATTTGGAAACGCTGAATCTAGAAGTCATCCACGTGGAATATCGTTGATGCTTTCATCATCTCAGCATGCTCAAACACTCACTCAGTGCCGACCTGGATGTCCACATCGCCCCAACAGTGGCACTGTTTAACCAGACGGGTGGTAGGACAGGCTCGTTGTTTTCTGCAGCTTTCTCAAACATGTGAATTAACTTTTTTGCTCCGTGACTCACTCTCTGTCGCGCACTTCCACTTTCCCCACTTCAACTTCCTCTTCCGCTTTTATTGAAAACAAACGATTTTCCACTTACGATGTCATTCCTTACTGAGTTCATGATTGGTGTGTTTGGTTAGATTGTGCGGTCCATTCAAAGACCGTCACAACCTTTATTTGTATAGCGCTTTTACAATGTAGATTGTGTCAAAGCAGCTTCACATAGAAGATTATAGTGAATGTAAACAGTGTCAGTTCAGTTTTCAGAGATTAAGTTCAGTTCAGTTCAGCTCAGTTCAGTGTGGGTTAATAATCACTACTGAGAGTCCAAACACTGAAGAGCAAATCCATCGATGCGCAGCTCTACAGATCCCGAACCATGCAAGCCAGTGGAGACAGCGGCATTACTAAAACATTTTCAGTAATATTTTACTCGGTACATGTTCAGTAACGCGTGTGTTACAACAAACTTTTCGCCAGCAAGACATTAACAAATAAAAATACCGCAACTACATTCTATTTCCTGTTTGTGGTTAGTGAATATACGCATGTGTTGTCATTAATCTCCCTCTGGCTATTGGAACTTTTTACTTGAGTTTGGGGCTATTGACTCAGCCCGGTTCGCGGTAACGTTAAGCCCTAATGCTCTAAAGATCTCAAATATACACAAAACTTCTCGCATTCACTCAAAACACTGGCTTCTCACGTGCGAGCTATCTGCTCTCGCTCCATCAGATGATGCAGACTCTCAATCTGTGCCTTGTGTTTCCTCTTCCTTTTGTGCTTTTAATAAGAGTAATGTAGCATATTACAATTCTGAGACAGCAATATTGTAATGTAAGGGATTACTTTTAAATAACAGTAACAAGTAATCTGTAATGTATTACAGTTTGGAAGTCACTTGCACAACACTGGTGCTTAGGGTCATTGTCTTGTTGAAAGGTAAACCTTCAGCTCAGTCTGAGGTCCTGAGCACTCTATAGAAGATTTTTATCCAGGAAATCCATGTGCTTTTCTGCGTTCCTCTTTCCCTTGATTGCAACCAGTCATCCTGTCCCTGCAGCTGAAAAACACCCCACAGCATGATGCTGCCACTGTATTGGACAGGTGATGAGCAGCGCCTGGTTTTCTCCACACATACGTTTAGAATTAAGGCCAAAAAGTTCTGTCTTGGTCTCATCAGACCAGAGAATCTTATTTCTCACTGGAGCCATTGAAGTCCTTCAGTCGGGCCATAAAGCCCTGACTGGTGGAAGACTGCAGTGATGGTTGACTTTCTACAGCTTTCTCTCATCTCCCTGCTGCACCTCTAGAGCTCAGCCGCAGTGATCTTTGGGTTCTTCTTTATCTCTCTCACCAAGGCTCTTCTCCCCCGATAGCTCAGGGAAACTGAGGCAGGGCTCAAAATTAACACTTGGTGGCACCGGTGCTCCTAACTTCAGAAATGTAGGCGCACCAGTCAAAATTTCATCGCACCCACTAAAAACTATGAGCGCTGTTAATACAAGCTTAATATCAACAGATTTATTGCATTTGAAATCAATAGCAATCAAAACGAACAAAAAAAAAAAAAAAATCTGCATGTGTCCACATGCCCTGCATGCACTGCTCAACATGAATGAGATTAACTGAGTTAACGATAATAATGGTGTCTGATATTGCACAGATGATATCTTTTGAGCATGGTTATCTTTTGCGATGGTGTACGCAGTGTTACATTTTACATATAGCTGCACAGCTGACAGCATCCTGATGATTAAATGAAGGATTAAACAGAAACTCTCACGCTTAAAGCGCTGTTACCTGAAAACTGTCCCACAGACTTTACCGTGAATGGCTTTGGTCATTTTCATTGTGGACTTTAACCCACTGGAAGTGTGTTATCCAACCTTTGAAAAAAAAGTGTAATTGGTGGATTAACATTCAGCACATGATCACTAATAATATGTGTCATTATTTGTAACTGTAGGTGGTTTCTAAAACTAAATATGTCAGTGTTATTTGCATTCTCTCGTATCCAGCCCTTTACATTTTCACCATTGTCGCTCCCTGTCATCTGAAGGCAGAAGGCATTGACTGAGTGATTGACAGCTGATATTAACCAATGCATTTGTGTTCAGTGTTCAGCACTTGCAGAAATGTTCCCAAATATAGAAAAAAAATTGGGTGCGTATGCGACCAAAACGGTTGCAATTTTGAGCCCTGTTAAGTGCAGCAGAATGTTTTTGTAGGGCTGCATGATTAATCAATTTTAAACCAAAATCGTGATATGAAAAGGTGGATTTCCAAATTGCAAAAGCTGTGATTATTTCGATTATTACTATGGTAAGGGAGGCGAGCACAAGAAATTAAAATGATCCAAATAACGTTACTTAAAAAGCAGACAACTGTTAAAGTAGAACCCTAAAGCCCCTATTTTACTGCAATGGGGAGGAAATGAAATCTGTGAACTCCATCTCTGTTCTGCTTCTGTCTGTCTGTCTCTGTGTGTGTGTGTGTGTGTGTGTGTGTGTGTGTGTGTGTGTGTGTGTGTGTGTGTGTGTGTGTGTGTGTGTGTGTGTGTGTGTGTGTGTGTGTGTGTGTGTGTGTGTGTGTGTGTGTGTGTGTGTTAACGTTTCGTCTCCTCTCTCGGCTGTTACAGCGATTCTTGTGGATCCAGACACTTGAGTGATACTCTGCAGCTTGAGTGATACTCTGCAGCATTGTCTCCACCGTGTCTATTTTGGATCAGCTGTGATATCTGTTCATTATAGACTGTAACCGCGGCTGTTTATCTGTATCAGCGTCACTCATCTGTGAATAACGACCGTAGCCGCGGTAACCGTTGGAGCCAATCGCAGCCCTTTCTGTTGAGTGCGGGAACACAATGACCAATCACAGGTGTTTAAGATGTCGTTTGACTGTTCAAAAAGATATTAATAACATTAATATGCTATAAATGCTCATGTTGTTCTGTAAATGTCCTTGAGTTTTGTTTGATGTGTTCAAAAAGAGTGTTTTCTTTGAGCAGGTAAAATTAAAGGTACAGTACATATATCTGACTGCTTGTATTAAAGGACAAAATTGTATTACAAATAGTATATAAAGATATTTATAAATGATAAATTTTAATACAAGAATTCTTGTGCTGTGTAGTAAAATCTAGAATTGTGTATGAAAAGCATTGTCAGTGCACCGTGAATGTCATGAAATCAATATGAAAAATGTAACAATCAAATGTAAAGGTTTTATATATATATACAGTTGAAGTCAGAATTATTAGCCCCCTGATTTATTAGCTCCCCTGTTTTTTCCTCAGTTTGTGTGTACCAGAGAGCAGATTTCTTCAACACATTTCTAATCATAATAGTTTTAATAACTCATCTCTAATAACTGATTTATTTTCTCTTTGTCATGATGACAGTAAATAATATTAGACTAGATATTCTTCAAGACACTTCTATACAGCTTAAAGTGACATTTAAAGGCTTAACTAGGTTAATTAGGGTAACTAGGCAGGTTAGGGGAATTAGGCAAGTTATTGTATAATGATGGTTTGTTCTGGAGACTATCGAGAAATATATACAGTAGCTTAAAGGGGCTAATAATATTGAGCTTAAAATGGTGTTTAAAAAATTTAAAACTGCCTTTATTCTAGCCGAAATAAAACAAATAAGACTTTCTCCAGAAGAAAAAATATTATCAGACATACTGTGAACATTTCCTGAATCTGTTAAACATCATTTGGGAAATATTTAAAAAAGAGAAATAAATCAAAGGGGGGCGAATAATTCTGACTTCAACTGTATACATATATATTTATGATTTTATATATCATTTATTTAATTGAATTTAAAATACTGCAGTTATTTTCTTAATTTGTCATGACAACTGTGACAACTTTATTGGAAAAAGTTGTTTTAAATAAACAGAAGCACAATGTAGCGTACTTTGTGATTATATTTGATCGTTCTTTGGTGCTGTTAAAACCACCACATCAAACCTGCAGCTCTTTTATCAAATTATAGTAAATCACATTTTAAATCACAATTTTGATCAGATAAATTGCAATTAGATTTTTTCTCCAAATTGTGCAGCAGAATGTTTTTGTAAGCTTGGCCAGATCTGTGCCGTGCCACACTTCTGTCTCTGAGCTCTTCAGGCAGTTCCTTTGACCTCATGATTCTCATCTGCTCTGACATGCAATGTGAGCTGTAGGTCTTATATAGACAGGTGTGGGGCTTTCCTGATCAAGTCCAGTCAGTATAATCAAACACAGCTGGACTCAAACGAAGGTGTAGAACCATCTCAAGGAGGATCAGAAGAAATGGACAGCACCTGAGTTTAAAATATGAGTGTCACAGCAAAGGCTCTGAATACTAATGACCATGTGCTATTTCAGTTTTCCTTCATTTAATAAATCTGCAAAAATGTCAACAATTCCGTACCCAGTGTGTGTGTGTGTATATATATATGTATATGTTTGTATTTTAAGATATCAGCGAGTAGAAATACAACCGCCACTTGTTCTTGTAGCGTTTTATGTCTGTAATCTTAAATTCTCTACAGTGACTAAAGTGTGTCATAAACTGAATCATGACAGCACCTGGTGGAATCCATGCTTACAATTTGACATGTAATATCAGTTCTTGATGTTCATTTATAGTTTACTTAATTCTTTAATGTTCTTTTTTTATTCTTTTAGTTACCTTATTTTAACCCATTTATCTGTATATGCTTAATTATATTAAAGTTTACAGAAAAATGAAAATTCTGTCTTCATTTAGTCACACATTACTCCGAACCTTTATGACTGTCTTTCTTCTGTTGAACACAAAAGAAGATATTTTGAAGAAAGTTGAAAACCTTTAACCATTGACGTCTATAGTATTTGCTTTTCCTACTATGGAAGTCAATGGTTAGAGGCTAAATATCTAAATAGGCTAAATATTCAATTCAATTCAATTCATCTTTTTTTGTATAGCGCTTATACAATGTAGATTGTGTCAAAGCAGCTTCACATGGAAGATTATAGTGAATGTAAACAGTGTCAGTTCAGTTTTCAGAGATTAAGTTCAGTTCAGTTCAGCTCAGTTCAGTTCAGTGTGGGTTAATAATCACTACTGAGAGTCCAAACACTGAAGAGCAAATCCATCGATGTGCAGCTCTACAGATCCCGAACCATGCAAGCCAGTGGAGACAGCGGCGAGGAAAAAACTTCACCAATTGGAGAAAGTGAAGATTTAAAAAACCTGGAGAGAAACCAGGCTCAGTTGGGCATGACCATTTCTCCTGTGGCAAAACGTCTTGTGCAGAGCTGCAGTCTAGGCGCAGCAAGGTGGACCTCAGCGAAGACTCGTCTGTCCCTGGAGCATCACAGGAATCAGTCTCAAGCTCTCACTCCACAAGGACCACCACAGCAGCTGCTCAGGATACGCCCTGGTCCAGAAAACCTTGGGATCATCTCGTCACTGGTCTTGGATCGCATCAGTGGCACTGCATAGTCTGAGGGCCTTGGGATGAGTACCCCCAGGTGGAAATAGAGAATAAGGAGAATAATTAGCGTAGCTGCTGTTCATGGTGTATATAAACAAGAAGCAAAATGCTGCGTGGGGCACATCATGCGTCATACCGCTATGTGCTGCACTGAGTGTACGCTTTGCTAAAAAGATAGGTCTTTAATCTAGTTTTGAAGAGCGAGAGTGTGTCTGAGCCTCGGACATTATCAGGAAGGCTATTCCAGAGTTTAGGAGCCATAAATGAGAAGGCTCGACCTCCTTTACTCGACTTTGATATTCTAGGTACTACTAGAAGCCCTGAGTTTTGAGATCGTAAAGAGCGGGTTGGGTTGTAGCGAGACAGGAGGTTGGTTAGATAAACAGGAGCTAGATTATTTAAAGCTTTATAGGTAAGGAGTAATATTTTAAATTCAATACGAAACTTAACAGGCAGCCAGTGTAAGGAGGATAAAATTGGGGTGATATGATCATATTTTCTAGATCTGGTAAGAACTCTGGCAGCTGCATTTTGTACTAGCTGAAGTTTGTTAATAGAGGATGCTGGGCAGCCAGCAAACAAAGCATTACAGTAGTCTAGCCTAGAAGTCATGAAAGCGTGGACTAGCTTTTCTGCATCTGATATGGATAGCATACTTCGCAATTTAGCAATATTTCTCAGATGAAAGAAGGCAGTTTTTGTGACATGGGATATATGAAGTTAAATTGCTGTCTAATATCACATCTAGATCTTTTATAGTAGAGCTAACGCTAACTTTGTATCCCTCTAGTTGCAGGTCGAGTTGTGAGAACTGCTGTGTACAGGATTTAGGCCCAATAAGTAGTAATTCTGTTTTGTCTGAGTTTAAGAGAAGAAAATTGTTGGTCATCCAGTCCTTAACATCTTTAATACACTCAGTTAGCTTAGACACTTCAGACATCTCATCAGGTTTAGTTGAAATGTATAATTGAGTATCGTCTGCATAGCAGTGAAAGCTGATCCCGTGTTTTCTAATAATGTCTCCCAGGGGAAGCATGTATATTGTAAACAGCAAAGGGCCTAAAACTGATCCTTGAGGGACCCCGTACTTTACTGGCCTGACTTGTGAAAGCTGTCCATTAATATTCACAAACTGGTAACGATCAGCTAAGTATGACCTAAACCATTGAAGGGCCTGACCTTGGACACCTGTAGAATTTAAGCGGTCAATGAGAATATTGTGGTCAATGGTGTCAAATGCGGCGCTAAGATCGAGTAAAACTAAAAGTGAGACGCACCCTTGGTCAGCAGCTAAGAGTAAATTGTTGGTTATTTTTACTAATGCGGTTTCTGTACTGTGATGAGGCCTGAAACCTGACTGAAACACTTCAAAAATATTGTTTGTCTGCAGAAAGGAGCATAATTGGGTAGAAACAACTTTTTCTAGTATTTTAGACATAAACGGAAGATTTGAAATAGGTCTATAATTACCTCAGTTGCTCGGGTCCAGTTGTGGTTTCTTAATAATAGGTTTAATAACAGCTAGCTTGTAAGGATTTGGAACATGGCCTAAAGAAAAAGAAGAGTTGATAACATTAATGCTCGGCCCTGGCAGATTTAAGAGCCCTCCTATAGCTGGACATACTGTCTTTGTACGCAATTCTAAAAACCTCTAAATTAGTTTTTTTCCATTTACGTTCCAGAGCACGGGTTGCTGTTTTGAGAGCGCGAGTATGACTATTGTACCATGGTGTAGTTTTATTCTCTCTAGCCTTTTTTAATTTGATGGGTGCCACAGTATTTAGTGTGCTAGTAAAGATGGCATCCATATTGCTGGTTACTACATCAAGGTCATTTGCGTTTGCGGGTGTATTTCGAAATAAGGAAAGGTCAGGTAAGTTATTTATGAATTCATCCTTGGTGGACGGAACGATAGTCCCACCAGGGCGGTATATTGATGCAGATCTGCTAATTTCAGGTAGACGCAGCTTATATAGTAAGAGGTAGTGGTCTGTAATATCATCACTTTGTGGTATAATGTCTACATCAAAGACCTCAATTCCATAAGACAATATTAGATCTAATGTATGCTTTAAGCGATGGGTTGGACCGACAGCATTTTGTTTTATCCCAAGTGAGTGTAGTAGATCCATAAAGGCGAGCCCTAGTGTATCATTGGAGTCATCTACGTGAATGTTGAAGTCTCCTACAATTAGTATTTTATCAGTTTTAACTAGCAAGTCAGAAATAAAATCAGAAAACTCTTTTAGAAAATTGACATAGGGTCCTGGGGGTCTATATATGGTGATTATAGCGAGAGATAACATAGATTTTTGCATAATATCCGGTAGCATAACATTAAGAGCTAATAACTCAAAGGAGTTAAACATAAGTCCCTTTTTCTGATTAACATTAAGAATATCACTAAAGATTGATGCAACTCCACCACCACGGCCAGTATGACGAGCTTCATGCTTATATGTGAATCCTGGAGGAGTTGCTTCATTTAAGCTAATGTAGTCATTTTGTTTCAGCCAGGTTTCAGTGAGACAGAGTGCATTAAGATTGTTATCTGTTATTATTTCATTAATGATAAGCGTTTTAGGTGCTAGTGACCTGATGTTTAGGAGACCAAGCTTAACGAATTTTGTATTATCACTTTTTATTGGATTATCAGCTTTAATTCTTAATAGATTTTTTCTAGAGCACACAGTATGTTTAATTGTTGATCTAATAGCACGAGGAACAGACACAGTCTCTATGGGGTAAGCTAGACATGTGTTACTGTAATTTAAGTGGGTCGAACAAGAGTCTATATGGATAAAATGTGAATTTTGTGAATTTTTACTTACTAGTCAGACAGAACGAAGCATCTTGGAGATGTTGTCCGACAGCAGTTCAGCTCCAGCTCGACTCGGGTGCAGGCCGTCCAGACGGAAAAGCCTAGGGCGCTCCCAGAAAAGATTCCAGTTATTGGCAAAGAGCAGTTTCTGTTCATTACACCATGTTAATAGCCATTCATTCAGAGCAATAAGTCTACTGAACCTACTGAAATATCTTCTTTTATGTTCAACAGAAGAAAGACAATCATTAAAGTTCAGAATCAGTTGAGGGAGAGTAAATGATAAATTAATTTTCATTTTAGGGTGAACTATCCCTTTAATATGAATATATGCTTGTAGCACTGCATTAAGGCTGTATATCAGCTCTGCTTTGCAGCCGAGGGCAGTAGATAATCACAGCTGTGCTGATGTACAGCCTTATTGCAGTGCTACGAGTGTGATATTGCATTTGTGCAACAGTCAATCAAATACTAAAGGAAGTCCCAGAGTGCATTAAATAGAAAGTCAAGTCAACAGGGTATATGCGCACAGAGTTTAAATTTTTTAGACAGCCAGCCTAAATGCTTTCGGTGAACTGTATGTTGTTACAAAATAGTTGCATTTTAGCATCTGATTTCTTTAAAAAACACATCATCAATGCCTGATTGAGATACAATATAAGTGGGTCTTAGACTGGACAAGAAGCAAGAAATTACATTGTTCTGCGGAATGTCTTTAAAATATGAAAACTTATTTTACCCCAGTATTTTCAATGGAGTTTTAGTGCTAGCCTGCTGCTAATGACGGTACTAGCGTTTACATGGTCATTTCAACGTTAAACAAGCTTATGGACTACCAAACCAGACGGGTTGTCGACAGCTTTCATTGTAACCTCAGCCAAGTTCTCAATAGTGATTCATTTTTGTAGTGTAGCGTCTTGTTTAACAGAGAATCCTGCTCTAAAAATGTTAAAAGGGCTTTAAATATAAGACTCCCAAGTCAGAAAATCTCCCAAGCCTTTGCCAAGAAGGTCTATGCCATTCACTGACCTATTTGTATATTATTAAAAAGAGCATTATCCTGGTCATTATATCTGCTACAATTAAAAAGTACATGTTCTATTATTTCAGCCATATTGCGCTCATCACACATACCGTTTCCATGCTTCGCCATTAATGCAAGTGTTGCATTCAATTCTGTCCCAACTTTATTCTTGAAACCATTACTTCTTCCTTTCTGTGACTTCTATAACACCCTTGACCTCAATTCTGATTCTCTCAAAAACATATTCTGAATGTCAAAATATAAATGTTAATTTATTTCACATGCTCAAATATTGGGCATCAAGCAAGGTAAGAAAAAAAAATCATATTATATATATATATATATATATATATATATATATATATATATATATATATATATATATATATATATATTTATATATATATATATAGGCAAGGCAAGTTTATTTATATAGCACATTTCATACACAATGGTAATTCAAAGTGCTTTACATAAACAAGAATTGAAGAAACAAGAAAAATGATTAAAACAGGTAAAAACACACTGAAAAAAGTCTTACCTAGATCTAACTTATAAAAAGTGAGGCAAGTGGCTGCATCGGACGTTTTAGGTTGAGTCAACTTCCAGCCTTTTTTAAGTATATTAAACACTAAAATATTGCTTAAAACAAATGCAACAAAATTAAGTTGAGCCAACTAATATTTCTAAAATTACTCAAGGCAGATAAACTTACTTTTTTTGTTAAAGTTAACTTACTTATACGTTGCTATATGTTACCTTTACTTATTTTAGTTAGGTATTAAGAACTTTATTATCTAAATAAAATTAACCATGCATATGTAATTTAAAATGAATTCAACTGACTTCTGGCTGTAACCTCAGAAAATAAATCTTTATTTCTATATTCTAAGCACAATATACAGTGAATAAGTAACAACAGATAAACAGACTTTCCTGTCAATAACAATTAAATAAGAATGGGAAGATGGATTAAAGACCATACCATTTATTCAATGTCAACCAGTGTCCCTTTTAATAGTGACTACAAAACAGGCCATTAATGTGACTGCACGTACACAATACATAAATAAAAACATTAATAATGCCAGATCCTATTGAGAAATCATCTAAGACAACTCAGTGAGGAGATTAGCATACTTTGATGAAGATTTAGGATGCATAATGTCCAGTCCCACAAAGAGTCTCTGATAAATCTCAAATGTATACATTTTTGATGGATACTTGAAGTCGAGGGCATCGGTAAGTCCAAACAGGAGCCATCATGCATTTGACAGGTTTGGTAAAGCTCTGACAGTCCTATGATAATCCAAACTGTGTTGGGCTGATGGCAAATTTTTCCCATGGGCAGCCGCATGCATCTCTGATTCCTCACAACTCTATTTGTGGAGACAAAAAAGAAACAAGAGTTCAGGTGGTGGATACTAAATAATATTAAATAGCAAAATACTAAATAGCAAAATGATGAATATCTTAGATAAACTACGAGTGAAGTTACAAAAGTGCAGTGAGAATGCTACATGAATGAAACACCTCAGTTTATCCGTAAAATTTACCTTTGTTCAATTTCTGTATTTAAAAAAAAAAGGTAATATAGGTTATTGTGTGCTTACATTATTCCAGGTGTTTTTAATGATCAAATCCTAAAGAAAACTGTGATTTTATTCAGTGTAACAGCACTGTAAAAAATTTGACCTTAAATTCACAGTAAATTACTGGCTAATAATTGCATTACTTTCACAGTAATTTACTGTGTGTAAATTCACAGTAAATTATTGTGAGGTAGTTCACAGTAATTTACTATGATTTTGTCACATTAAATTATTGTGAAATTACATTTATATCCCGGATTATTGTAATTTAACAGTTTGGTGCTGTAAAATTTCAAGGCAAATTTAGGTCACCCAAAAATGAAAATTCTGTCATGATTTACTCACCCTCAGGTTGTTCCAATTCTGTTAAATATGATTTTTTTTTTGTTGAACACATAGAAATAAAAATATAATTTATCTCCCTTTGTGTCCAACAAAACAAAAATATTATACAGGATTGAAACAACCTGGGAATGTGTAAATGATGACAGAATCTTCATTTTTGGGTGATCTAAGAAGACTCTAAAATAAAAATAAAAACAAACACACATACATTTTACACATTTATTTAACAGTTTAATGACATCTGTGTAAACATTTCAGAAAATTTTCAAAAGGTGAAGCCTCTCTCCATTTAACCGAAAAATACTATAAGAACATATTAATAAAAAAAAATTCTGACATCATACGTAACATACAAATAAAAAGCAGTGAGAGAGTGCGCTCTTGCTCTTTCTCTCTCTCTCTCTCTCTCTCTATATATATATATATATATATAGAGAGAGAGAGAGAGAGAGAGAGAGTCAAAACTGCTTGCAAAATTTGGCAGTCATCTATTCCAAGGTCAATCATTCATTCATTCATTTTTTTTTCGGCTTAGTCCCTTTATTAATCTGGGGTCGCCACAGCAGAATGAACCGCCAACTTATCCAGCATATGTTTTACACAGCAGATGCCCTTCCAGCCGCAACCCATCTCTGGGAAACATCCATACACACTCATTCACTCTCATACACTACAGACAATTTAGCTTACCCAATTCACCTATAGCGCATGTGTTTGGACTGTGGGGGAAACCGGAGCACCCGGAGAAAACCCACGCGAACGCAGGGAGAACATGCAAACTCCACACAGAAACGCCAACTGACCCAGCCGAGGCTCGAACCAGCAACCTGCTGTGAGGCGACAGCACTACCTATTAGTTGTACACACTTGCTGGTTGATATGTCTTCTCTGCTTCTTTGACTTCGTCCGTCTCCAGAATGATGCCCAAACAGCACCTATAAGCAAAAGGGCAGATATACTGTTAGCTTTATTCAACAAATGAGGTTGTCTGTTCCAAATCACCACCTTCAGTGGGACACTACTGCTGCACTACAGAGCAATATTACTGTTAGCTCAGTTTGAACATGATCACAATACTCTAGCTCAGTCAAACTGCAACCATTTAAACAAAAACATCTAAAAAAAAACATTTCCATCACAAACACGCAATCAAGTAGTCCAACAACAAATAGTGGTTTTGATATACTCAGGCAGAGCATTTCAAAACAGTTGATATGGTTTACATCTTCCGTTACAGAGTATAATCTAATGCTGGGTTCACACTTATTGCAAAGTGAACATGTGCATCACGGCACTTGCTCTTGAATACTAGCAGGATGTTCCTTGCATCAAGCTAATTTTTCATGAGTTGAATATTTGGAAAAATAATTGCAAAAAAACTTGATTGAAGTGAATACAATTTTTGCAAATATTTCAAATATTTTTTCCACATGTTTTGCGTTCCGCTTAATTTGAGCTGCCCAGTGAAAATTCCCCACTATTTATGCATCTGCAATGACTTGTATGTAATCCACTCACCAGAATAGGTAACTTCACATTTGGTATAAGAGTTCCATCCTTTTAAAGACAGCGTCCTCTCTGGTCTCCAGCACAGACACACAAATTGAGTCTGCAACACACCCCTTTATAACAAGGGCACAAGGGGAGTCATGACTTGTGCTCCTATACATTCCTTGTTTAACCCCCCAAAACAAGCCCTCAGGTACAATATTAAATGTAGACATTACCTGAAATTCCAGAGTGCAAAAGGGATCTTCAGGATACTTCAATTTCAGACCAGATCCAAAGCCAGTTGTGAAATCCAGGTGAGGTCCCATGACCACTCGACCCTCCAAGGAATAAGACTGTTTGTTTGATGTTCTATTGCTGGGGAAAGAAAGACTAAATTAGAGGTGTTTGTGAATTATTAAATTTGTTTGTAGAAATAAAGTTGATGTTCCATGCACCGCCTGCATTGAAAACCAAGCAAACAAACACACATGCCCAGTAAAATTGCTAATAAAAACAAAGACTATAGTTTAAAAAATCTTAGTCTAATATTTACTACTACTGGAAGTACTGGAGGAACTTCTGGAAGAAGTAAAAGAGTTTGTATATGAAACTGCTCACAACAAATCTGTGAACAACTTGACATTTAAAAATCTGATAAAAATAAGGAAGGCATCAACATTACCTTGAATAATCAAGCGAGGGGTGATTGGTAGCATCAGTTTTTCAACATCAGTGGCTGTGGCTGAAAAAAATTATGAATAGAAGAGTAGAATAAGACTCAACAGAACATACACACACACACACACACACACACCACAACACACACACACACACACACACACACACGTGTATGTATGTATATAGGTTTAGATTGTGGTAATGACTTTAGGTTATATTTGTGTACTCAGCATGTACACTCACCTCACACTTCAGCAATAACTATCAGGTACACCTGAACCCCAAAAAATAAAATGTAGTTAGTGACACATATACAATAAGTTCTCATTAGTAAATGTTAGTAATGCATTAACATTACCAGTGAGAAATAGACAATAAACATGTACTCTGAGTAAGTTTAAAATCATTCAACTGAATTTTATTATCAGCTCATTTAATAAAACAGTTCAGACTTGTTTCATAATGCGTTTAGTTTAATTAACTAACTTGTGAACAAAATTAACGTTAGCCATAATGAAGGTCAAAATGAATAACCTTAAAGTTACCTTACCAGAGCTTACCCTTAACTGTATAGTCACTTCACCTTTACTTCAGTCTTGTACTGAAATAGAGAATGCAGTGAACACGAAGTTAATTAAAGAAAAGTACCTTTCTTTTTTCAGGAACAAACGTTATGCTGTCTAATACCTCACAAACACTACATTCGCCGTCTGGCGTCGGTTAATTTCTTGTTTAAAAATTGGCGCGCTCAAACCGTTTAACTAATAGCGTGGGACCTACAACTAAAGTTACTTGGTTAATTCTGTTAAATGACATGCACTATACAGAAATACATACAAAACAATCATTTAACGGACAAAAGTCACATTTTAACACTTACCGAGGATGAATCCGTTGGATGAAAAGACGACAGGCAGGTACAGTTCAAACCAAATGCAGCCAGCAGTGTTGCCAGATGTAGCTGACTTTTTCCAGCCCAAAAACCCGCCAAATTTCACGGAAATAAAAGGGGGGGTTTGGGCGCTCCCATTGATATATGGGGCGCTCCAAAACGTATGAGGGGTGGTTGGATCGTCCTATATTTCACGAAAAGTAGGGGGAACGGTCCCAAAATGGACGAAAATTGGGGGGTTATGGGAGATTGCGGGCAGGCGGGCGTACCTTCACAATACCGCCCAAATATCCACTACCCGCCTATGATATTTTTTACCCGCAAAGTTGGATTCAAAACCGCCCAATTGGGCGGGAAACCGCCCAATCTGGCAACACTGGCAGCCAGGCGTTGCCTGTAGTGACGGAGCTTGTTTGCCAGTCGGTTCTATGAATCGGCTCCTTTAGGTGAACAGTAAAGAATCGAACTCGCCTGAAACCGATTCCTTTTTGTATAATATTGTAAGACGCAAACATATAATTCACTAATATTTCATCATACTGCTCGGTTACACGCAATATATACACTAGTTTGTACACTAACTGCATGCTGATGAGTCTGAGCTTATGAACACGTCTGATAAAATATCTGAATCTGATTCAATGTCACGCGAGCACTGAACCGAAGCAGTGCAAAAAGGGATATTGATTACAATATAGTAAGTAATTTTTTTTCCTTTATCATTCAAAATATTACATATATCTGACTTTAACAATAAGAAAAAAAGTTAGTTTGGAGTGTTTTGAGAATTATTATTTTTTTCTCCCAGGATTCATTTCGCACCAAGCTGAGCAAGTTGCAATGGCTGATGAGAAAACTCGCATAATATTATAAATATTGCGTTTAATATGTCATGAAATCAAGTTTTAACATTTTTTCATGCGAGAATGTAGTTCTTTAAAACTCAAATATGTGGTTTGTTTATAAGAATGTGTGTAATTTTAAGTGTGTTTTGTCCGATAGCGGAGATCTATGACCTCCAGGCGGTGACCGCGCTCATTGATCATGTATCCGCCGAGAGGCGCCTGTCTTCAGGCTAGACATTGTGACATTCGCCCCGTCTTCGATGGCTCTATATGCGTCAGGAAATGAAGTTTTAACCGTTTTTCATGCGAGAATATAGTTGTTTAAACTCTAATCTGTGTTTAAAAAAAATAATAAAATATAATTCTGAGATTAGTGACCTCCAGGCGATGAGAGGTGCCCAATACTCATGAATCCGTCTAAAGCAGACATTTACCCTGACATTGAAATAATTTTGGCTGTTTAACAGCTGGTTTCATGAAATAATTACATTTTATTCCAGTTTATTATGTTTTGGCTAAGCACAAAGTTATGTTCATTAAATATTATTTCACATTTCCATGTTAACCTTATAAAATTACATAAGGTGCAGTAACAACCAATAAGATGTTGGTAACCAAATCGTTTTTTGGGTCTGCAATAACATTCTGTTATTTCTAAATATCCAAAAAGTGCCAATACTAGCATAAAAGTTAATTTCTATGTTGAATTAAATAAAAAAGTTTGAATTTCTATAACTAACGTGCAAAATATATAGTCCCTTTTCACAGTAATTTGCTGTAATCATGCTACCTGCCTTAATTTCACAATAAAATTATGAATACAACATATTACTGTGAATTTTCACAGTTAAATACTGTGAAGCGATACTAATGTAATTTACTGTGAAAAATTACAGTAATTTGTTGTGAAACCTGGAAATTTTTTACAGTGAGTGTATGGCATTTTGGTTGCCTGTCAATCAAATAATTATTTAAATTTAGGTATTACATTTTTTAGTTTACTTTGCAACTTATAAAGCATAAAAATGTGTATGTAATTTCCATATTAAAACAGTTTGAAAATTTAATTGTCATCTTCATATTGCACTAAACTTCGCACATATGTCATAATACAAATTTAATTAAATAAATAAATACATTGCCATTTTACATATTACATTAAGGTTTACATTACATTTTTGCTGAAGCCACATTTAATTGAGTTTTTTTTTCCAAATTTAATGTTACTGGCAAATGACAATTTAGTGAACCTGTGTTATTAGTTAGCTTTAGTGAAAGACTGAAAGATAATAGGAAAATGCATTAGGCTATTTTTACTGTTTGTTCATTACACACATACACAAATCTTCAGATATCAAATGTAATTCTATGGAGCCCACTATTGTTTGTGATTTTACCCATGTTTTACTTACCAGCAAATAATTATAGCTGTAATTGTATCTAATGTTTTTCTTACCTGGATGTGAAGTTTGAAGACCCACAGGTAACAAAATCACTTGGGTATCTAAAGACCAAGAAAATGCATTTTAGAATGAGGTGCATACAATTTAAATTATTCTGTAAACATCAGTAGTAAATGTAATTTAAGTTCAAATAAATTATAAATCTGTAATTTATTCACTATGCAGCATTAAAAATCTAATGGACTAAATCTCTAAAACACAAACCTTACTTTCTCTTACGTTACACACAAACTACTTAACTGTTCCATACATTTCTGCATTTAATATCCATCCTTAATGTGCTGCTAATAATTTAGGTGAGCTAGCTAATTTAGCGCTAGCAAACTGCACCCACACCCACCAACCCGACCTCCCACCAGAGCCATTGTTAATTCGTTCTGTAACGTTAGTTATACCTACTGTAGAAAATCTTTGTGACATGCTCCCTGAAGCCCTGCCCACTATTTCTTGACCCCTCTCTGATGAACGCTTTGAAGGCCTACCGCGTTGTTTACAGCTGCACCTCATCACTCTAATCATCAGCCCCTTTTAAATAGTGTAGCTTCAGAGTAGCAGTATGCACTGGGCTTTCACTGCTCTGGACTCCTCATATGTTGTTGTGACTGCGTTCAACTGTGAGGTATGGTTTCTTATAATGTTTATTTATGAAGTATTGTTTGTTTATGCAGTTTTTCTTGTTTATTATGGAGCATTGTTTATGCAGTTTATTGATTATTTGTTTGGTCTGTCTTTAGGTATTATGATTTAGAAACCAGTCTGATACCACATGTGAAGAGTATGTACTGGCATTGTGAATAAATCCAGCAAAATGGATCTTGTTTCAAGTGTTTGACTGACACTCCATTGTGATACTCCCCCCCTGCGAGTCAGCATTATCTTCCTAAGTGTTTTAAAACTACTTCTCACTATTTTTTCCAATACTATCACTTTTAATCGTTAGCGTAGCATAAACTAGCGTTGGTTAGCGCTAGCCAACTTGGCTTTCCATGTGAGAGCTAGTCTACCTGACGTACAGTAAAATTTACAAAGCTAAAACCTCACCTACCTAGCGAAGTCAGCAGTTTAGCATGACTTTAACCATTATCATTCGGATAAATTTGCAACTTGCAGTGTTAATCAGATCCGCTGCTGCCAGCAGTTAGTGCCGACTGTTGAAGATGCTGCGTCTGCCTGCAAAGTCCCGGGCCAGGTGAAAATGGGTCCCGCCGAATTATTAAAATTAGGTTTGATGAACAGACCTGCCACACACCGACAGTTGCTCAAATAAATCGTCTGTGTTAACCTCACTTTTATAACATTTATTCTACACAATAACCACATACAAAAATCTACTCCAATAAATTGGCGTTAGTTTTATTCAAAATAAACTGGTTATATAAAAACTGATATTTTTAAGTAAAGAGAAAGCAAACTGATCATTTTGTATAAAACAAATAAACTAGATGCAATTATTTAAAGTATATAAACACTACTTTGTGAGTGTAGCACTTTTTACAGTGCAGATTAAATGTGTTAAACAGGGTATAAAAAAATGAAAAAGAAAGAAAGAGCACAGTAGTGTGATCTTTGGATGTAGCACAGTCTCATTCAGTAAAGGCACAGCTAAACAGATGTGTTTTCAGTCTTGAATTGAGAATGTGCCTAATGTTGGAGGCACATCTGATCATTTCTGGAAGCTGATTCCAGCAGCGAGGGGCGTAGTAACACTCAAAATAAGTTGATGAATAAGCGTGAAATAAGCGTGACCCAATATTCGTGCAAATGTGATCTTAGAATCAAGAAGCAGCACGACTGACAAAAATAACTGTGTACGACCGCGAGCGAAAGCAGGTAAATACCGAACGACGAGGATGATCACTCGCACGCAGAGATGATGTGATGCGTGCGACTGTTTAAAAGCATGCGCCGCTCCCCATTTACTCACACGAAGCAACCGTCCCGTGCCTAGAGGAAGCGCAACTGGTTCGATCGGTTCCACTTTGAAATAGACTGGACAAAGAGCGATGATCGCGCACCCACAGTCCTGCTGCTTTCAAGAGCTCAAGATAAAAACAAAAATACACATATTCTTCTGTAAGCAGCAGCGGCCACTGCTTTCATTTACAGGCCTATATTAACCGTGCGCGTGATTATCCTTTCATTTTCAAACACGATATGTTTCACCTGCTTTCCTTTTGCTTACAGTTATTTTTGTTAATATGGTTTAATGTATATTTCTTTATAATAACATTGCTTTAATGGAGATTACTCCCTGTTTATGTTAACTAGTGATCAGGGACTTTTAGCCAGGACAGATTACTGTGCATACTTTAGATACATGACAATAATTCTTTTTTTAAATTGAATGTTTTTTAAAGAATAGTTTTTGTTGAGTTAAAAAGTGCACATACTGTATACAGCTATATTTTCCTTGTTTTCACACATTCAAAATTGTGGCTAAGAAATACTTACTTGGTGTGGTCAGAGATAAATTTGGTAAATCCTTAATTTTGAGCCCTGAAAAGTCGTGAAAAAAAACTGATTGTATTGCGACACAATAGCCAATACACACAAGAAGTTAAAGGGCACCTAGGTTACCACTTTATCCAGATTTAATATAAGTCTTTTGTGTCCCCAGAATGTGTCTGTAAAGTTTCATCTCAAAACACCCATCAGATTTTTTATCATACCTTTCATAAGTTTCTATATTGTAGCATTTTAGCATCAGGTACACTGCAAAAAATTCCCTGTATATTTTACAGTAAACAGCTGGTGGCAGGGTTGCCAGCCTGTTACTGTATTTTTAACAGCAGCAGTGCTGTAATTTAATTTACAGCATTTCGCTGTAAATTAAATTACTGCTACTGTTAAAAATACAGTAACTGCTGGCACCCTGCCACCAGCTGTTTACTGTAAAATATACAGGGAACTGTATTTGTAACTTGTGTTTGTAAACTATTAACTCCTTTAGCTCTAAACAATTTAACTGTAAGTAGTGTTCCTTAACACAATTCAATCATCTATTATAAAAAAAAAGAAGAAAAAACTCACGTTAGCTTGAAGGTCAACGTTTATTTAAAACATACATTTAACATTTTTGGTCCAAAGGTTCCCAAGTGAGTCCATAGAGGTGTACAAAAAATCCGCTCCAGGTACTGCTCGATCACTGGATGCTCCATAAGAGATACAGCTACACAGACAGATGGAGAGATGACAGATACAGACAGACGGAGAGATGACAGACACAGACAGATGGAGAGATGACAGATACAGACACAGACAGATGGAGAGATGACAGATACAGACACACACAGATGGAGAGATGACAGATACAGACAGATGGAGAGATGACAGATACAGGCAGATGGAGAGATGACAGATACAGACACAGACAGATGGAGAGATGACAGATACAGACACAGACAGATGGAGAGATGACAGACACAGACAGATGGAGAGATGCCAGATACAGACAGATGGAGAGATGACATATCTTAGTTCTAAATCAGCTACATGTATGTTAGATCCAATTCCAACAAAATTACTGAAAGAATTGCTACCTGTTATAGGAGAACCTCTCCTTAATGTTATCAACTCTTCTTTTATCCTTAGGCCATGTCCAAATCCTTACAAGCTAGCTGTTATTAAGCCCTATTATAAGAAACCACAACTGGACCCGAGCAACTGAGCTAATTATAGACCGATTTCAAATCTTCCGTTTATGTCTAAAATACTAGAAAAAGTTGTTTTCTACCCAATTATGCTCCTTTCTGCAGACAAACAATATTTTTGAAGTGTTGTCAGTCAGGCTTCAGGCCTCATCACAGTACAGAAACCGCATTAGTAAAAATAACCAACGATTTACTCTTAGCTGCTGACCAAGGGTGGCATCTCACTATTAGTTTTACTTGATCTTAGCGCCGCATTTTGACACCATTGACCACAATATTCTCATAGACCGCTTAAATTCTACAGGTGTCCAAGGTCAGGCCCTTCAATGGTTAGGTCATACTTAGCTGATCGTACCAGTTGTGAATATTAATGGACAGCTTTCAACAAGTCAGGACAGTAAAGTACGGGTCCCTCAAGGATCAGTTTTAGGCCCTTTGCTGTTACAATTATACATGCTTCCCCTGGGAGGACATTATTAGAAAACACGGGATCAGCTTTCACTGCTATGCAGACGATACTCAATTATACATTTCAACTAAACCTGATGAGATGTCTGAAGTGTCTAAGCTAACTGAGTGTATTTAAAGATGTTAAAGACTGGCATGACAACAATTTTCTTCTCTTAAACTCAGACAAACAGAATTATTACTTATCGGGCCTAAATCCTGTACACAGCAGTTCTCACAACTCGACCTGCAACTAGAGGGATACAAAGTTAGCGTTAGCTCTACTATAAAAGATCTGGGTGTCATATTAGACAGCAATTTAACTTTCGAAAATCATATATCCCATGTCACAAAACTGCCTTTCATCTAAGAAATATTGCTAAATTGCGAAGTATGCTATCTATATCAGATGCAGAAAAGCTAGTCCACGCTTTCATGACTTCTAGGCTAGACTACTGTAATGCTTTGTTTGCTGGCTGCCCAGCATCCTCTATTAACAAACTTCAGCTAGTACAAATGCAGCTGCCAGAGTTCTTACCAGGTCTAGAAAACTATGATCATATCACCCCAATGTTATCCTCCTTACACTGGCTGCCTGTTAAGTTTCGTATTGAATTTAAAATATTACTCCTTACCTATAAGCTTAAATAATCTAGCTCCTGTTTATCTAACCAACCTCCTGTCTCGCTACAACCCAACCCGCTCTTAAGATCTCAAAACTCAGGGCTAGGGATGCACCGATACCAATTTTTTACAAACCGATACGAGTACGAGTATTTTGATTTGTGTACTCGCCGATACCGATACCGATACTTTTTGCCTTGTTTTTTGTTTTTGCCTGTAGCAAGGATGAACACCAAAATCTTTAACAGGAGGCTGTTCCAAGCCAAAAAATACACACATTGTTGAAAACCCTGCGAACCAGACCTTGTCTATTAACGATTAAGCATGGACATTTAAAGGATGAGATATCCTTGCGGCTTACATGTGTGCACAACTTCACTGTCACTGTCATTGCATATTGGGGACGCATTAAACCCTGTTTTGCACCATTCTTTCATATTCATGGAGTCCTGCTTTGATCCGCGGTCAATTAATCAAAAAGTACTAGATGTTTATAGGTGGGTTGCGTTAATAGCTCATTTTAAAAATCACGCGACCATCATCTCACAATGTTTATTAATAAATAATCTGTTTAATTAAATAAAAGTGATTTCGCAATGCTAGCCACTGACAGAGCCAACTGCAGAAAAACAAAGCAACCATCGTGGCAACCGCAGTGATCTCTTTTTCCGAAGTCCAGCTGTTCTTTTTTTGCACTTGATTATTTATCGGTTTAATGTTAAAAATCAATAATGAATAGACCTCAAAGTGTATCCTGTGTGTGTGTGTGTGTGCGTCTTCACTGAAGCCTCTCTCTTCTAAAACCGAAAGTTGTTTATGTCCGGCAATATTTCGGCTTTTAATCCAATGAAAAGTTAATTTAAATGAGCCAATATTTAAAAACTGCAGTAAAGTAACTGTGACGTGCGGCCACACATCGAACTGAAGTCTGATCTTATCTCTCTCTCGCTGTCATCCAGACAATGATACGGAGACGCCGCACAAGTTAAGCCGGCAAAACGGAGGCTGGTACCAGTTTACAGAATAGCTGAAGCCTTGCGAAATCTGTCAAAATACAGCACTGAAATTTATAGGCATAAATGTCTTTGAGCCAAAAAGCCTAGACTATCTGTAGGATATCTGACGCAATCAGAGCCGTGGTATGTACAGTTTGTGTAGCCTAATAATTATATTAATTCTAATAAAATGAAAACTAAAATCAACAATTAATTGCATTTTTCGTTTGATAAAAAATATACGGAAACGAAAAAAATCAAAGGGGGCTAGTTTGTATTAATTGTTTAATAGAATATAAATATGCTTAGCCTGTTTAAGCTTAGCGGTTATATGCGCTGCCAAAGGCAAGCCATTCAAAAATATTATTTACTGTGGTACTGAGTTATAAGGTATATTTACAATATAACTAATGTAGCATGCCTCGCTGTCATTAAAACAGGCAATGCATACACACCAGATGTGTAGCCTGTGTATGCAGTGTGTAAACGTACTCATACTGCGCACCCAGGGCCGGCGCGGCCATATAGAGGCAACCTAGTAATATATAATAGTGTGGGCGGCAAACGCGCCCCCAACGTACTGACTTTCATCTGCAACATCAACACCAATCCCCCCTAAATAAAATATACGGCAGTGATGTTCAGCACTTGTCTTGCCAGTGTATGCTGCGTCTGTCTTGTGTGTATAGCGCCGCAGTGCGCATCAACAGCTGCTGAAAAAGCGCGTGTGACAGCTCAAAGCCGTATCGATTTAACCACAAGCAAGATCATATCATTATAAATATTACATTACGATACTTATCGAAATAGTTATACATTAACATGGTGTTTGAGATTGTGTGGTCTGTAAAAGCTGTCTGATCTCTACAGAAGCTTGTAAACTGACACGCGCGCGGTGACCGCAGTGATGTTTAAACTCAGGCGCTTCTATTTAGCCTGTAGTCTTTAGATTTTTTTTTTTTACATGTTTCATTTCTTAAAATTTATTTAATTTTTTTATTTATAGTTTATATATAAAAATGAGTGCTAGCTTGTTTGAGTGCTTAGCTGTGATCATTATGCAAGGATCATATTTCATATTCGGTTTATTCTTCAGTAGCCTAGGCTATAGATTCGTTAATAAGTATTTTATAAAACAGATTGTTTAAAAGGACTAAGCTATTAACATATAATACATTAGGCTAATTAATACATTTAGACTCTGAAGTCAGGTAGGGCAACAAATCACATCCATAGTGAATTACTGTTCACGCGGTATCGGTGCGTGGTAATCGGCCTTTCATGTCCCAATACGAGTACGAGTATTTTAACCAAGTATAGACCCGATACCCCGATACTGGTATATATACACTATGAACAGCAGCTACGCTAATTATTCTCCCTTATTCTGTATTTCCACCTGGGGGTACTCATCCCGAGGCCCTCAGACTATGCAGTGCCACTGATGCGATTCCAAGACCAGTGACGAGATGATCCTAAGGTTTTCTGGACCAGGGCCGTATCCTGAGCAGCTGCTGTGGTGGTCATCGTGGAGTGAGAGCATGACTGACTCCTGTGACACTCCAAGGACAGACGAGTCTTCGCTGAGGTCTAGCTTCCTGTGGCCTAGACTGCAGCCTCTGCACAAGATTTGGCCATAGGAGAAATGGTCATGCCAACTGAGCCTGGTTTCTCTCCAGGTTTTTTAAATCTTCACTTTCTCCAATTGGTGAAGTTTTTCCTCGCCGGCTGTTCGCCACTGGCTTGCATGGTTCGGGATCTGTAGAGCTGCGCATCGATGGATTTGCTCTTCAGTGTTTGGACTCTCAGTAGTGATTATTAACCCACACTGAACTGAGCTAAACTGAACTGAACTTAATCTCTGAAAACTGAACTGACACTGTTTACATTCACTATAATCTTCCATGTGAAGCTGCTTTGACACAATCTACATTGTATAAGCCGCTATACAAATAAAGATGATTGAATTGAAAACTTATTTGTTAAAGTTGTAGATATTATTATCTAAAATACCCACTTTAAGGATAGTTCACCCAAAAATGAATATTCTGCCATAAGAATTGCAGATCACTTCATCACAGTGCAGTCAATGTTACAGGCTTTTAGCTTTCTTCAAAATATCTTCTTTGCGTTTAACAGAAGAAAAAAAAACTCAAAGGTTTGGAAACACTTAAGGGAGATTGGAGAGGGTGAATGAATTAACTACCCTTTAACCCATTATCGAGCCCAGTGTTAATAGGGTAACATTTAAATCCATTTGCTCTTAAAAGAAAAAATTTAGGAAACACATGTACATAATGTAAAATGCAGATGCAAGAATTCACCATTACCTCTGTACGAACTCAAGTGTACATACATCCTTCTGGTATAATATTATGCACACAGAACTGCCAGGCCTGAAGATGCGCTGAATGCCCTCACACACAACATCCTCTTCAACTGTAAGCATCCACTGCCGGTTTGACAAAGAGCCTCCTAAAACAATAAATTCCAGATGAGGCAATAGTAATTTTTTTAGGAGAACATTTAATGTACAGTTTACTAAGTCAATGAAATAATTTTAAAGCAAAGTTGACATGATAAAAACAATAAGGAATTAAACATTTATTCATTTTTGCCACAGCGGAATGAACCGCCAACCTATCCAGCATATGTTTTATGCAGCGGATGCCCTTCCAGCTGCAAACCCATCACTGGGAAACACCCATACAAAGTCATTCACACTCATACACTACGGCCAGTTTAGTTGATCAGTTCCCCTATAGCGCATGTGTTTGGACTGTGGGGAAACCGGAGCACCCAGAGGAAACCCACACCAACACGGGGAGAACATGCAAACTCCACACAGAAACACCAACTGACCCAGCTGGGACTCGAACCAGCGACCTTCTTGCTGTGAGGTGACATCGCTAACCCATAGCACACCACCGCGTAGCCCTAAGGATTAAACAGTATTAAAAAAATTATATAAAATAATTAATTACATATATAATTAAACAGAGTATAACTAAACACATACACTGTAATGTAAATCCTGTTAGCCAACAAAACATTACAAAATACGTACTTCAAAATAAACATACCTAGAGACAGAAACCAACAGGAACATATTAAAACAGCTTAACCATCTTACAAAAATAACTGTTAAAGTTGTTACATTAGAAAATTAATGTACACATACCAAGAAAAATTAGTCGTGGGCTCCTGGGTACAGTGCACACCTATATAAAAGATAAAAACATTAAAATGTTTAGTGTAACATACTGTAGCTTTAACAAAGGATACAGAAGGCCAACCCTTAAAAAACTCTGCCCTCTTTCAAATGTGTCTTTAGATGAGAAAGTAATGTAGTCCTATCTTCACTATGCACAGTGCAACGTTCAACATGACAGTTCAAATCAGTACTGCAGAATTGTACAACGTTTGTTTATTGGTCAACCTCGAGCATAATCAGTTCTGGTGATGCGTGCGAGCGCTCTTGGCAACAGAGATATAGACTCGCTCCTTCCTAAACCCAACTCTCGCTGTGCTATTTATAGGGATGCACCGATCCGATACTTGGATCGGATATCGGTTCGATATAGCATATTTTTGCTGGATCGGGTATCGGCCAGCTGGTACCGATCCAAATCTTGATCTTGCGCGTGCGCTATATTCTGTTTATAAGGCATATCCATAAGCCTATTTTAAGGCACTAGAACTTTGTCAGGTAGGCCCACTATATCCCAAAAGTTCTGAAGCCATTCTACAGTTTAATGTGAAGTACAGATGATTATTTAAGTGTTTAAATTCATGCTCAGTTCAGCGCTTCCCGCCGCTGCGCGGCTGCGCCTGTCAATCATTCTCCATTCATTCACAATTCAATCTGCTTGTCGCATTTGACAACAGGAAAAAACTTTCTCTATATTCGTTCCTGTTAATTTAAATAATTAGTGAAGAATGCATTTAGTTTTGCATTAAATGGGTTCATTTTGACCTGCAGCAGGAGTTCATTTCATCATGTTTGCGCTGCTGTGTGTGTTCCCAGCCGGCATTTCAACGTTGAATCAATGTCAGGCCTATGGTTGGATCAACGTTGAATTACCTTTCGATTTTGCAAATTGGATCAACGTTTATATAGTGACGTTGTTCATCAAATTCACCGTCGGTCACCACCGGTGATTTCACCGTTGAAATCACGACGTTGTTTCACTCTTACCTTCGTCATGGGTGAATTTTGGTCGTTTTGTAGACGTTGACATAAGGTTGAATTACCTTTCGATTTGCAAATTGGATCAACGTTGATACCTGACGTTGTTTCAATCATCACATTCACCGTCGTACATTTCAACGTAAGTTTAATAGAATTAACATATAACACAAAGTCCATAAATAATGGCAAACAATTTTTTACTAATAAAAAAAACACAATACAAATACACAACTTAGCCTGTATCAATTTATTCAATACACCCACATTATCATTTATTCTAAATATACAGCAACATTTACAGCATACAATAGTTCCCTAAAACCATGCAGGTTACTGTACATGCAGTACACTCAAATACACAAACATTTAAATGGTCACTTTTAATTAGGTTGCGATGAGTTAAGTTAGGTCATATTTACTACATGAACAAAGAATAAATACTTACAGCATTTATTAATCATTTAATTAAAGTATGTCCCAATGCTATTAAAATAAAATGTATGCTTGTTAACATTAATACACTGAGCTGACATGAACTGTATTTCCTTTATATGAAAGACGTTTTAAATGTATTGGTTCTTTGTTCAGGTTAGTAAATACATTAACTAACACAACCTTATTACCATCTTCAGAAAGACAGATAATAACTAACTAAATAACTAACTGTCACCAACACAGTCTCCAAAATACAATTCTGTTTACAAAGTTTACAAAATACACATTTTTAAAGTGGCTGCAGTAAAAAAATCATAAACATCACCCACAGCTAAGAATCACAAGTAAAATACATTACATCTGTTTAAGGTTTTATATGTTGAGAGAAACGCTTGAGGTAAAAGCTGGCACTGGGGACAAAAAATTAAATGTAAAACACTAAAAACATCTATCTCTGTCTAGCAGTTAAATACATCTTTAATCTCAAACACCAGGTGAGTATCCTACAAAATCCATAATGAGGTTTTGCCACTCCAATTCATTGTGAATGAATTGACTTGACTTCACAATATGAAAACTCCTGCTATAATCTATAAATCTGACATTGCACCTTCACTTTGCAGGTCTGCATGCTTTATATTTAGTTGTTTTTGTCCTTTTGCATAAAGTACATCTATTGTGTTTAGCATTACTGCAGCAAAAACTGAGCACCTGTGACAGTGGAACATCAAGAAAATGTGTAGAATATAGATTGGATTCTCTCTCACAAACACAACAGTTACACCTTGACATGTTCACATCTATTTGACTTATTATAGCCTATAACTTAAATAATACAACAGTAATTTGTTATTCCATTACTATTAGTATCATTAAAATTGCATGTTCACATGGGTCCTACAATGATGGCTCACGTTTGTGAATGTAGGACTATTCACCTAGTAGATAAATTTCACTATTACATTGGTCTTTAAAAAAATGTCACAAAGTGTTCACATAGGTTATGTTATTAATTACTTGTGTCATCCCAGAGACCTGTTCATCTTCAGAACACAAATTAGAATATTTTAGATGAAATGCTCCTCATCCTCTACAGACAGCAATGGTCCCGAGATGGTCATAGTCCAGATAAGGCACAAAAAAACAGTCAAAACATTCCATGTGACTTCAGTAGTTCAACTGAGAACATGCCAAGCTACAACAACACTTTAGTGAGGCAAAACAAAACAGTAAATACAAAATTGTTTGCGTATATCTCTCCCACATTAGATCAGCGTGTGTGTTTACTATGAGCAGTAAGCGCACACCCTAAGCTGTTGTGTGTTTACTACGAGCAGTAAGCGCACACCCTGACCTGTTGTGGCAGAGGCAAACAAGTTATATTTACAGTACTTTTGATGCACAAATGTGTTTGAGTTTTGTATGATTACAGTTGAACCACTGAAGATAGAAGCAATGTTTTGACAAAGTTTTTAGTTCCTTTTCTGGACTTTAAACATCTTGGGACACTTGCTGTACATGGAGAAAAAGAAAACTATAGCTTCATGGCAAATGAGTCAAATATCACATCGAAATCACCAAAACAGGCACAAACCAATGTTTAGTTTGGAGAGAGAGAAGGGAGGAAGAAAAAACATTTGCAGATTCTAAAAATAACTTTTCTCTGTAATTTTAACACAAATTTCACTGTAACAGGTGCTGTTATTTTGCTCCAGTGACACCTTCAGAGAACACCGTAGTCAGACATCCATAGAAAAGCAGAGAGTTTGGTGTGGTGTAGCAGAACTGCAATAGACGTCTGTCCAGGCTGACACTGGTTTAGGCCATCGGTATGTCCTTGATACCCTCAACTGAAGCTTCCAGAAAACCTGCAATAAATGAAATACTAGGTTACAACCAAGTTGGTATCTGCTATTATACAAAGTGAAATTCAAACATTTATTTTAATTGAATCCAAATTTGTCCTATAAAATCGTCACATTCAATAATTTGACTCATCCATCTGATATTCCTACTTCACTGATCTTGTTTGGGTTTCATTTACATTTAATTTGATAAGATTAATGATGCAAAATTTCTATTTTTAAATTGAACGCACATACAAACCACACACAATTAGGTACTGCTACGAGTAAACCGCAGTATACAAGAGAGCAAACAGACACAAAGAAACAAAACACACACCAGAACATAGTATAACATCAATAAAGAAACGAGGACAAAGCTGGTTTGTGAACACAGGCAATTATAAACAGAACATTATTTACCGACCAAAGAAAAAACAAACTTGACATAAAATGAACTTAGCAAACTTACATACGGGCCTTTTCCATTCAATGCTGTGTAGTGCGCCTCTAGTTAGGAGAACATATCTAAAGTAAAAGGAAACAACAACAGTAGTTCACTTTATAATAATTATTATATTGCATGTTTATATATTATTGATAACATTGCTCAGTAAAAACTTAAGGTTATTTGATAACTGTTTCTCAAAGTCACAATGTGTAGCCAGCTTTTTTTAGGATAATTCCTATAGTCATACATAAGATTTATCAAGAGGAATTGCAACCAGCAAACAAAAAGTTGGAGAAGAAAAAATATTAACTATAAGAGACTCGAAGAACTAAGAGAAGTGAAGAATTAGGTGTGATATCATCAAGAAGCCTTTAGTTATCACCGGTGCCAGCATTTTCCAGAATTCAAATTTCAGATTCTCGAAAAAATTACTTGGCTGCAGTAAAGAATCATGAAACATTCACCACATCTAATAATTACAAGTTGTTGTAAAACATTACACGTACTGTAAAAGCTGTTTAAAGCTTTTTAGACATACAGGTTGAGAGAAACTCTAGGAGCAGCACTTTTGCAAAAGCCTGCATGTAGGACAGAGAAAAGGGATAGTTCAAATTTAAATTCTGTAATCATTTACTCACCATGTTGAACAAAAGAAGATATTTTGAAAAAAGCTGGAAATCTATAACCATTGACTTCTACAGTATTTGTTTTTTTCCAACTATGGATGTCAATGTTTACAGGTTTTTAGCTTTCTTCAGAATAGCCTCTTTTGTGTTTAACAGACTAAACTCATAATGGTTTTAAACCACTTGGGGAGTAAAATGCAAGTACATTTTCAATTTTGGGTGAACTATCCCTTTCAGCTTGAAAACACCAGAGATCTTATGTAGACCCTTTTCACAAGACAGTTGATGCGTTTCATTTGTCATCTTAATCCTCAAGTTTTTAATATTTAGATTTTTTTTAAATAGCATGTTTATTTGTTTATATGACTTCTCAATGACATCACATGTACTGCTGCTACACATATATCACTATTTTTTTTAAGAATACAAATTTCACTGTAACGGGTGCTGTTTTTTTTGCTCCAGTAATACCTTGAGAGAACACCGTAGTAGTCAGACATCCAT
Organism: Danio kyathit; assembly: GCA_903798195.1. Classification (NCBI taxonomy): domain Eukaryota; kingdom Metazoa; phylum Chordata; class Actinopteri; order Cypriniformes; family Danionidae; genus Danio; species Danio kyathit. The sequence continues at coordinate 471,950 of LR812543.1, forward strand.
ACAAATCATTGGCATGGTGTAGAACTGCAGTCTGTCCTGGCTGACAGGTTTAGCCCATCTGCATGCTCTTGATGCCCTCAACTGGACCTTCTAGAAAACCTAGAAAGTTAAAACACATTACACCTCTTATCTGCTACTATACAAAGTGTAATTCAAGCATTCATTTATGACTAAATACATATTTGTCCCATAATATTGTCACATAGCATAACCTCGCAACATAATATCACAATAATAATATCAATATAACAATATAATATCACACAACATAGCCTAACAATCAATAAACAAACAGATTAGAAAGAGAATATCACCAACCAAAGCACCAAGATTTTTAACAGATAACTTAGTAAACCTACATATGGACAAAGCCTTTTCCATTCAATGCTGTGCAAGTTAGAGCGTCTCTGGAGTAAGTTACATCTCTACAAGTAGACAACACACAACAGTGAAACGACAGCAGTTCACTTTGTAGTAACACTACAGCGTATAAAAAAGATATTGTCTTATAACGTTGCTCAGTAACTTTAAACCGCGTTTGGAGTTTATCGATTTGAATTTGCCAATTAAAACAGGTAAAAACACTAATATAGACTAAAGTTAAACATGTAGCATTAGCTCGAGATTAGCTGCTGCGTCACCGGAGCGCAAACAAGACTAAAAACCAAACTGGAAAGTTTTAAATGCTTCAAAATTCGAAACACTACAACTCAAAAGTCACCTTTAAGATTAACTGTGTGTAAAACAAGACTGGGGATAAATAAAACATGTAAAGCATCGAAAAACATGCTTACCTCTGAATTCTGCTGCACTGCAGGTGTCCGTTCATTCAAACTTCCCATGAAGCGCTGCGCGTGGCCGCGTGCGCCGAGTCCTCCGTTGATACAACCACCAAAAACGTTGTTGAAAATAGGGTGAAGCCACGACGTTAATTCAACATACAGATCACGATTAAAAAATGTCAACGTTGACTTGTTTAATGATTTCTGTAACTTTTTTCAACCATTTATAATTCAACATCGTTTCAACTTTGAAACAACAACTGACGTATTTTCAACCGCATTTCAACGTTGAAGCCTGGTCATATGCAGGAAGTTTTTCAACCGTTGAACATTAAACGTTGTATCAACATTATTTCAACGTTAAAAACACACCTGACCTTATTTCAACCATATTTCAACGTTGAAGGTCGGTCGTGTGCCGGCTGGGTTAGATCAGATCGCGTTCGCAATACTGGAGTGGAGACGGTTATTACCTGCTCTTCACACACAAAGTATAGGCCTACCTGAAATGTTTAATTAGAAAAACCTCAATAATGCATTGAACAGATCCTCAACGCACTTATTTCGTCCATTTGAGCTGCTGTTTTGCAAATGTCTGCATATACCGGAGCGCTGCGCTCTTTGTCTCTGATGCATCAAGCGCTTTCATTCACGTGCCGGCTGCATGCGCAGAGGCGAGGTGCGGCGCTCCGTATAAGATTATTCTTACAATGCGTTTGTTCTCCTGTCCTTCAATTGAGTTTATTTTTCTACGGTGAATACATTAATTGCTGCGAATAGTTTCAAAGCCTGGCCCATTGTGGTCAATAGTTTTATTAAATAAATTAAAGGTGAAACCGACGGGCCAATATGGATTTTATTAACAGAAAATGATTTAGCCTAATATAGGCTACTCTAAAACTGTATATTTCACTGTAATTTTATATATTAATATTTGATTTAACAGACCAGTTTGTGTTTTGGAGCTGAAGCATAAGCGGACCTTGTTTTGAACTTTCTCCGTCTCACTCACGGGGAGATTTGGAGAGAATTATTAAATACAACTGGCATCAGACGGTTTAGTTTTAATCTGCATCAAACCTGCAGTAAAATATCAGGCTTTAATATAATTAATACATTTAATAAAAGGCTGATTGTTTTACCAACGACGTCAATAGCCTATTGCAGATTAAAGAAATTTTTTAATATTAAAAAGGAAATGACAATATCACAACAAATGCTCAAATAATGTAGCCTATTCACAGCAAGCATGTTTTTAGATTGTGCCGTCTGTCATGTATACCTATAGGTCTGTTATTTTTAACTAAAGAAGATATATGATTTATTATCAGAGCTAGAAACTGCTCATTTCGGTTAATTTTGGCTCGTTAACCGAATGTTAACCTTTAACAGATTAATATTAAAATATTAATAAAAAAAATAATTGACGTGTCTATATGACGTGTGACACATTAAATATTGCATTTTAAAATACTGATTCATTTTACATGCGAACAGCATAATAGAGTATCTTCACCTGCTGTGTTTTCAGCAGCATATAAAAACAGAAAAAAACTAAACAAAAAGAAAAATAAATTCTGCAGATAAGTCTTCTGTGTCAAACTGTGAACAAAATATCCTTCTTTCATTTTGCTTCTTTGACAAAATAACGTAGGCACGTGTGTTGCGCGCTACTGTTACTGCACGCGCTTTTCCATTCCAAAAACGCGAGGCGCACCGCCTTTATTGATGATAAGAAAAAAGGAGGGCGGTGCACTTTTTTTATGTCACTAGGAAACGACTGAATGAGCAAGCCGTATTGTGCGCGAGTGTTTCTGTCAGTAATTGTAATTTTTGCATTATGATATTCAAGATTTGTAAAGTCATACAGCTTTGAATGACTTGAAACAGCGACCACAAGTCTCTTCTCCATCATTAAAAGCTCACCATAGTCGTCTATAGACAACAGAAACACTGTTGTCACCTCAAAGGAAACCCCGCCTCTGCGGGGTTCTTTAGCGGTAAGCTCACAGTGAGCCTCTGTAATAAAACCGGAAGGAAACCCCAAATCGGACCACACTAGATCCAGGCCGTAGCGAACCATATATGGGTCATGTCAGATCCGTCGATACAAAACCGAAAGCCGCTCTCCGGCGTTCTATGAATGGATGGCGTGGTTGGTAGGGCAGCGTGAGTGAATTTTGACGCACGTTTAGCTTCCTGCCAGCAGAAATGAATGTCAAATGTTTAGCTGTACTAAGCACTAACGTTATTCAGAATCAATTTGATTGACATCCTCCGTTAACTAAGGTTGACTGCGCTTTAGCAAAGGCTTTACGTTGAAAGGGTTTACATTTAGGCATAGCCTACGTGTAAAGATGATGCTTGTCAATTTACACGATAATAAATCATGACAAGTGTGCTAATCAGCACAAAGTCATTAAATGTTTTAACTAAAACATAAATCTTAATGTAGAGACGCAAGTCGGGATTCACCTTACATAACAACACACACACATACACATCGATATAACTATATATATATATATATATATATATATATATATATATATATTATATATATATATAATATATACACATACATGTATATATAAAAGATGGAAACAAAATCAAAAAAGAAAGAATACACTTACCACAGACGAGAATCTTCCTCTTGTCTTGACCGTTGAATATCCCATAATGCCTCGGTAGATTTGAAATTTACAGCAGTATTCTGTATTCTGTGTTAAACTGTCACGTGACCACAGAATTCACAAACTTTACAGCCAAATGCTATATTGTTAGAAAAACAGTCAGCTGCTGTAAAAAAAAATGCTGTAATTTTTACAGCCATTTGTTACAGTGTGGACTTAGTCTGAAGCCTCATTTTAAACATTTACTAAAACGGCCTTTTCATCATCTTAGAAATAGCCCGCTTACATCCTTTCCTCTCAAGGCCGGACTGCAAATTCTGCAGCACGTGTGCTGACACATACTGTACATCATCTTGGTCTCGTATTGATTTTAAGACATTGATCTTAACATATAAAGCAGTTCATGGTTCTGCTCAAGGTTACATTTGTGACTTGATATCCATTTCCTTTCCTCTGCCTCTCTCTGTCTACGCTCTGCATCGGGTCCTACGCTGTTTCAGCCTCGCTGTAAACTCAGCACCATGGGAGGTAGGGCGTTCTCTTTCCGTGCACCCAAACTGTGGAATGCTCTCCCCCAACCATTCTCACCCCGAAGGCGTCAAAATCTGAAGCATGGTCAAGCACCTTGCGCGTCAGTATAAGGACGCTGAAGGTGCCCCCTGGCATTACTATACCGACGCAAAAGGAATTCCATTGCTTTCAATGGGTTGCCCTGAAGCATCATATAGAGACGCTTAAAGCCTCATATAATTACCAATAGGTGTCAACGCAATTTTTTTAAACCTGGTTTACACCTATTATCGCAGTTTTTTATTTAAAACTATGTGATTTTTGTTTTGTTCATGAAAGCGTCTGTACACAGGGTCGAGACAACTGTAAATAAGGATACACGCAGGTCAACGTTACTTCCATTCAACGGTGAGTTTAACATCGCTCAGCTATTGGTCAAACTGCATCACCGGTGAGTTCGACTGCTCTTCACGAGGCGTGCAACAATACGTGGTAGGTTAATGCTGCATAATTTTTTTTTTTTTTTGGGATTAGTTGGTGTTGATAAATATGTTATCATTACTTTATATTTAATGAGTAAAATTATTTCGATTGCCCAGTTTAGGGTCAATATGGCTAATAAAACTGATTAATTCATTTTAATTGTATTTTTTTACTTCAAAAAATATTACATTTAAAGTACTAAGATTAAAAAATATTTTAGCTGATCTTTTTTATCAAATTATTCATTGAAGTTGGGGGTCATTGTATGTCGCGATCTATTTTTTTTTTTAAGTCTATGGTCGCGATCCCAAGGTTCATTGCAATCCCAGGGTTCACTGCGGTTTTCCACTCGGTAAATAAGAAGTAAATAAATAAAGACGATTTGTTGATTCACATTAGGGGTTTGTTTAGAACATTTATAAAAGCAAGGTAGCTATCTCCTGATGCAGTACATGACTGCAGACTTGATATAAATAAAGCATGTACTGTAAAATAGCAACGTTATCTAATTACATCCTAGTTTATTTATTAAAAAAAATATTTTTCCCACATTTAGTCATGCATAGCTCAGAACTATGCAGTTATACATTTTAAGATGAGGAACAGTTACCAGATTGTTGCTTTCCACAACAGTAATCGTCCAAAATCTATATAAATGGTGCAGATAAATGAATATATGGAATAAAAATTACCTCTAATAATAAAATCGTATTCGTAACTGCATCAATATTAAAGCAAATCAAGAGTTTCTCAAAAGTTTAAAGGCTACATTGTAACTACAATTATTTCCCATGCCTTAAAAGAAACAAAAAAGGTAGACATAACAGAAATTCTGCATGTCTGAGCACATTTTATTCATTGTACAACACAAAACTAACCAAAAACTGCTTAATCTACCATATATATATATTTATTTATATATACACACATTGAAGTCAGAATTACCTAATTAACCTAGTTAAGCCTTTAAATGTCACTTTAAGCTGTATAGAAGTGTCTTGAAGAATATCTAGTCTAATATTATTTACTGTCATCATGACAAAGAGAAAATAAATCAGTTATTAGAGATGAGTTATTAAAACTATTATGATAGAAATGTGCTGAAAAAAATATTTTCTCTGTTAAAATGAAATTGGAGAAAAAAAAATAACAGGGGAGCTAATAATTCTGACTTCAACTATATATATATATATATATATATATATATATATATATATATATATATATATATATATATATATATATATATACAGAGGTGTAAATTATAAGGTGTTATTGAAAAATATTAATATTTTTTTAGTTTGCAATTTTCAGGTCTTTCAAATTACTTTAAAAATACAAATTTATTTTCTAACAAGCAAAAGCTAAAGGCACTTTTAGAACCCATGCCTATATTGTTAAATTGCACTTGTCCCTCTCTCTATCTCTGTTAACACATTTGTATTTGTTTAATCCTTGTGTCTTTCAGTCTGTTTCTGCCTAACACCATGAGTGATACAGAACTCCATGAGCAACCTATGAACCTTGATACTCGAATTGATCATCAAGATCTCAATTATAAGCTCAAGTCTTGATGACTACTTGGTGATCTGCAGGAAGCACCAACCAGTAAAGACACCTGAATCAAGGGTATGTTGGAGAAAGAGACAGGCACATAGTGTAAGGAAGGCCAAGACCGATCTGGAATCAGTCAAGGGTTAGTTTTTCATTTCATGTATTTTTAAATATCTACAATGTTTAGACATATATGGTTGTATGAGATAAATGTACATGTATTTATTCTTCCACTACTATTGTAATAACGGAAAGAGACACATTAGTTTTACTACTGATTTGTATGACACCTTATAGACCATAAACTGATTGGACTGTCCACGTTGTTGTCCAGGAAATTAGAAGTCTGCTTATGCTGCTTGTCTACTAGTCTTAGGATAAGTTGGAAATGTTGTAAATGTTCATTTTTTGTTCTTTTTATCTGGTACAGATCATAGGAACTCCAATCTTCCCAACTGTGAGAGGGCCTTGCTCCAGTGACTGTTGGTGTGTATTTCATGGTTTCCATTAGTCCCTGTAATCGGTAGACCTAGGTGACAGTGGGCTAGAGTAACATTTTGGTTTTATTTAAACTAAGGCATAATGATGGCCTTTTTATCTCGGATTTGGTCATGCAAGTAATGTATCTTAAAATATTTTTATATCTTTCCATTGTAGGTGGAAAGATGTTGGTATAATTATTTTTAATATACTGCCAAGATCTCAGCAGACAGTTTTCTGAGATATTTTTGAGTGGGAGTCCTGTGCGATACAAGGTGGATAGTATTTGCTTCATCTGTCCTTCTTCCACACCAGATATACTGCCAATTTAAGTGGATGTGAACTATAAGGATTATCATTTTAAGAATGCACTAGGTACTTAAAACTGTATGTGTTGAAACTAAATTAATAAGAAAGCAGCTCTATGATGTTCACCTAGTAAAATTAGATTATAAGATGTTAACTGTTATGTACTTGTGTAGCAGATCTCAAATGGATATCCCTCTCAGACACCACAGAAACACGGTCACACACAGATGAGGTGAAGGAAACGCTGATTTTATTCCTTAAACAGAGTAGTGAGGCACAGTGAGTACACACTATTACACCGGAAACCTACTCTCTCATCCCTGCATGGAAAATACACGTGCAAATTAAACTCTAAATAAAGCACAATAAACACGGCATTTTAGAGTAAAATACACTGCTCACACAAATGCACATTATGACAGAAACCCTTAGCAACATTTTAACATCAAAAATATAATGATTGCGATCGCAAAGAGATTGTAAGTGCAAGATAAATGAGAGCGAAAATTACCGCTGCTTCTCCACCTGCGCACACCACGCAACTGAGCGCGAGCACACAGAGGGGAAGCGGTTGTTGCTAGATCGGATTACGTTTGCGGCCGGAAGTTAACGAGAATTATTTACGTGATTTATGAAATTTCTGATTTATTGTATTTTATTAACGTCTACCCCCAACCCCAACCCTAAACCTAACCGTCACAGAAGCGTAAAAACAGTTGTTGTACAGAGTATTATTTATCTTATCTATTAAATTACCCAATAAATTGTATTTTATAACCCCTATCCCCACCCCAACCCTAAACCCAACCGTCACAGTACTGTAAAAATATTAATTATTGTTATAGTGTCATAAAAAAATGGCGCTATATTAATGTGCATATCGCGCTTCCGGCCGGCCGCATATCCGATCTAGACTTTACCAGGGGAAGCTTTACCGGTCTCCCGGTGTCACACTTATTACAGCCCCACCTACAACAAACATAGGAACTTTCGGAACGTATGAAACAAAACATTAAGTGCAAGTTTTGCTGAAGTTAACTACTTGCTAAAACATGCTTTCCTTGCTGTATAAAATGGAATGGAATGGAAGATTTGTGGACTACATTAACTAATGACATGACCTCCAAAGAGTTGCAAAAAGCTGTCCAAAGTTCCAGCACCCTCTTTAAGCCCTTCACTTTGGTGTTTCATGCCAAAGCACATTAATTTAAATGTGGGATAGGTGAACTATATGATTATCTTAAACTGATGCCAAAACTTTGTTATTAGTTTAATTATTTGTTTTTTTGTATATGTTAACCAGGTGAAATGGAGTGAGGCGTACCAGGATAGGTGTGGTTTAACTCTTGGGGAGGAGGTTGGAACAGTGCAATGTTTCCTCTCTAGGATTGCAGGGACCAGACACGCTACTGTAACTCTCATGGTCATGTGCTGGAATTAGCAGATGTTCAACAATTTGGCCATCCCGCTGACCTGTTATATCAGAAGGTAACGACATCCAGTAGAATTTGTTTTAGATGTTCAGTAACCTATTTGAATAGTATTATGATTTTGATTGCTTATCACCGTAGACCACAAAAGCTCTGTAACGGCCCGCTTAATGTTTGATGTACAGTGTATACAAATGTCATGTCCCCTTTAAGATGACTCCTTCTATGGTTGTTTTACCTTTTGCATGGAAGCACGCATGCGCGAGAGCTCAGTTGAGTTCCAGCGAGCTCTGAGAAGTGTGTGATGGTTGCTCTACCGCTGTTACTTATTTTTGATAATATCACATTTTATTTTGCGACGGATGTTTGAGTGTATTTTTAATTTCCTTTTGCCCACTCCTTGTCGTTGACTGGCATGTGTGTAGTCGACAGCACTAGGGAGAAAATGCATAAAGGCTGATAAGCAGAGCGATATTGTTTCTGTCTCTTTTTTTTTCCTTTTTCCTCCGGGTAAACACTGAGACACCTGGCACCCGTCACAAATTGGCGCCCGAACCACTGGATTCTACCAGACCATCTTCTGTCTTCTCTGGCATCGAGGATCGCTGATTTCGCCGAGAGGTTGCATTTCTTCCCCGTGAATGGCAGCGGACGGACCGCGTCACATAGCTCGCGTCATTGAACACGGAGAGCACGCGGTCGATGTGTGATGAACACAGGTACTGTAACATGTTTTTCGACGGATATCCTATTTCTCTCGCTAATCAACAGGGTGTTTGCTGTTACGGGAGCTTTTTCTAATTTTGAACGATTCTTTGGATGATTTTTTTGCTTGGGGATCTGTGAACTGCTGCTTGGGGAACTAAAGTGAACTGCGTCATAACTTATCTGCGGACTGTTTTTTCGGTAATACGGACGTTGTTTTGCGATCACCGTCTGTTTACTGGACAGGGAAAGCCAAAAGAGAGGACTTCAACTTATTTCTCTTTTTTCGATATTGTTATTTTGGGACTTTTTTTCCCCAGCATTAACTGACTGTGTGAAAAAAAAAAAAAAACATCAAGTCTTTTTGGTGGGTTGTTTACACATTTATTGGACTTTGTGGTGAACTTTATTTTTTTATTTTTGTCCTATGCCATTTACAGTGTTATTCTGTTTGTGTGAAAATGGGGGATTACTGCTAATTTGGGACTAACATAGTGGGAAAAAAAAAGGGAAGAAGAATTTAAGTGAGAGTTCGCACACGATATTTAGCTGTTTATATATTTTTGTGTACAGTGTTTTTTGTGGGGGTTTTAACAGTTCTTCAGTTATTAGTTTTTTTTGATAGTATCATGGCTATTCGCCCTGGATGGCAGTTAGACCTCACGGACTGTTCAACAGACGATGACTTTCCTCAAAGAAGGGGAGAATTTGCAGGAGTCTGAGGGTGATTTAGGGGCTGAAGTCCAACTGTTTACGTGCAGAGGTGACAGTTGCTGCAAAAGTGTCTGCGTGACTCCATTGACCTACAAAAAGGTATGCTAGACCAATTAGTGCATCATGACTGTACCACATCTGTTGCTCCACAGACATTTCCCCTGGCCAGTTCAACACCGTATGGGGTGGCTCATTTGCCACCGGCAGCCTCAAGGTCAGTGCCAGTTAATGTCGCCCATAATGCTGCACCCACACTCGCTCAACACGTGGAGGGGATATAAGTGCCGCAACAACTGCACTTACCTCTTTACTTTATCAGTCACGACTTGAACCGCCAGTGTTTGCTGCGGATGGTTCCTTAAATCCAGAGGAATGGCTTCAATCGCTGAATGTTTATAGAACCTCTATGGATCTCACAGATGCCCAAATTCTAATGGAACTTCCACGTTTCCTGCAAAGGAGCCAAGGAAATGGTATACTGTCCTTAGCCCTCATGTGACCACCTGGGCTCAGTTCTGTGAGTTTTTTAGAACTGTCTTTCTTCCGTGCGACAACCAAGAGCGTATCTGGAGGGGGATTCTGGACCGCATGCAGGGGCCAGAAGAGCCCCTTCCAACCTTTGTGGCTCACATGTTGGGTGAATTCGGAAACTGAAGTCCCCTCCAACTCCACAGGAGCAAGTTGATTTGATAAGGAAACATGCACTGGAAAATATAGAGTCGCACTCTATGGCACCCCCATACCTACTGTTATGGACCTTCTGTTGAGGGCCCACGAGCTTCATGCTGTTTTGGGTCCTAGTGTTGGGTGTCTGCCTCAGAGACAGTCGAATAAGATGCCCCCTAGAGAACTCTACTGTTTTCCCGTGTTCCTTGCCTGGTTTTACTTCTCGTAATTGCCCAAATTGTGGCCCGAAACCGAGGACAAGTCAAGCTGGTCTAGTATCTGTTGAACAGTCAGATAACACCGATGCGGTTCATTACACAGTTGAGACAGATAGCCCAACCCAGGCCATTGTGGATGGAAATGTGGCCTCTGGCTTAATTGCCTAGGGGAAACTTCAGGGGGGGGGAGGAGGACGTACAGTCGGGCATTCCTCCCTCCAGAAAATAAGTGAGCCTCGTTTCCTAATGCTGATATGGCTGTGCAACCAACATTGTGTCATGTGAATGATGTTGTTTCTACGTCCTCTTGGAACACCCATTCAGGGTAAAAAGTAAATTTTCAGGGACGTGCTCTAGAGCCAAACCCTTGACACTGGCGCTTCTCTGTCTGCTATACAGGCAGAGGTTGTTCAGTATATTCAAAGAGTGACTCAAGTTGGAAACCATGGTCTTCAGCTCCTATTCAACTTGCTGATGGTGCTCCTTGTTGCCCACTGGGTTTGAATATGGCTTCCATTTGGGTTTTTGGGCCAACGCTTCTATCATCGATTTGCCGTCATTCAACACTTTCTTCGCCTGTCATTTTAGGGATGGACTTTATGTTGAGATCAGGAGTCACAATGCATATCCCGTCCAGACAGTGGTGTTGGGGGATGAACCTGTTGCCCTGGAAGAGTTGGAGGGTCCAGAGGTAACACGGCCTAGTGTTAACCTGTCATGCTTAGGGGTTAGTTCCCCTACCCTATCAGACAAGTGGAAGAAGCTCCTTAAATAGTGAGCAGAAAAGTGAGCTGATGCGAGTTCTAGAGTCTTTCGCTGGATTGTTTGATGGACATTTGGGACACACCTCTCTCGTGGAGGCACGAGATTAATACAGGCGATGCCAAACCGGTTCATCTGGCTCCATACCGCACGTCTCCTGTTAAAAAACATGTAGTGCCTGGACCATCTAATATTGTCCGGTACTTAAGATTAGCTCATAAGGTTCGAATTAAGTTTATATTAATTCTCGGGGATTGAATCAAGAGATTCAAACGACTGGTTCACAGTCACAATTAGGTTACCAACGCTTACGTCATCTATTGGTCCACCCTAATAGAACAAGCAACCGTAACTTTACCTTTAGTAAATCTATGTTGATTATTACTTGGCCAAAATAACAATATAAGCGTTTCACAAGCAGGTAGCAAGACCATATAGCTGAGGCAGTAACTTAAAACACATAAAAAATCCGACAAGGATCTTAAAATGAAACACAAGTTTATTAAGCTACACACACAGTAAAACTACTCTAATGTAAAACAAACAAACACAAAGATGCACACACACACACCAGTTCTGGAATGGGTTGAGTGACTGAGAATGACCAACTAAGAGTCCAACGTCTCGCACGTGATAAGTTCTTAGCATTGCAACCTTAGAGAGCCACCAAGCAGAGAATCTGACTAGATTTACTGTAAACGTAATTAACACCAGCTTCAGCCAGGAACGAAGTTGGTTTGTGTTACTTGCGTTAGATGATCAGTTAAACTCGTCAGCTGGTTTGAAGGGAACTCCGGCGCAGCCGATTGGTTGCCGTGCGTTGACGTAGTGGGATGTCTTTGTTGAAGAGGGCTTTTCCTTCGTCTTCTGGAGCGTGGGACTCGTGGTCCCGGTGACGGAAAGTTGACGTCAGCAAGCGGGAAGTTCGTCGAAAGGGAATTCCTCCAGAGGCTCGATCCTTGAATGACTTCAAAATCAAAGTTCAGAGAAGTTGAATGACTGACCGTGCTGCTTGATGAGATGGCGTCCGCATGTTCACGGGAAAGCAGTTATACGAGCAGGACAAGGTCAGACTGAGTTCATGCGATTGCGAACGTACACAGAAGCGGCGTGGGCTCCTGTGAACGGTCTCGTTGCCGTGGTGCGGTTACGGCGGACAGACGCAGGTCTTACGGGGTGATTCTTCCGAGAGCAATGTCCGGTGCCGTGTTTGTAAAGGCGGGAAGCGTGCAACGCAAAGTTTGTGCGTGGAAACCCCTCGTGAAAACCAAGCGAAAGCAATAAACTTTGCAAGTTTAGGGTTTTTATAGTGGGCAGGACTTAAGGCCAGCCTACTCCATGATTGACCAATAGCCCGTGGCTACTGAGCGAGGCCAAGCCTCTCTTTTTCCTGGTCGTTCACGCCCAGGGAGGGTTGCGTTGTCACGCGCTGGGAGTGAAACTTTATTTACTGTTATCAAATTTAAATGAAACTTTGTAATTAATACTATTTGCAGATACAGTTTTATCGTTTGCACCAATGTTTCCTGAGTTATGAAATCTACAGTTAGACATCAACACTAAGGAACTTTATCAAAATACAGTTAATTACGAGCGTGTCACACGCTGCATTGTTTCATTTACATGCCATATTATAGTGAAAAAACCCTTGCGTACATACATAGTAAAACATACAAAACTGTTAGTAATAAAACACTAAAGCCAACACACACTTTTAAACGTGAATTGTCCGAAAATCACATTTCTCTTTGTTCAGAGGATAATGCTGGGTTCTTCTGCTCCAGTCTCTCTGGAGGGGGGCCTTGCACATATGGAGGCAGACAAATGCCTCTGTCTTCCATTGGGTTTGCGATTCGATTATCCCAGTCATGTGGATCACGAATGGCCCCCAATTTCCTGATGGGCCACTACTTAGTAGCTGGGGCGACAACACGTTCTTTGTTTTAAGAGGGGTAGAAGAGTGTGTATTGGAATTAAGCTTCGGGCGATACTTAATGAAGAAGCAGATGAGGGGGAGCAAGAGAGTCTAGTTTGACTGCAAAAATCTAACTCCGCTTAGAAACATGGCTGAGTTGCTACAAAGAGCTTATTGAGTCGCAAATCAAGGATATGTTGCAAGAAGGTATAATTGAGCCTGCCTCTGGTCCTTGGGCAGCCCCAGTCGTAATTGTCCCAAAACAATCAGGCGAGCCAAGATTCTGTGTGGACTTTCGGGCTCTGAATAAGCTCACAGTTAAAGACTCTTATCCTCTACCGAGGATTGATGAGTCCCTTGACTTCCTGGCTCGAGGAAACTTCATTTCTACCATTGATTTGGCGAGGGGATACTGGCAGGTGAAGGTGGCGGAGAGCTCAAGACCAAAAACTGCATTTGTGTCCCACTGTGGCCTTTTTCAGTTTCGAGTTCTACCCTTTGGACTTTGCAATGCACCCGCCACCTTCCAAAGATTGATGAACACTGTTTTGGCAGGTCTTGTCTATAAAACTTGTGCTGTCTACTTAGACGATATTGTTGTGGCATCCCCTACCTTCCAACAACATCTTACTGACCTGACGGAGGTTCTGTCAAGGCTGGAATCTGCAGGCCTGTCCATTAAGCTTTCTAAGTGCCAGTTCTGCAGGAGTGAGCTTACGTTTCTTGGCTACAATGTATCTTCAAAGGGTATCATGCCAAATGAGGAGAAAGTGAAGGCAGTAACGAATTTCAAAGCTCCAACTACTGTAAGAGAAGTCAGACAGTTTTTAGGCCTTACTAGCTACTACAGACGTTTCATTGTTGACTATGCTCGCCACGCAGAGCCTCTTTTTGCACTTACAAGAGTGGATGTTCCTTTTGTGTGGTCTAGTGATTGCCAGACAGCCATGAATTATCTCAAGGAGAAATTAACATCGGCACCTATTTTGAGGTTCCCAGACTTTTCTCTTCCTTTCTTTATCCATACGGATGCGTGTGATGTGGGGCTTGGCGCAGCTCTTATGCAAAGAGAGGGTCAAGATGTGGTGGTGGCCTATGCAAGCCGGGCACTTCACAAGTCTGAGAGACCATATTCCACACCAGAAAAGGAGTGTTTGGGTGTAATATGGGCCCTTGAACATTTTCGGCCATACATAGAGGGTCTACATGTCACAGTGTTCTCTGACCACAGTAGTTTGAGATGGCTAATGTCTCGTTCAAATCCCTCTGGCCGGCTGGCTTGTTGCTCTCTAAGACTACAGGACTTTGACTTTGAGATTGTTCATAAACCTGGGAGCAGTAACAAAGTGCCTGATGCTCTTTCTCGCAACCCTGTGGCCTGTAGTGTTGAACCCGTTGGACTTCTCCCACACTACGCAATTATTGGCAGCCTTGACCTACGCACCTTACCCCCCGTGATTTTTGCGGATAGGGAAGGCCTTCGGCAGCTGCAAGTAAATGACCCAGTCACAGGCAAGCTAATGCGGATGTTGGAACAAGAGGATGACAAAAGAGGCCAAGAATTGTCAGACTTTGTAGTTCAGGATGGACTCCTGTACTTTGTGGATAACAAAGCGTCCTGCAGTCTTCACCCCATGAAACGCCTTAAATTGTATGCACCTACAGCTATGAGGAGAAGTCTGCTAGAATACTATCATGACCATCCATTGGCTGGACATTTGGGCATGACAAAAACACTGGCAAGACTCAAGCTTCGGTTTTACTGGCCTGCACTATCGTCTGATACCAAACAGTTTGTCGCCTCCTGTACAGTCTGCCAATTCTCTAAACCGAGCCAAAGTAAGCCTGCTGGATTTATGATCCCTATACGTCCACAAAGACCATGGGAGTACACAGGGGTGGACTTTGTAGGCCCTTTACCACGCACACCGTGTGGTAACGCTTACATCTTAGTTTTTGTGGACTATTTTACGAAGTGGATTGAGGTTAGTGCAGTGAGAGAGGCCACTGCTCAAGTTGCTGCCAGCAAGTTGCTAAGCGAGGTCTTTGCACGACATGGTGCGCCCACATATTTTATCTCTGACAGGGGATCTACATTCATCAGTGAACTTTTCAGGCATGTGCTTGGTGCCCTGGGCTCGGAGCACAGACTCACAACTGCCTATAACCCCCAGACGAATGCGACTGAGTGGGTGAATTGTTCATTGAAAACTGCCATACGGGCCTACATTGGCAACAAGCACACCGTTTGGGATCGTTACCTGCCCCAAATTTGTTTTGCCCTAAGAACAGCCCACCATGAAAGCACTGGACACAGTCCATCCATGTTGCTGTATGGTCGAGAACTGAAAACTCCTCTTGATATTATTACCCAACCTAACTGTGATGGAACAGAGGAGCCGGGTGTCCCATATCCTGAGAGCTTGGAGTCTTCGATCCGTGAGGCTTATGATCATGCTGCATCCATTTTGGAAGCCAGTCATTCCAAAAGAAAGAAATATTATGACAAAAAACGTCGGCCTGTCTCTTACTCTGTGGATGACCTAGTCAGAGTAAAAACTCATCCGAGGTCAGATGCTCTGGCAAACTTCACTGCAAAATTGGCACCTGTCTATGCTGGCCCTTACCGTGTTACGCAGAAGCTGTCAGACCTAAACTACAGACTTACTGATGTGAATACAGGAGTAGACACAGGGGTGTTTCATGTTGTGAATATGTTGCCTTTTCATACATGGAACCCTCTGGTTGTGACAGAAGTAGAACCTGAGTCAAGTTCAATTATAGGGGCTTCATCTGACAATCTCTTGGGGGAGGGAATCCCCATGGGAACTTATGGGGGCTCCACTTCATTTAACTCAGCAGACGAGAATTACAGATCAGACTCTGAGACTGCTGGAGTTTCTGATCTATCATTACATGGGGACAATGTTAATTGTTTGCCCGACATGCAAGTTGATGGGGTGACTCAAAACATTGACATGACGGATGGGGGTAGTGGTTTTGTCAGACATAACTATGACCTTAGACCACGACGTGCACCACGAATTACGACCGATTGGTCGACAAATAGATGGACAAATACATATCACACAGAAAAATTGGACCTTAAATAGTGGCTTTATTTGGGGGATGTAGTGCCATATTTTTGTGGACATTTAAAGTTTAAAATCTACCTAACAGGTTGTGAATTTTTCTTGATATGTTCTACATACTGTTCTATTGGGTAAAGAGTTACTAAGAGTACGGTCTTAATTCTGTACTGTATTTATGGTTTATGGTTATATTTACATTTATATTCATAATGTTCTTGTACTTGAATTTTTTTTATTATTTTGTGTAAAAGGGGACAGGAAAAGCAGCTTTACTAATTATGTGTTTGGATTCACTATCATGTATGTTAGTGTGTAACCAACTTTTGCATAATTCTCGGTTTGGGTAGCTTGACAACATTTCATGTATGGAATTGTCATTGTGTTATTGGGCTCAGTAGTGTACGGCTGAGGTCAGCCTTATTTGCCGGGGGGGAATCTGTAACGGCCGCTTAATGTTTGATGTACAGTGTATACAAATGTCATGTCCCCTTTAAGATGACTCCTTCTATGGTTGTTTTACATTTTGCATGGAAGCACGCATGCGCGAGAGCTCAGTTGAGTTCCAGCGAGCTCTGAGAAGTGTGTGATGGTTGCTCTACCGCTGTTTACTTATTTTGATAATATCACATTTTATTTTGCGACGGATGTTTGAGTGTATTTTTAATTTCCTTTTGCCCACTCCTTGTCGTTGACTGGCATGTGTGTAGTCGACAGCACTAGGGAGAAAATGCATAAAGGCTGATAAGCAGAGCGATATTGTTTCTGTCTCTTTTTTTTCCTTTTTCCTCCGGGTAAACACTGAGACACCTGGCACCCGTCACACTCTGCAAAACAGAATCCATGAAACTGGCAGTGACCGGAAACCAACTGGATGACTGGGTCTGTGATGTAGAGTGGGCAGACGGTGAGGAAATTATTGTTTTTATTACATGTTGTCATGAAAAATTGTAAGTTTTACTAATTTTGTAATTTCCACTAGCAGAAGCAAAGACAACAAAAAACAGCAATGATGTGGATGTCTTCGTCATATGGCATGGTATGTAGACTAGACTTCTGCCAGTTTTAATTCTTTAAAAGTTGATGTATAATCCATATGATTGATACAACTTTCTTCTTATGAATACATTTCAGACTCTGTCAATCTTACAACAAGGAGAAGAGTGTTCAACATCATCATGCTAGTAAGGATTCTTCAGGAGAAGCAGAGGATTCTTGTGGCAGAGATGGCCAACCACTACAAATACCTTTCAACTCATCCTGGATCCTTCAGAGAACTGTCCTGCTTGTTTGCCACTGAAAAGTATGTATTTATATTATTTGGCACAAACATAAGCATAAGATTACCCAGTCCAAAGGATGTTAATAAATTTTAATGTTGTTGTGTTCTTCTTTTAAGATTCGACATGTGGCCTAAACGAAGAGGGGTTGAAAAGTCTGTGGATCATCATTCTTTGAAAGCAACAAAATAACTGAGAAAAAAACAATGATACGACGGTGCAAGCTAGAGACCTGCAAGGTATCTGCAAGTTTTGGCTGGAGCAGAGAACATACATTTTTTTTAAATAAAGCTCCAGCTGATGAGTATGACATTGACTACGGATTTTCTTTTACTGTAAAGAAAGAAGACAATGACCTTAACCCTGAATCTAAAGCATGTAATAAAATCTGATTTTCATCATAATTAAATAGTCTCTTTTTTTCCAAATACATAGATATGTACAGTATGTATGCATGCCTCTAAAATCAATCAGTGGTGTAAATTAACTGCTTACATGTATAGATTTGAGGTACTCTATATGAAAATAAAATAAATACATGAACTGACATGATAAAGAATGTGTATTGAATTTTTGCATATACTTGGCCAAAAAATGTATATTATTATTATTATTATTATTATTATTATTATTATGGTCAACTGCTCAGATACCTCCAGTCAATATGTGGCTGAGACCGGTAACCAGACTTCTACCACTGGAAAATTAACCTGAGATTTACAGATCTGATGTGTTCTGGCACATTTGGTCCTCCTTCTGGATTTTTCTTGAGGGTACTCAGTGACTGTATGTCTTTCTAAATTTGTTTTAAAATCTCCTTTTATTTTTGTTTTTGCTTTGAAACATTTGTATGCATTTGTTAGAATGTCTAACAAAAACTGCTGTACTTGTTACTAGATACCAGTACCACTGTTGTTCTGTTGAAAATTAAAATAATATTAATTACAATAAAATAAAAAATATGTGTATAATGTTCTATTGAACGCAAGAAAATAAAATAATGCCAAATAAAACATTTTCAAAACAAACAAAAAATAAAATAAAACAAAATATGATTTTTTTTTTATACATCAAACATCTCAGTAGCTTATACTTGCATATAAGTACAGCACAAAATTATTTTACTTCTAGTTTAGATAATCTAAAGGTTTGCATTTTTATTTTGTTGGTTAATGGCTATGTATTTTTAATCATTTGGAGGTTTGAACTATTCACAGAATTTGTAAAGATATCTTTTCATCATTGTAACTTCATTTCTACTATTTTCATGATTCTTACAATGCAGCAATTCTTTCAAAACATAATTGGTTAATAAAGAAAATAAATAGCAAATTAACCCATGATGAAAACTATAATTAAATGCAGTGTCTACAAAATTATCCAGATTGAGTTTCACCACAAGACACAATAAGTTGCATGGCGTAATACTAATTTGAAGAAATATGGTATGATAAAGGGGAAATTTTTATTTCAGACTTTAGTCCTTGGCTGAAGAAAGACGACAAAGGCCACGTTTGTCAGTATCATAGTGTAGTATGCTGTGTAATAACTGAAAACTGTTTAAAGATTATTATAGGGACACATGCAGGACAAAGAAATTATGTGGAATCATTATTTACTATTAAATACAAGTTCATCCATTGTCACTGGGGTGGTACCTTTTCAAAAGGTACAAATTTGTACCTAAAAGGACCATATTAATACCTCAACGGTACACATTAGTACCTAAAATGTACAAAAGTGATCCTCTTAAAATTTTTAGGTACTAATATATACTTTTGAGGTACCAATATGAACTCTTTAGTTACAAACATGTACCTTTTGAAAAGGTACCACACCGTGACAGCTCGCGTACCTTTATTTCTGAGAGTGTAGTTACACAAGTTGAAGATTTAGAAAGTAAAAATATTTAGATAAAGAGTTGTTTTCAAAACAAATACAATGCCTTTAAAAAGGTTACATTTATAAACATTTACATATTTTAAAATAGCTTTTATCCATATTTCAAATAAAGTGTAATCAATTAAACATCAAACGACCATTAATGAAACAATTTATTTTCCAGAATTAATCCAGTGTCATAAAATCCACACATATTATTCTGAACACTTACTATTCAATGAATTAACCAATTACTCATATAATTTGAGAGGAACATATATCATATTGCTGATAACTAGTGATTTAAGAGGATATTAATGTTGTACAGCTTATTTTGTTTTTAACACAACTGTACATGTGACAATACAATTTGTTGTCCATGTTGAACATGATACATCTATATAGGTTTTACTGCCCTTCTACTCCCAGGGGATGTGTAGAGCCCCATGAAAAGGAAAAAGTGTTCACATTGCAAACGGCTCTAACTCGAAGTCAAATTAGAATATATAAGAGAAAATCCGCAAGACTATTACCTATGCTATGTTTAATAAATAATGTTGGACATAGTTTTGTGATGTATACTGAAAGTCAATAAAAGCTGTTAAAAAAAACACTCATTGTAAAATAACAAATTTATGTCTGGCTTTCAAATATGGGTAACGCTTTCTTTTACAACCCGCAAAGTACCGCGTAAGTACAGTGAAATAACGGTGTACTTTTCTGTACGTATAGTATAAGTATAATGAACCTATGTGTAGGTATAAGGGAACAAACTGTAATACTTGGATAATAAGGGGGTAACAACCAGATATTCAACACATAAAGAACCGCGTAAGTACAGTGAAATAACGGTGTACTTTTCGGTACGTATAGTATAAGTATAATGAACGTATGTGTAGGTATAAGGAAACAAACTGTATATGCTTTGGTAATAAGGGGGTAACAACCAGATATTCAACACGAAAAGTACAGCGTAAGTATATTGAATTTACTGTGTACTTTTCTATAAATTGCAATAATGTTTGGGTAATAAGGGGGAAACAATATGATATTCAACACGCAAAGAACGTCGTAAGTATATTGAATTTACGATGTACTTTTCTTTAAGTATTGTATACATGTAAAGAATGATGCAAGGGTGGTGACAACGTAATGCAACCTGCAAATACATGCACCTGCATAAGTACATTAATAATAGTACCCTTATTCAGGGTTTTATATGGGGTGTTTAATGAATGAAATGTTTACAACCTGTGAAATAATGAAACCTTATTGTATACTGTATGTATTTTAAATCTGCAATTCAATATAAAAACATATTTCCATACACAACTTACCTTATTAATGTTCACTCGTCGATCTCACCACTGCCAGCAATGTCTCAGCATCACTATCAATAAATAACTTTGCATGATATAGACCTACCGTGAGGGTTCAATGCGGATTAAAACAGGCTAGCATCTTTACTGCTGTTTGCAAAAAAAAAAAAAAAAAGGGTGGGGGGGACCAACTGTTGCATTTCAGTGAATGTATAGCTGATGTTTTACAGAAAAATGTTGTAATTTGGTCTTCAATCAATTAAAACTGCTGCTGTAGTTTTCTCTGTTCTTAGTGTTCAAGTAAACACTAGTGCGTTGAACTTTAGCTTCTTCCCTCCTTGTTCCCTGTAGTTAAAGGGTAAATACAGTATTTGTTCCCCCCTTGTTCCCTGTACCTAAAGGGTAAATACAGCATTTGAGGGTTGTAAATTAAAGTGAAGCTTTGTTGCCTCCTTGTTCCCCCCTTGTTCCCTGTACTTACACTGTACATACAGCATTTGAGGGTTGTAAATTAAAGTGAAGCATTGTTCCCTCCTTGTTCCCCCCTTGTTCCCTATAGTTACACGGTACATACAGCATTTGAGGGTTGTAAATTAAAGTGAAGCTTTGTTCCCTCCTTGTTCCCCCCTTGTTCCCTGTACTTACACAGTACATACAGCATTTGAGGGTTGTAAATTAAAGTGAAGCTTTGTTCCCTCCTTGTTCCCCCCTTGTTCCCTGTACTTACACAGTACATACAGCATTTGAGGGTTGTAAATTAAAGTGAAGCATTGTTCCTTCCTTGTTCCCTGTACTTAAAGGGTAAATGCAGCATTTGTTCCCCTCTTGTTCACTGTAGTTTACAGGGTAAAATCTTGAAGATAGTGAAACAAATATACAAACACACAATATATTTCTTTACTTTGTAACCTTTATTTAATAAATAGACATTTTAAAACACTTCATCTTAATCAAACATTGTCTCGTCTGTTATTGGCTATACTCATTCATTCATTCATTTTCTTTTCAGCTTAGTCCCTTTATTAATCTGGGGTCACCACAGCGGAATGAACCGCCAACTTATCCAGCATATGTTTTACGCAGCGGATGCCCTTCCAGCAGCAACCCATCACTGGGAAAAATCCATACACACACATTCACACACATGCACTACGGACAATTTTAGCTTACCCAATGTCACATGTTTTTGGACTTGGGGAAACCGGAACACCCAGAGGAAACCCACGCTAACACAGGGAGAACATGCAAACTCCACACAGAAATGCCAACTGACCCAGCCGAGGCTCGAACCAGCGACCTTCTTGCTGTGAGGCGATTGTTCTACCTACCACCATGCTGCCATGCCTATACTTAAACAACAAAATACATTATTTCCTTCCTCCTTTTTCTGGCATCTCTTGCTCGGCTTCTTTTTTCCTCTCTTCTTCTTCTCAGCTTCCACTGAGGACGCTGATGGTGAGTGGCTGATGGAATCCCATGGGTCTTGCTGCTCTGCATTTAATATAAAAAATATATACAGACATAAAGGCTTTTAGTAAGCTATACATCTTTCTTTTGCTGTTTAAAATGTGTGTTGGTTGTCCAACAATTCCACACACTAAACATTTACAGATATCATATGGACACTATACATTATTATCGTAATGGACGTAAATTAAAAGTAAAACGTCCATAATGATGCTCTAAATGGGGTGGAGTAACTTCTTTAGAGAACAACCCCATAATTTCTTTGTGCAAATTATATTGTTTTACACAAACACGCATTTAAAATAAAATCCAATATTAGTTTTGTCATATATAATATACAATATCATATAAATCATGTAAATAAACAAATAATGAGGCTATTTATTAAAAAAATGAAATGTAATATTTATTAGAAAATGAAAAAAAATCCTATTTTAATAATAATATTAATGATGATGATGATTATTATTAAGTAGGATATTGTTTATTTATTTTTTGAAAAGTCTGCTTTTAATTTGAGCACGTGCAAACCCCTGCAGATATGCTCTAACCAGCAGGCCCATGTCATATACAGTACAGATACTTAATAAATAACCCACTATAAATTAAAAGAATTAACGTATGCTGTGTTTTTTTTAACAAGCTTTGGAGATGTAATATAAATTCCGCTTTTAAAAAATAGTCACCTATAGCTTTTGTCATGAGGCTGTGTTCAAAATGACATCAAAGTTTTCAAAGTGCACTGCGAAGGGAGCGCAGTTGTAAACATGAAGATCACTAAAACTGAACTGTAAAAATACTTTTGAAAGCAAATTACACCTAAGAGAGATGAGCTTAATGCTTTTTTATTTTTAATAATTCAAACTTTGAATGTTAGAATGTTCTAAATGAATAGGGCATAGGATGGATAAGTGATAATAGAACACAGCCATTACAAATACTGTAGGCTATTAGGAAATACAAACAGAAATAAAGGAAATAAACCGCAATGCATACATTTTTTATAAAGTATTTGATTGTTTTAGTACTAAATGTACAAATATTTACAAACAGCACTATTTTCGCGGTATTAGAATGAAAGACCAGAGAGGCGCGCAATGAGGAGACTGACTGCATCAAAAATGCGCTCATATTATTGCGCAATGACAAGAAATAATATAGATCGCGCCACCTGACACATGAAAACGAAAGTAACGACCGTGGTTTAAAAAATGTAAGAAGTAAAAAGTACAGATATTTGTGTAAAAATGTAAGAAGTAAAAGTAAAAAGTAGTCAAAAAATAAGTAGTAAAGTAAAGTACTGATACCCGAAAAAACTACTTAAGTACAGTAACGAAGTATTTGTACTTCGTTACTTTCCATCTCTGCAGTTTACCCTTGAATGAATGGAATACTTGGGAAAATTTACAACTGAAAATATTAACATTGCAAATTGTGATTTTAAGACTATTAAATTATTGGACGTGTCCAAA
Organism: Danio kyathit; assembly: GCA_903798195.1. NCBI lineage: Eukaryota > Metazoa > Chordata > Actinopteri > Cypriniformes > Danionidae > Danio > Danio kyathit. The sequence goes on from LR812543.1 coordinate 495,619, forward strand.
TATTTCTTTTTTTTAATACCGAACTGATTTCTGAGTTTGAAAAGCTATTATGAGTAAACTATTGTTTATCAATTAACGTATATATTTTCAACCTTTTCACTTATTTATTCAGTTTATTCCTCAATAATGAATTTATTTATTACTTTGATGCTGCTATGCATATACATTTATATTATCTATTATTTGGAAATGTTCCAGTATGAGTAAAAAAAAATCTTTATTAAATCTTTTTATGTTACCTGATAAGAAAGTCATCTATAAATGCATCATTAATTTCATTAATTATTTACTGAGCCATTAATGTAGTAAGATAGTGTCATACCGCCACCTACTGGGTGATTTTAATTTAATATCTGAATAATTTCATAATCTAATACTGAATAAAAATGTGTACTGATTGTACTTTAATAACTATTGACCTTGTTTCTTTTAGTTTAGGTTGTTCATGCTTATCTGCACATCCTGGCCTCAAAATAGGAGACTAAAGTGTTTGTCTTTCAGTGTTTCCTTGGGCAGTTTTGGAGAAAAAGAGACTACAAAACATGGATATATGATAAGGCAAATAATTTATATTGTTATTTCTCTTTTCCATCTATAATCACTTTGGATATACAAATCTTTTTTAAATCATTTTTTTTACAGGTGCAATTTCAGGATTTCCAATGGGCTTTACTACCAGTGTGCAGGTTCAGTCATTGGTTCTAAGCTGCTTTCAACATTCCAGAGCACAAAGTCTTTCTACCTAATTCACCCAAAAGTACAGCAAAGCAACGTGGATTCCTGTTCCATTGGTGGTTTGTATTATATGCTTTACTGTGTTCAAGATTTTGTAGTGTATGTTGGTTCTGCATCTGGGTTTTCAATCAGGCCTAAGACAGTTTGCAGCTCCTTTCTTGCTTCATTTGTTGTCAGATATGAACACATGACATGTATGCAGTACATTAGTTTTCTTATTTTAATCATTTATGCAAAATAAATGTACAGTTTGTATACTTTTTTTAGTAGTTGGATTATGTGTGTGTGTTATTCTTAATTGTTGTTCTTTTACTGTAGTGCTGTACAGTGACTTTTTCTTTCTAACAGCAATTTCACCACGACATGAGCTTGTTTGTTAATAGAAATCCAGGAGGGCTGGACATCGAGTTCAATTTATGTCATGCTACAAACTGCTGGGTCAAGTTGTGGTGTTTTTCTGCTAATGGTTAGTTGCCAAATAATTAATGATACCATGCAGAATTAAACTTTTTTTTATTTTTTATATTTATTGTTTTATTTTAGGGCAATGCAGTGGCACAGTGGGTAGCACGTTCGCCTCACAGCAAGATGGTCGCTGGTTCGAGCCTCGGCTGGGTCAGCTGGCATCTCTGTGTGGAGTTTGCATGTTCTCCCTGTGTTGGCGTGGGTTTCCTCCAGATGCTCCAGTATCCATCACAGTCCAAAGACATGTGCTATGGGTGAATTGGGTAAGCTAAATCGGCTGTAGTGTATGGGTGTTTCCCAGTGTTGGGTTGTGGCTGGAAGGGCATCCGCTAAGTAACACGTGCTGGATAAGTTGGCGGTTCATTCCAATGTGGCAACCCCTGATTAATAAAGGGACTAAGCCGAAAAGAAAATGAATGAATGAACGTTTTACTTAAAATTAAATCCAAGGTGTAGCTGTTTGGGCTTATCTCAGATGAAATGGACAGTTCATTCAACAATGCAAATGAGCTGTTAATTTACTCATCCTCAGACCACAAGCTGTAGGTTACCTTGTATTCCAGTGGGACAGTAAAACATATTTTTACCCATGGTTCTTGGGGATTCATATGATACAAATTGATGGTCAATATCTTTTGGAAAGTCAAAGGCAAATTAATCACCTACACCTCGGATAGTCTGAGAGTGAGTAAATTAACTAATCAACTAGGTAAACTGCGTTTTTAAAATTGTTTTCACATAAACATAAAATGTCACTTGTCTTTATACTTCAGGTTTCCTTTAGACGTTTCTAGTGTTAGTCTACTTGTAATGGTACTCTACAGTGCATGTCTAGACATCTCTTTAGAAAATGTGATCACAGATAATATACAGGTGCATCTCAATATATTAGAATGACATCGAAAAGATGATTACTTTCAGTAATTCAATTAAAAAAAGTAAAACTCCTTTATTATCAAGATTTATTGCACACAGACTGATTTATTTCAAGTGTTTATTTCTTTTCATTTTGATCATTGTGGCTTACAGCTAATGAAAACTCAATTCAGTATCTCAGAAAATTTGAATATTACTTAAGACCAATAAAAGAGGATTTGTAACACAAATGTTGGCCTACTGAAAGTTATATACAAGTACAGCAATCAGTTCTTGTTTTTATGATTTACTTCAGTAATGTGACTTGACATGGAGGAAGTGGGTTTATGGCACTGCTGAGGTCTTATGAATCCCAGGTTGCTCTGATAAGAACCTTCAGCTTTTCTGTGTTGTTGGTTCTGGTGTCTCACATCTTTCTGTTCACTATAGATTATATGAGTCTTAGGTCAGGTGAGTTTGCTGGCCAATCAAATGCAGGCATAGCATGGTCCTTAAACCAGGTGTTAGTACTTTTTGCAGTGTGGACAGGTGTCCAAGTCCTGCTGGAAAAGTCAAACCTTTATGGAGATGGCACCTGTCCACACTGCAAAAAGTATATGTTTTAAAGCTATCCCTGTATGTGATTGGCCAGCAAGCTCCCCCGACCTAAACCTCTTATGAAAGAAACTGTTGTGCATTGTGAAGAAAAAGATATGAGACACCAAATTCAACAATACAGAAGAGATGAAGGCCACTATTAGCGAAACCTGGCCATCAACTGTCACATTGCTGGAGTAATTCATGCAAAATAGCCCTGAACAAGTATTAAGTGCTGTACATATTCATAGTTCAATATTTCTGTGTTAAATCCTTTTTCTTTTATTGGTCTTAAGTAATATTACAGTTTTCTGAGATTTCATTAGCTGTAAGCCACAATCATCAAAATAAAAAGTAAACAGAAATATATCAGTCTGTGTAATGACTCTATACACAAGTTTCACTTCTTTAATTGAATAACTCGAATTACAACTGTTTTTGATGACATTGTAATTCATTGAGATGCACCTGCAAATTGATGAGAACTTTATTATATACCTAATATTATACAACTTGATAATATATTTTGACCATTTTCTTGTTAAAGTAACATTCCACTTATGTTGCTGTAAAATCTATTGTAGTACTAGTGTACAAAGATTTTATAACTTATCACATCATTAGGCAAGCCTTCATCTTGTCATCAAAGATCACTGTTGCTTGTGTTGTTGGTTGTTTTAATGCAACATAATATGTAGAGACAACTAATTAACAAATAAATCCATTGTTTTTCCCCAGAAAGAAAATAAATGAATTCACCCAGCAGATAGACATAGATGTGTTAAAATACATTAAATACAAACTTACTGGAAGATTGTAAAGTGCATAAGTGAGTTTTACATGTTAATGTTGTTTTAGCCTAATTTGCAGAGACAACTATAAGTTAGCCATTCATATGTTTATTATTGTTTTTGTTTGTTTTCCAGAATGGAGAGGCCTTGCAGCAGACGATGATGCTTTTCTTGGCAAGAATGACAAAAAATAAATAAATTGTTTATTTTAAAATGTGTCATGTCTGTTTCTATATAGATTTAATTTATAACGTTTCTATACATTTTAGAACAAATCATATAATCCTAACATTGTTATATCTATAGATGTCTTCAAGGATTGAAAATTATACTACAGTAATTGATCCTGCACTTTTTTCACTGATTAGTATATTTTGTTTGTTTAGTAGATAGGTGTAGTGCAACATTTAGGTGTACCTCAGCTCTTAGTGCAAATATATCCCTTTTATTAATACAGTATAAATACCATACATGTACCTTCTGCTAACATTTTGTTTAAATGGCATATACTGCTAATACTTAGTGTAAATAGCATCTACCATCTATTAACACTTAAGTGTACTGTAAACAGCAGTTACTGTTTATTAATATGTAGTGCAAATACCATCTTTTAACTGTAATTGACAAAAACCAATTATTAAAATTGTTTACACTTAAGACTTGCTGAATAAACTGTATATGCTTAATTTTTTTAGTGTAAATAGCATCATACTTTTAGTAACACTGGAATAGCATCTACCTTCTATAAACACAGTGTAAATGGCATATACATTCTATAAGCACTTAGTGCAAATAGCCGCTGCCGTAGTTTTTATAACAGTGGACGGCGATCATTGTACACAGATGGCAAAGGAGAGGATGATAGATTACACTCGCTGTTTATAAGTGTTTCCTCAGATTACTGTGAAGACTTTAATCGAGTCATGAGACAGAGAGCTGTCACAACAAACAGCAAAGAGAAGAGGTTCAAACTGTACATTTCGAGTTACATTGATCTTTTTGGGGTTGCATATTATGCTATATATATGAATAGCAATTAAACGCTTGTCTTGTCTGGTTCATACACACTCTAAAAAACGTTGGGTTATTTTATTTAACCCAATGGTTGAGTTAAAAATATTTGGTGCTTTGTTGGGTTATTTTAAACCTTTATTGGGTTATTTATTTAATAACTCAACCAGTTGGTTTACAATTTTTTAATTTCAACAGTCAACTGATTGAACTGACACAGAACAGCTGTATTAATATGCGTACATGATGGTGTTTTTGCGTTATAAAGTCTCTAACGCAGTAAGTTAATGTATTTTTTTTTTATCAAATTGCCTCTCCGTGTCGTGTTTTTTTTATATCCGTGTCACCTGGACTCCTAATTATTGATGATACAAGCACGCGCTTCACAGCCGATCTATATGCGGATAAAAACGCGTTCTCTACCTCCGTGTTCATCTCTACAGCTGTTTTGGAGGAAATATTACACACATTTGAGATATTCCGCCGTCATTAATGCCTTTAGGACCCAGCGGAGTCATCAACCCGGAGTCGCGTTCAGTCTTGGTCAAGGTATGTTGTCTTAAAAAACCCTGTCCTTTCGCTAGGAAACTATATTGTAACATCTAAATGTTAATATAGACACATATATATGCTATATTTTATTTAGTAAGTTGCTGGTTTTCCCAAGAAGTACGGAATCGGAGCATTATTATTATTGGTTATTATTCGCCGCTAGAGGGCGCTGAACGGAACGCAACCATAGATCGCAACATTTCATGAAGAAGTTATACTGGACAAGAGCAGAGCAGAAGCTTGCTAAAACATCTTTTATCAGAAGAGGATTCATTATCAAGGTATTTGATTATTAACTGTTGAAAGTGAAATATTATTATTACTGTTTGTGTGTGCTATATTAAAGGCCCTGAAAATTGCATTTTCCCTACATCTTATACAAACCTACAGGTAGGGTTACCACTTTTAATACAAAAAAATAAGGGGCGCATACTGCAGCGGGGGCTACGTCTCCAATCACATCCCCAATAGCATGCCAGTGGTGGTAAATCACAACTTAAAATATGCTTTCAGGAAAGTATGAACACTTGGACATTAAAATAAACTGTCTTTTATTGAAATCTGTGTAAACAGATCAGATGCAGTCAGTCTTTCTCTTTTACAACTCTGCAGCACTGCTATAGCTGATGCTATATTTAATAGTGTGGTTCACCTGTGTTAACTCAGCTGCTGTACCCTAGAGGAGAGGAGAAAATACTAATCAACCTAATTTTAAAGGGTGGTATTGATAACAGATTTTGGCTAAAATATTTGTCATTATTTGCAGTAACACCTATCCAAACATGCAAACAGCACATGCATAAACTAGCTACAAACATTAGCTAATAAAGTTTTCAAATAGCCTATTTCTAATTTGAAAATATGGAAAGTTGCAATTTATTAGATTATTTTCTTTACATGAGCATGATGTTGTTTATTATGTTTCATGTAATAAATTAATGCTTGTGCCTGACTTAATCTTAACAAGCAAATCATAATATTACATTGGAATGTGATCCACTTGCATTGTATTTACAGAATTTATACAAACTACAATTTGTGACCCAGCGTGTGAAAACCAGGCTAATTCTGAGAGAAAGTTTGATTGTAGCCATTCATTTCACTGTGATTTCAGTTGTTGATATGGTTTTACTCAGTTAATGTTAATATTTTTATTATTTTTACAGACTGTACTTTTTTATGTAGAAACAAATAAAAAAATGACTCTAGCTAGATTTTCACAGACTGGGTCACCGTCATTACGCTGTCTGCTTCAGGAGAGATTTGGGGTATGATGAACTGTCTGACTGTGCATTGATGTTTGTAAACTCTGTCATTGCGGGAATGCTGCTCTCCAGAGGCATGCTGTCACACGTCCCGCATGAGCCACAGAGAACGCTCTCCGACAAATCGTGCAGTTGGCTTGATAACACTTTCTACCACTCTGAAACCAGGTATTTGTTTACTCCCACTCTCTGCGGCACTTTTGCAGCCGCCTGCGTTTAAACTCCTAAACTTTAAGAAGCGAGGGGTTACCTGGAGAAGCATCTGCCATTAGACTACTCTCTGTCAAGACTTGACAGACTATGCTTAAAAGACACGCCCTCCTCACTGGACAAAGACCAATCAAACTGACGATGACATCAAGTATTACCCAATCAAAAGTAGGAAATGAGGCACCTTCATAAAAAGTGTGTGGAATGATTTGCATGAAAAGCTACTTTAAAAAAATGATAAAAAATACGGGACAAAACCCGTCCCGTATTGATTCAAAACGGGACGCGCAATTTCATTGTCAAATACGGGACGATTCCGTATTTTAAAGGACGGGTGGCAACCCTACCTACAGGGATGAAACCACACCCTGATAATGTTAGATGCTAATAGAAATGTTTAATCAGTTATATATGTCATACAACAATTAAATACAAGTGTGTGTATATATATATATATATATATATATATATATATATATATATATATATATATATATATAAAGAATTGTAGCATCTGTTAGCTTTGTATAATAATAGTAGTAATATATGCTAATAAACAATAATACAAAGCCCTTAAACATACATTGTCCTTGCCCAGTTTTCAAATCAGGTGAGATTTTAGTGATACTTTGACCACTGAACTAATAAATGTTGTCTGTCAGCTCATGTTAATTTGTAGTTGATTTTTTTATTTATTTATTTATTTATTTTTTTGTTCATTGTAGGTTGCGCTGGACAGAGCGAGCTTTGGACCTTCTTGATAATCTTGTTGAGAAAGGTGAGAAAACAACAGCTCTGTATTTTGTAATATTTACATGATGTAAAAATGCACCGATACACACACTTAAGCAATATCATATACTGTAAAAGTGTCTTTACGTCACCATATTTCTTAAAATCAAATGATACATTTCTAGTTCTTCTGTAAATGCATTTATACACCTCTAAACAGCACTGGTAGTGTGTAAAGACACAAAGGCCTCTTTCAAAGTGTTTCTGTGCCTTATTTGAGTGTGAATTTGGTATTAGACTCTGTATCAGGCATGAGGCCACAGGTAAGTACAGATGACTGATACAGAGTCTAAGCACAGTTCAGACATTTCAGAACTTCACTCCTGGAACACCAAATAAATTGAGATATTACAGACATTAAACTGTTTATATTGATTATTGCGTTATGACTATTTACTGACAGGTTCCAGTTATTTCAGTAGAAATCTGTGATCAAGAGTTTGACTCTTTTGCAAACTTCTGGGCATGAGAATTAACACACTGATGAACATCAGTGCACAATTGACCATCTAAAATGGACCTTATTTGCCCAACAAATTTGCAAATGTGATGCACCTTAAGAACTCTCATTAAAGACTAATCCTGCAGCTAAAAGTGCACATTTTCTTAGTTTTTTGTTTTCTCTCTATCTGTTTAAGGTACCCCTGGAGATGACCACTTGCAGCCTTCCAGTTATCTTTTCTCCATTGCTAAACTGGGTAAGTACATGATTTATGTTGTTATTTAGTCTTGCATACATGTGCAAATTTACAATTTAAAATGTCTGTTTTAAGGTTGGAGCAAACATCATTTGGTATATGGAGAGGTAGGAGCAGCAGAGGCGAATCCATCATGGCCTGGAGCTGGGTCAGTTGGCATTGCTGTGTGGAGTTTGCAAGTCCTCCACAGTCCAAACACATGCAGTATAGGTAAATTTAATAAACTAAATTGGATGTAGTGTATGAGTGAGTGAGTGTATGGGTGTTTCATCGAATTTTGTATTTTTATTATTATTGTTATATTTATTTTTTTGTGTAAAATATCCCTTTAATAAATCCAGTGTACTGTTTTTATGACATGGATTTAAGTGCTGTTTTTGTTTATTTATTTTTAGATTGCTCAAGACGGGTATTTTATACCCACACACCAAAGATAAACTTTTTGAGGTTTGGGGAGATGCATCACTGCGGATTCTGTCGTATTGCAAAAAAGAGAAAAGAGCCTTGGATCTACCAGTTCAAGCAAACATTTCATCTGGTGAAAATCCTGTATAACAGCTCTGTTTTAATCCTAACTTGTAGCATTTCACTTTTGATATAAGGGCGTTGTTTTGAGTTTAATTATTGTGTTTTTTTCTGTTTGATATAAAGACAGCCTTGGAGATCCCGCTTTGGAGATGATGCTTTAACAACTCTGCCAGCTATCTTTTCTCCACTGCCATACAGATTGTGCAGCAAGATGGTTCGGCCCTCATACCAGGAGGCAAAACAAGAATTTGTTGTTTTGCAACCTCTAGGTGCGTTATTTATGACAAAAAATTTTGGACATTATTTAATTCATGTGTGTATACTTGTATTTTGTTCAGTACTTAGAGGAGGAGGAGCATCAGAGACAGAACCCTCTTGTCCTGATGCTTGGGGATGAACTAAACTGCTCTCAGGCGTTTGTTATTGTGGGAGGAGTGGCACTAAATTCATAGATTTAAATAAAGCATTGCCAATGTATTAAAAGCTGTGTTTTTTATTTACATATAAAGATGACTACTACTATAATAATAATAATAATAAATTATTATTATATAGTGGTTAAGCCACTTTTTGGCAAAATAACCCAACAAATTAGTTATTTTTGTAACCCAAACTGTTGGGTTAACCTTAATGTCCCAATGGATTGGGTTACAATAACCCAACAGAAGGTCAGTGCCAAATTGACCCATCATTGGGTTACCTGTTGGGTTATTAGTGCTGATGGACAGAAACGCCCCATCTCATTGGCTGGCTCTAGCCAATGCTGACTTTGCTGCTCTTTTATTGGTATATACATTTCCGTAGAGTTAATGATATTTATCAAACATCTTTTGATAAATTAGTAAAAAAAAAAAAAACTGAAATAATAAAATAATCATAAATTATTCATCTGCAGGCAAGTCCTGTTTTCTACCGGCATTGTTCATTGGTCAGGCATCGGCCAATAAAACCCCTTTACCCCTGCCCCACCCCTCCCCCGCCCTGCGCTGCTCGCGCCTCTGCATCTACGGGTGCACAGATGAGTTCTGCTACAGAGATTGCGGTAGATGTGTAGCAAAAGTCAGAGAGCGGGAGATTTGTAGTTGAACTGGCAAATCTGAGAGGTTGTGAGCGCCGACCTGTGGTTGTACAGCGAAGCTGCAATCAAATTTGACGTGCACACCTGTGTCTGTCATTTTGTATTTGTGAATGACATTTTACAAATGCACAACTATTATTCTGCAACTTCGAATTCAAAACACAAGTGTGTGGATTATTGTGTGTGTGTGCAAATCGAGAGATTCAGCTGTTCACATCAGAGCTGTGAGTGTACATTTCAACCTACACATACAAATATTATTATTACAAGTTCTCACATTTACATTTGCAAGCTCTCGAGTATTGCTTCTGATTTACCTTCATACTCCTCAGATGTCCACATCTGCACTGACTCCTGATGTCCACATCTGCACTGACTTCACAGACGTCCACATCTGCACTGACTCCACAGGTGTCCATATCTACACTGACACCTCTTATCTTCTCAGACGTCCACATCTGCACTGACTCCTCAGATGTCGACATCTGCACTGACTCCTCAGATGTCGACATCTGCACTGACTTCTCAGACGTCCACATCTGCCCTGACTCCTCAAACGTCCACATCTGCACTGACTCCTCAGACGTCCACATCTGCCCTGACTCCTCAGACGTCCACATCTGTACTGATGTCTCAGACATCTACATCTGTACTGACTCCTCCTATGTCCACATCTGCACCGACTCCACAGATGTCCACATCTGCACTGACTCCTCATATGTTCACATTTGCACTGGCTTTACAGACGTCCTCATCTGCACTGACGCAACAGACATCTACATCTGCACCGACTCCACAGACGTCCACATCTGCACTAACTCCTCAGACGTCCACATCTGCACTGACTCCACAGACGTCAACATCTGTACTGACTACACAGACGTCCACAACTGTACTGACTCTTCAAATGTCCACATCTGCACTGACTCCACAGACGTCTACATCTGCACTGACTTCTCAGACATCCACATCTGCACTGACTCCACAGACGTCCACATCTGCACTGACTCCACAGATGTCCACATCTGCACTGACTCCACAGACGTCCACATCTGCACTGAATCCACAGATGTCCACATCTGCACTGACTCCACAGATGTCCACATCTGCACTGACTCCTCAGATGTCTACATCTGCACTTACTCCTCAGATGTCCACATCTGCACGGACTTCACAGACGTCCACATCTGCACTTACTCCTCAGACGTCCACATCTGCACTGAGTTCACAGATGTCCACATCTGCACTGACTCCTCAGACGTCCACATCTCTACTGAATCTTCAGACGTCCAAATATGCATTGACTCACAAGAGACCCACATCTGCACTGACTCAACAGACATCCACATTTGCACTGACTCATGTGACTTCCACATCTGCCCTGACTCCACAGATGTTCACATCTGCATTAACTTCACAGGCGTCCACATCTTTACTGACTCCTCATACCTTCTCAGACGTCCACATCTGCACTGACTCCTTATACGTCCACATCTGCACTGACTCCACAGACATCCACATCTGCAATGACTCCTCAGAAGTCCACATCTGCACTGACTCCACAGATGTCCACATCTGCGCTCACTCCTCATACGTCCACATCTGCACTGACTCCACAGACGTCCACATCTTCACTGACTCCTCATATCTTCTCAGACGTCCACATCTGCACTGACCCCACAGGCGTCCACATCTGCACTGACTCCACAGACGTCCACATCTGCACTCACTCCTCATACGTCCACATCTGCACTGACTCCTCAGAAGTCCACTTTTGCACTGACTCCACAGACGTCCACATCTGCACTGACTCCACATATCTCCTCAGACGTCTACATCTGCACTGACTCCTCCTATGTCCACATCTGCACTGACTCCTCAGACCTCCACATCTGCACTGACTCCACAGACGTCCAGATCTGCACTGACTTCACAGACGTCCACATCTACACTAACTTCACAGACGTCCAGATCTGCACTGACTTCACAGACGTCCACATCTACACTGACTTCACAGACGTCCACATCTACACTGACTCCTCAGACCTCCACATCTGCACTGACTCCACAGACGTCCACTTCTTCACTGACTCCTCATATCTTCTCAGAAGTCCACATCTGCAGTGACTCCACAGACGTCCACATCTACACTGACTCCACAGAAGTCCACATCTACACTGACTCCACATATCTCCTCAGACGTCTACATCTGCACTGACTCCTCCTATGTCCACATCTGCACTGACTCCTCAGACCTCCACATCTGCACTGACTCCACAGACGTCCACATCTGCACTAAATCCACAGACGTCCACATCTGCACTGACTCCTCAGACGTCCACTTCTGCACTGAGTTCGCAGATGTCCACATCTGTACTGACTCCACAGATGTCCTCATCTGCACAGACTCCACAGGCGTCCACATTTGCACTGACTCCATAACCGTCCACATCTGCACTGACTCCTCAGACTTGAACTGGATTTCACTTTCATCCAGGTGGATGCTACACACTGGTGGTGGTGTGAAGAGACTCCCCTCATGATTGTGAAGCGTTTTGGGTGTATGGCCATACACAATAAATGCGCTATATAAATACACATTACATTACATTACGTCCACATTAGCAGTGGCTCCTTAGACGTCCACATTTGCACTGGCTCCACAGATGTCCACATCTGCACTCACTCCTCATAAGTCCACATCTGCACTGACTCCTCAGACGTCCACATGTGCACTGGCTCCTCAGACGTCCACATTTGCACTGTCTCCACAGACGTCCTGATTTGCACTGTCTCCACAGATGTCCACATTTGCACTGGCTCCACAGATGTCCAACACGGTAAAGGAAATATTGTTTATATATTATTTATACGTGTTTTGGTATTTTGTTGTTGCTTAATTTTCATTGCTGTTATGCTGTTCAAGTGCTACTACAAATAACCAACATGCTTAAACCTATCAACTAGTTTATTGTATCAATAATAAAAACAAAACACTTTGCTGCTGACATATTGTATTTATTGATCTTTAATAAGCTACTAAATTTGTAGCCTTTGCTTAGTTTCTCATTAAAAACTCATCAAACTATCACTATGCCCAAAGGTTTTAAATTGTGTAACACACATACAGTTAAAGTCAAAATTATTTGCCCTCCTGTGAATTATTTTCTTTCACAGATTCAGGAAATTTTCACAGTATTTGGTATAATATTTTTTTCTTCTGGAGAAAGTCTTATTTGTTTTATTTCGGCTTGAATAAAATCAGTTTTTTTTAAAAGCCATTTTAATGTAAATGTTACTAGCCCCCTTAAGCAATATTTGTTTGGATTGTCTCCAGAACAAACTATGTTTAGAAATGTGTTGAAAAAAAATTCTTAAACAGAAAATTGGGGGGGAAATATACAGGGTGGCAAATAATTCAGGAGAGCTAATAATTCTGACTTCAACTGCATGCTGTAATGCTTTTCCCTCTTATAAGCCCACAGGGTAAACAAACCAGTGACTAAACAATCAGAAAACATAAACAATCGATATACAGACCTTATTCTTAGAACGCAAAATTAACCATTATGATTTGCATGTATGTAATCCTGCTGTCGATCAGTGCCACCTCCTGGACTGGTTATTTTAAAAATGTGATCTAATGGGATGAAAATCAACTGCTGCGAGGCATTTTCCCCACATTGTCAGGCGGCATATTGTGCATTTTAAATAAAGCCTCATCACGAATCAATGTGTGCATGAACTTTGTTGATTCATGACACCAAATCTGGTTGGAAAATTTTAAAAGGTAGCCTTCAAACAAATAACTATTGCTTATATTTACATATGATCATACAAGACAGTAAAAGCAGTCATAAGGATCAATTTGAACAATTTTTCCAAAAATGATTAAATAGAATGGGGAATAAAAAAGAAACTTTGAAAAACTGTCAAGAAAAACAAATATACATATGGAAAAAAATATTAAAGAAAGTATGATGAGCAATAACTACTGCAAGTGGACAAAAGAAGAACAAGAAACAGTCCTGATGAAAACCTGGTTAACACCTTGTGATGCATTTTGTTCCATCAATCTCATTATTATAAGATTTGACTTATCCTATTTTCCCTATTTAAATGATCTGAACAATTATTTGATCATCAACATCAATCACAATATCTGCAACAGAAACGTGATTTATTTTGTCTGATCATCACTTTCATCATGCTTTGATGGTGTTTATTGTGTAGACTGTGTTGACCTGGTGTGTGAAGGTGTTTCTGCTTTCCTAATGGCACATTCACTGTTTTTCTGATCCTGCTGAACTTCTTTAATCATCTCTAAATCTTTTGGATCCATTTTTTAATTTTGATGTTGATCGTCCTTTGCTTTTCCTCTATGCTTCCCTGATAAAAAATAACAAAACATCAAATACAACTGTCCACTGAATGTAAAACATACAATGATTTTAGAAGAGTTGAACAGACAGCTTTCTTAATATGAATTACCTATGAACTGTCATGTGTTAACTTTGTGAAATTGTTAATTTCAATATAAAACTTTTCCATATAAACAGCCACCACTGAAAAAGCGTTTACTGAAAAAAAAAATCAATGCACTCTGTGTCACCTAAATTTTAAAATTGTCACATGGATAATAATATGACAGTAATGTAAATAAAATGTAAAAGTTAATCTTTTGCATTTTTTACACATTTTGTTTCCTGATGTTAAAGTAATTGTACTGTACTCTTCATGACAGGCCAGTTTGTGGTAGTGTGAGTATGTAGAAGCATCACATATCTGTGCAGTCCTGTAGTCACTATTGTTGTTTTGGTTTAATTAAATGTGGTGCCATAAAAAACATATGACAAGACTACTGTAAAACCAACACCATTGTTACAGTGTGTAAGGTAATGGGCATTTAATTTTGAATGAATCAGAGCAGTATACAACTACCTAATAAAATTAAGGCCATCTGAGCAATCAATTAAATCTAATCCAATCAGTTGTTATGATTTCAGACTTAGATTTTAGAAACCTACTTTTTGTTGAATCTTTTATAAACTCCTGTTTTCTGTACAAAAGTAAGCATGCTGTATCACTGATTGTGTTCTCAACTGCAGGCATCTGAAAAATAAGGGCAAAGACAAAAGAGTAAAATAAAAAATATTACGCCAACACAGGGAGAACATGCAAACTCCAGAAACGCCAACTGACCCAGGCGAGGCTCGAACCAGCGACGTTCTTGCTGTGAGGCGACAGTACTACCCACTGCGCCACCATGCCGCCCTAATTATATATTATTTAAACTTAATTAGACTTGACAGGCAATTTATTTTTAACTATTTTTACATGTTAAGCTTAAAATTAACAACTCACAATGAAAACTACAAAAGCTTTCATTAATTTCAGGTGATGTTTATTTCTCAATAAATGCTTAATGCATTAAAAGTCATAACTGCTTTATTAATTAATTAATAACTATTAAAATTCTACTGAATTTTTAAACTATTGTTAAGATAGTAACTGTAATAAATGTGTTTATTCTCTCTTCTAAAATCTGTTGATTTTAATGCATTAACCAAATTTTACTAACAATGCCTTACAGTAAAGTGCAACCTATTGAACTTCATAATCCTTTTGCAATAAATATTTTTTTTCATTCTAAACGTTTATATAAAATACAATTTTATCTTAATACCTAATCATTTTTGATAATACTGCATGTTATGATTTGATGCTGCCATAAGCCCAACAACAAGCATGCAAAAAGCATTCAGCCGAAAATAAGCAAAATATAATTTTAACATTTAAACGGATATATTTGCCATGTAAATAATCAACAGATTTCCAATACTCAAAATGAGAAACACAAAAACAAAAATGTCAGGGAAATGATTAGCGTTTCACACTGAACGCATGATTTGGTTAAAAATACCTGAACAGCTGATTACAGTACCTTTTCCACCAGACGGTCATTAAATCGATACCACTGGCCTTCAGCATCTTTGATATCTGCATAGTAGATTCCTCCACTGAGAGAGCCAACATGATTGGCTACAGCATATAAATCATATGTGTGATTAACACCAGACTCTTCCTGAAACAAAGATGAAAAAAAAAATTAAATGATGGAGATCCAGTTCATGAATCTGTTTTCAACACTATGTTTACATGAACATCAAAAATGCAAATAATTTCCTAAAACAGAGTAGGGGCATTAACGATTTAAATGAGCTCAATAGGAAATTGAGATTTATTTAAAAAGGGTACTTCAAAAGAATGAACTCTTTAAAACAGATTGTGTCCTCCAGCAATCCAACAATGGATATGGCTATCCAAATATATATTAAAAACCCTTTAATATTTAAGCAGGGTAACAATACCTAAGTTTATGCCAGTAGATTCATAAAAATACACAGGCACTTTTCTTTAAATACCAAATAAACTGTATTGACCATTCTAACAGAAGCTAACACCTATCACAAACACACACATTCATACAGGTTGTAGAGATAAGTAAAGGAAGGAAAGGAAGAGTTGAGAAAGTGTAATGATGAAGACCTAACCAAGTGAACCATGAGGGTTCCCTGCTGGTCGGT
The DNA here is from genome assembly GCA_903798195.1 of Danio kyathit. Taxonomy (NCBI): domain Eukaryota; kingdom Metazoa; phylum Chordata; class Actinopteri; order Cypriniformes; family Danionidae; genus Danio; species Danio kyathit. The sequence continues at coordinate 511,783 of LR812543.1, forward strand.
TCGTTGTCCTCGCAAGGCCTGAGCCAGAGTCTGGAGGTTCAAGTTTGAAGTGGCAAAAGACTGTAGTCGTGTTGACTTCTGGTTTCATGGTGTACTAAACTTAACTAGACTCTCAACGGAAAGAAAAGAAAGAGAAGTAACGGAGATAGGATTTTTTGGCTGTGAACTTATTTCATCGTATTCAAGGTCCCTGTCTGCTCGCTGGACCTGAAGAGGACCTGTCCTGAGCTAGAATGGCTCTCTACTGGGCCAACCTTTAATGGTGCTGGACCAATGAGGTGTGTCCTTGGAGTGTGGGGGCTGAGACTAAACTATGCCATTAAGTGCCTTAACGTAATGAGACAATACATTTATAATATTAATACATTTTTACACTTGTTTGATTAAAACCATGGGGCGACATGGTGGCTCAGGTGTGTCGCACTGTGGTCTCACAGCAAGAAGGTCTCTGGTTCGAGTCTCGGCTGGGTCAGTTGGTGTTTCTGTGTGGAGTTTGCATGTTCTCCCTGTGTTCACGTGGGTTTCCTCCGGGTGCTCCGGTTTCCCCCAAAGTCCAAACACATGCGCTGTAGGGGAATTGATCAACTACATTGGCCGTAGTGTATGAGTGTTAGGGATGCAATGGTTCTAGGTAAAAAAACATATTGTCCCGTTGCTCACCCACAGTTCGTTGCGCCCTGTGATCTGCGGTTCAAAATATGCATTATTAATATTGGCTTGTTAATAAAAACAACTGCAACAAAGCAGTTCCGCCTTTGTACGCTAAATCTGTTGTTGACATCACGTTTCCTCACGTGTCGGTGTGTGTGTGTGTGTGTGTGTGTGTAGAGTTTCTGTGGATTTCAGCATGGCAATGGAAGAAGATACACCGCAAATGCGCAGGTGAGGCCAAATCACAGTGCATTGCTGTCAGTGTTTCAACAGACACTCAATACAAATTCGGACAGACACAAAACCACAAAGAATGGTGTTTTTTGTTGTTAGATTGCCTAGATTAGTGGTCACTAACAGGCGAATCGAGGTCCATGTCGAGACCCAGAAGCGTCCCATACATTAATTAATTAACATATACAGTTTCAGGTGTCATACAGGTGTAGTAAAATTAAAAGTCTGCCATCATTGTTTTGACGATCATCTGTTGTTTTTTATTATATGGATTTCAGGAAGGATTTAGTTCTGTCTGGAAGAAAAGTTTGTGTTAACCATTTGTTCTGGAGTTAACATGGATGTTGAGGGGGTCGTTGTGTTCCTTATACAATTATCACTCGAACATCAACTCATAATCTGAACAGCAACAAAGCAGACCCGTAGCCTTGGGCCCAATCCCAATTCTACCCTTTAGCCCTTCCCCTTACCCTTCGGTTTGCGCGTTCACGCCAAGGGGTAGGTGTGTCCCAATTCTCTTTAGCTTGAAGGTGTAGGGCTAAGGGGAAGGGGTGAATAGCCCTTCGAATGAAGATTTTTCAGGAGCACACTCGAAACCAAGGGGTAAGAAAATTTCCCGGAATGCACCAGCCACAGCGGCAGTATTGCTAAACCCGGAAGTAAGGAGAGCGACAAATTAGTATTTTTTGTCATTATTACGAATTTTTACAACAAAAAAAACACATGTTTTAATATTTACATAACCGCGTTCATGTTTTACCGTCTTGCTTTTAAAAAAAACGCTAGAAAAAAATGCTAAATTTCGCGATCTACAATCAATAATAATAATTCCTGAACAGCAGTCCCACAACATTCTGACACTCGATGACACTCCAATACCCTGTCAGAAGAGTCTAGTGGCTGAGAATGAGCTTTTACAGTGTCTGCTATAATGTTAATGTTGTTTTGGTGTGTTTACATGATGAATATGGCCTCTGTGTAAATACACAGTATAGTTATGATCTTATTGCCACATTAGATCATTATGATAACATGATATATGCCTTCAGTGATTTCCTGAAGATAAACACCAAAAAATAACACAACTGGAATAACTACAGCAGTCTCCATCGTCTGATCTCATATGAAGCAAGAGATCGCAATGACATATGATGACGTGTGCAGGTGCTGTAGTGCTGTACCAATTCTTAGGGGTAAATTTTGAAGCCCTTCCCCTTCACACTCGGTTGTAAGGGCCAAGAGGAAGGGGGAGATTAAGGGGTAGGGGTAGGGATACAAAAATAGAATTGGGATTGGGCCTTGGTAGTCTATTTGGTGACTTCATGCGCCCCAGGGCTTCTGCTTCCTATTGATTTGGATTTCGGTGTTGTGATCAAAGGGATTCTGATCATAGTGTTGACTCATTTAGCTATAGCTATGTTTTCATCCAAAAATGCGAATAAACTTTATGCGCAAACTGGATTATCGCACAAAAGACGTGCGAATAAAGTTGCGTTCACATCCAACAAGAAGCAAACAAAATCGTCACTTCCTGATTAACTGGCGACAAATATTAACAGTAAAAACTGAATTTACTGCAGTAGGAGAAGCTGCATCAATCTTTTCTTCATCTAATAAATGACTTGCGCCTCAGAAGGCAATCCTGACACACAGTGAATGCGCGGTGGAGTTTGAAGGTGTCAGACGCGGAGAACAGACGCTCTTGATTCTGGAGGCTATTAATAATATAACACTAATACTTAAACAAGTTCGCAGAGATGGGTTGCGGCTGGAAGGGCATCCGCTGCGTAAAATCGTGCTGGATAAGTTGGCGGTTCATTCCGCTGTGGCGACCCCGCAAGGGACAAAGCTGACAAGAAAATGAATGAATGAATGAATAATACTTAAACAGTTAAAGCGTTTTAGAATGACCAAAACAACATTTCAGATGTTTTACAGTGTGCTCAGCCTGCTGGTTTGTCCATTTACACACATTTTCATCATCACATGATGAAATCACATCTTATAACAAAATCACATGACCTTTTTTAATGCGCACACTGGAATTTGTGTGGTAAAAGTGTTTCCATTGTAGTTTATGCGCATCTTTTCTCATCGAATAAAAAGTTTATCCTACTCAGTTATGCGTATATGTTTATTATGTGCATTTTCAAAATTTATGCGAATCATGACGTTTCCATCAACCGTTTTTCATGCGCATATCCAAAATGCGCATAAAATAGGTGGATGGAAACATAGCTTATGACTGCATTAGTAATGCATTATAATGCAGTAAGTTGGCAGTATGTTTATGACATGAGCAATCCTATTTGTTCCTTTTTGCTTGCAACTTCTCTTATTCTGATTATTTAACTGATTATTATTGCTTTATTATTTAAAACATAATTATTTTACAGCAAATGTTCTCTTTTCCCTTAGCACAGATTAGACATTAGATATGATTATCGTTACTACAATTATAAGCATTAGTTTGATCAAAAACACTTAAGCATCAGATATCGTTTCATTTAATTTCATTACTAAACTCCCAATATAATGACATTATTAGTGTGCACATGAACCAACTCAGTGATTTAATGATTTGGTCATAGCAATGTAGAATGTAAAGGTTTAATTCCTCAAAATTAAGATTTTGACATCATGCTGGGTGATGCCATTACAGCATATTAGCACAGTACTCTCATATGCATATATGACTTCCTGTTTGAACAGACACACAGCCCTCATATCTGGTAAACAGAAGCAAAATAACTTGTGAGAACTCGTGATTCATTTTTTTCATCACAGCATAATAAATGCAAAATACCTTCACACGCAGTTGATCATGAATGAGCACTGAGGAGTAATTCTTCACGCAGCACATGGAGTCATAATCAAACTCAAACCTCTCCAGATGCAGAACCAGAACTGGAGGAACCTTCAGCAGACTGGACCTCTGAAACAAAACTGACTTATTAATAAATAAATTATATTTCCAGAACCATCCTCAATGACATATTTTATATTGTTGCCACTGTTTGCCACAGAGGAATTCACACTCACAAAAAACTCACAATTTCTGTGTCCATCCTCTTTTCACACTGCTTACAGTAGACTTGGTTTTCATCAGCCATTTTGATTGGTGCAAAATAAGAATCAAAACACTTTTGCTGAAATACAAAAGAAAGGTTATTGAAACAATGTTTTCATGTTAAATTGCATCTCAACTTGTTGGAAATGAATTTACACTTTAACTTAAAGTTGTAGTAGGTGATTTTCTTCAGAAACATGTGTTGTTGTGCTGGTTAAAAGTCTCTTTACATTCCAATAGTAATGATTAAAGTAAATGATCTAAATGTGTTTATATGTATTTTTATATTCTGGGTGAGGCAGAAGACTAACAAATGTTCATCCAATTAAATGTTGTCGGACCGACATCTCCCATAATTCCGATAAGTAGCCCAAACTGTCTGTCAGCAAATGTAAATTATCTGGAGTCATTCATGCAGATCCGCCCTTTGTGTGTGCCCACATGCTGCGGTCAACTAGACAAATGCTGTATCAAAACTTGTTAAAATCCTGAACCAATATTGGAGTGAGTTTTGCACGCTGGAGGAAGCACGACAACATGGCTGAAGTGTTTCTGTTAGACAGGTCATGTTCTGTGTTAAACTCTTTCAGTCACACAGAGCTGATGTAGATTGGGTTGTTATGAATGGGTTATCTGCACAGAAGTGTTGTTCAGCCACTGAAATCTCCCAGTGAAAGACTGATGTGAATATTTTCCGTTCCCCTTTGGGAGGGGAACTTCAATGCTATGTGGAAACTTCCACTATGGGGATTTAGTAATCATCTGAAAAAGTATACAAATGGGCCAATGAAATGCCAATGAGGCACTCAGGCAGATCTGAGGGTTCCAGAGGGAGTAAATCTGCCGCCCTCGGGCTCGCGGACCTCCCGCTCCTCCAAGCGCTGCATACAAACTTCGAGCGGAGGAAGCGATCCGTCTAACCAGATGGTAGCCCTTTTGTTCGATGACACCGGGAACCAGATGTCCACCGCTGCATCAAAGGGTGGGTTTTCATTGTCTGATGAGGATCCGGACCTGCTCCCCCCCTCCGGGGTGGTGAGCGATGTGCCGGATCCCAAAGTAGACATGTTAGCCATGCTACGGCCGTGGGTTTGGAGATGGTTTTTCCCCCATCCCCGCGGCCGGACCGACTAGACGTGTGCTACATGGAAGATACCAAGAAAGCCAGACCTTCTAAGCTTCCCGTCCCCTTTTTCCCGAATTCCCGGAGGAGCACAGTAGGCTCATGCAATCTTGGAGGGCACCTTTCTCTGCCCGATCTGCGTGCGCCTCCGCCCTCACCACTCTTGACGACGGAGCAGCCAGGGGGTACGAGGCGATCCCACAAATTGAGCGTGCCATTGCGGTCAACCTTTGGCCACGTGGTGCCTCTTCCTTGCAGGGTCAGCCTTGTCTCCCATCAAACCGACTATGCTTTTCGCACTTCTAAGTTCGCTGCATGTGCGCTGGGAAGGACAATTAGTCATTAGTGGTCCAGGAGCGCCACCTTAGGCTAAGCCTGGCAGATATGCGCAAAGTTGACAAAGTTTCTTTCTTGACTTGCCCATATCCCAGGCTGGCCTGTTCAACGACACCGTCTGTGAATTCACCCAGGAATTCAAGGCGGTGAAAGAGCAGTCGGATGTGATGGGCAATGTCATCTATCGGCGGGAACGTAAGACCGCTCCTCCTGCTGAGTCATCCACATCCACTCCTCCACGCCGAGGGCGCCCACCTATGAGAGCTACCCCGCCCCCGCCTGTGCCTCCGGCGAAGCGGCCGCGTTGAGCACCTCGTAAGCAGGTAGCCCCTCCCGCCCTGGGTGCTGTTAAGTGCGGAAAACGGACTGCGAAGCATCCCTGAGACGGGCCACCCAGAGAAGAGGGAATTTGCTCTTTCCCTGGTGGAGGGCCGGGCCCCACAACCAATGGCATTTTTCCCTGGATGTGACAGCCTGAACACTGCCAGTCTGGAACAAGATGCCTTCCAGCTCGCAGGATCGGTGCACTTCGCCAGTGGCTCAGGAGTTGTGGGAGGACAGTCTACTTTCTCTCACACGTCCAGCCTCTCCTCCGGAGTCTGGGTGCAAGGTGAGAGTGAATCTCTCGCCTCCAGCTCTTCCGTGGGACCCTAGCACTCCCCGGATCAGCACTCCCACTCCATGCTGCCCCACTGCTGGTACGTCAGCGATTGTAGCGATGAAGCCATTAGCGAGAGCTCTGCCTGCCTGATTAACGCAGGCCAGCCCTTCGCGGTGGCTCATACGCATGATCAAACTCAGCTATGCGATTCAATTCGCGAAACAACCTCCCAAATTCACGGTTGTGTATTTCACCAGGGTCAGCCCCCTGTCCGCCCCTGTCTTGCGAGAGGAAATTGCTGTCCTCCTGGCGAAGGATGCAATCGAGTCGGTCCCTCCAGCCTAGACGGAGAGCGGGTTTTACTGCCCGTACTTCATTGATTATGCACAGAGACAGGGTGCTCCGCACCTCTACCTATTGGGGTATCAGGTCAACTGAAAAAAGAGCAAACACGCCCCCGTGCAGAGGATCTCTTTTCATGGGTTGGAGCTGGACTCAGTCACCATGACAGTGCGCCTCTCCGGAGAGCGCACCCAGCTAATGCTGAAATGTCTGAGAGGGTTCGACAGGAAAATTGTGGTCCCCCTGAAATCTTTTTCAGAGGCTCCTGGGGCATATGGCATTCACAGCTGCCATCACGCTGCTCGGATTACTCCATATGAGACCACTTCAGCACTGGCTTCACAATTGAGTCCCCAGACACGCATGGCGTGCAGGCACACACCGAGTGACTGTCACTGTGCTGCGCAGACCGGAGTGCCTCTAGGACAGGCGTCCAGACATATTGTCATTTCAACAGATCTGTGGAAAGGAACCCAGTTGCATTGGTATATCAATTGCCTAGAGCTGTTGGCAGTGTTTCTTGCTCTCCACTGTTTTTTACCGGTGCTGTGGAGGGGCAACACATGCTGGTCAGGATGGACAGCACGGCCACGGTAGTGTATATCAACCGTATGGGAGGTATTCGCTCCCGCCGCATGCCTCAGCTCGCTCTGCGTCTGCTCCGCTAAAGTCATACGCAGCTAAAATCAATGCGCACCATTCATATTCCAGGCGACCTGAACCGTGCAGCTAATGCACTCTCACGGCAGCCTTTACGTTCAGGAGAATGGAGACTTCACCCCAAGTCTGTCCAGCTGATATGGGCGTGCTTCAGGGAAGCCCAGGACGACCTGTTTGCTTCTCCCAAGAACACTCATTGCCAGTGTTTTTTTTCAATGACCGAGGGCTTCCTCGGCATGGATCACTGGTCCACAGCTGGCCACAGGCCATGCGCAAATATGCGTTTCCACCAGTGAGCCTGCTTGCGCAGATACTGTGCAAGGTCAGGGAGGTTGAGGAGCAGATCTTGTTAGTTGCGCCTCTCTGGCCCAACCGGACCTGGATATCTGAACTCTGCCTTCTTTCGACGGCCCCCCTGGCAGATTCCTTTGAAAGAGGACCTCCACTCTTAGGGACAGGGCACCATCTGGCACCCTCACCTAGATTTTTGGAACCTCCACGTGTGGTCCTTAGACGCAGCGAGGAAGACTTAGGTAACCTACCGATGGCGGTGGTTAATGCCATCACTCAGGCTATTCACTGAGTGGTGCGCTTCTCGCCGAGAAGACCCCTGAACTTGCCAGATCAGCATTGTGCTTTCTTTTCTTCAGGATTGGCCTCCACACTGAAGGTTTACGTGGCTGCCATCTCCGCTCACCATGACGTGGTGGCTGGTAGCACCGTGGGAAGGCATGACCTCATCATCTGGTTCCTCAGAGGCGCTAGGCGATTAAATCCACCCTGCCCCCCTCTCATGCCCTCTTGGGATCTCGCCCTCGTTCTCACAAGCTCTGCTGGTAGTGTTGGCATCAATAAAGAGGGTCGGAGACCTGGAGGCATTTTCGGTCAGTGACTCGTGCCTGGAATTTGGGCCGGCCTACTCTTACATTGTCCTGAGACCCTGGCCAGGATATGTGCCCAATGTTCCTACCACACCGTTTAAGGACTAGGTAGTGAGCCTGCAAGAGCTGCCCACAGAGGAGGCAGACCCAGCCCCTTTATTACTGTGTCCAGTTCGCACTGCAAATTTATGTGGACCGATACGTGCGCTTTTTCGCTCTGTCAGTAAAGTTCCCTGCTTGGCGAACCCTGCAGATATTCCTCAGAGGCCTCCAGCATCTGAGGAGTCAGGCGCTGGCCCGTTACATTGTTGGCATGCCTGCTGGTCAGCCCGCGTTCTGCGTATAGATGCACGCTATGTGCAATACCCACTGGCGATCCCATATCCTTATACATCCACGATGCAGTCCCCTCTCCCAGGCGGACCCGTGTCTTCCCTCCCCGCTAATTATCTCTTTTTATATGTGTACTCCCACTTTCAGGTTGAGTCCTTATGTCTTCTTGCCACCAGGTCTCTCCACTTGGGCAGCAGGTGGCCTCTGCAGCGTCCTCCCTATCTGGACTGCACGCTTTCCCAACGTACTGTCGTAATTAAATTCCTAGAAATTAACTAGATGCATTATGGCTCCCGAAAAATATATCTAAATCTGTAAATCTTCTGTTGAAGTGTGATAAGGGCCAGGGAACACGTTGGAAGGCTGCGCCTCTGGTGATGCAGGTGCGCTCATGCTCTTGGCTTGGCATAACCTCTTATCTGGGGCAAGGTAAGGTTCAATCATTGTGGCGTTTTCCATACATTTCCCCATAGTGGAAGTTTCCACATAGCATTGAAGTTCCCCTCTTGAAGGGGAACGCTCAGGTTACTAAAGTAACCCTCGTTTCCCAAAAGGGGGGGAACGGAAATGCTATGTTCCTTCGCCACAGTGATTGCCTCTTAGCTGTTGAGCATGAAAGTTTCTTCAGCTAGAAAAGGATGTCTCAGCTTGGCACGCGCTGCATTTTTATTCCAAATTGATTGTAAGTAGCGACAGCTGTGCATGCTGAAGCTGCCAACTTATTGGCATTTTATTGGCCCGTTTGTATACTTTTTCAGATGATTGGATTCTGACAAAATCCCTATGATAGAAGTTTCTGGACAACCCGGAGGAAACCCACACCAACACGGGGAGAACATGCAAACTCCACACAGAAACGCCAACTGACCCAGCCGAGGCTCTAACCTGTAACCTTCTTGCTGTGAGGTGACAGCACTACCTACTGCGCCACCGTGTCACCATATTATTTTACACAACTATGAACATACATTTGTAATAATTATTTTATCAATGTTGCAGCATGGGGAAAATTCTGAATTTGCTGTAACTGAAATGCCCACACAACAGGACTGGTCTGCACAAGCACTTCTCTAGCATGTATCTGCTCTGGAATTTTTATTTTAATCATGAATACGGACCTGCTGCCGACCAGTTATGTGCACCCCATTTACATTTTATTAAAACTGAAAACATTGTTTTACCTAATCAGATATATACACATTAATGAAACTCACAGAGAACTCAGTTCATTTTAAAAGCTTACCATGTCAGGAGCCCCTGAATCTGAATCCAAGGAGATGGATATCATAAAAAAGGTTTTCACTTGCTTCAGTGGATCATGCTCTTTAGCTGGGTTTATACAACTGGTGATTTGTGCCATCTCTCCCTGAAATACCTAAACAGTAGATAGATAGATAGATAGATAGATAGATAGATAGATAGATAGATAGATAGATAGATAGATAGATAGATAGATAGATAGATAGATAGATAGATGCGTGTGTGTAGCCTCTACGCTTATTCAAATTTATATTAAATATAAAACATACAATCATATTTAATAGCTTTGTAGCTGTTGTGTGTATGCAGAATGTATGCACAAAGGTTTTAATCAGAATGTATATAAATCACAAATAAACAAATGTTTGAATCAGATTACAATGTTTACAGTACATATAAACAGATCTGTGATCAGATTCAATTAATTCAGACTGATGAAAAATGGTGCATGTAAACATAGCCAGTGACAGCTAGTTTACAACATGCTTCCAACTGTGATCAGCTTGGAATGATTTTTTCATTTTCTGGTAAGTTTTTCTCTGTTTCAATGTCATAAAATGTATGGAATTTACCATCAGTCTGTGTTGAAACAGTTGTTAACAGAATATGATATGAAATAACTGAAAAATGTGCTGGACACGATTTGCCGCTTGTAGAATATGAATGAGTTTCTGAATTCTGAAAAATGTGTTCATTGCTGCATTTTGAGTGAAAGCGATGGAATATGATTGACACTTTGCTCCACATAGACTCTGTTTGGCTGATTGTGTTAACAGTTTTGAATCTTTGGCATCAGTACTGCACAATGCTTGTTAGCGGATGAAAAGTAACAAATAGCAGAATTAGTACTCTGAATACCACATATATGGCAACAATAAGTATGTTCACATTTAAGAAGAACCTTTAAGAAGAGCTCACCTCAGACATTCCAGGATTGACCATGTTAAGTATCTTCTGAAGACATTTTGCAGCATCTTCCTCCTTATTAACTGATGAAATAACATGCAATAAGGACACAAATGTTAAGTTAGAATGTTCACTTTAAGGCTTTGTTGTGTTTTTGAAATGTTAAGAAAGCACATTTCACTTTAAAGTGTGAATCTTTAACAGACCCCTAAATTTCAGATGTGCTGTGATTCCTTCAGTCGTGGCAGTTTTATTTCCAGACTGTAAATCCTCAAATATCTGAGCAATGGCATCATTAATGTTTCCTTCTTTGCAATTCTTCTTCTTTTTCTTCATACTCTTTATCATCATCATCCTTGTCTTCTTCTCCTCCATAAACCTGAAATCACACTAGTTATATCTGACGGTATTTCAGCAGCTGAAATGACCATCAGAACATTATAAACTCACTTTTCTCTAAACTCCTCCGTCATGAAGAGCATCTGCAGCACTGTGTTCAGGTAGCATGTGTTTCCCTGATTCACCAATCCAGTGTATGCTTTAATACAGAAACAAATCCATCTTACAGTCTGATAGGGTAATGTGACTTAAAAATTCCTTAATACATTCATGTGCAAAAGTTAAACACCAACTTTTTCATATCAGGACAAAAAATATTTAAAAATATCTGATCTTAAGCAGGTTTCAACATTTATGAAATAAAACCTCAGATATAAATCATCATACAGCATGAACAGAGTCAAGTCAGGCAGTGCTAATCGAACCCTGAACTGATAATCAGAAGCAGTGTAATCAGTGTGTTATGCTGAAGCTTCATGTGTGTGTGAACACATTGCCTGTCACAAAGTCCAAATAAAACTGGAAAATCTTTTAATCAAAAAAAGGAAGAACATCCTGGTTACAAAAATAACCCACTTTCCCCTATCTACATAACCTACATACCCATATTGTTAGACCGCCCATTCCCGTTCAAAATACACCAGAGTTACTGACCGCTCCGGCGCTTTATTCAGAAATTTATTTCAGCACCGCAAGAAATCTGGTCGGATCCCGCAGCTCCTACGGTGCACCTGCGGGGATGCAGACCTCTACATCGATGCAGAGCTCCACAAGTCCCAAACCAAGCAAGCCAGTGGCAACAGTGGAGGAACAAACTTCACCAATTGACCAAAGTAAAAGATAAAAACCTGGAGAGAAACCAGGCTCAGTTGGGCATTTCTCCTCTGGCCAAACGTCTTGTGCAGAGCTGCAGTCTAGGCGCCGGAGGCTGAGGAACCCTGGACGTCCATCATGGAGAAGCTGCAGGTGGGAGAGGTCACAGGTGGGTGGTCAGGCTGGCCCACAAGATCAATGCAGACACTCGTCTGTCACTGGGGTCTTTCAGGAATCAGTCTCAAACTCTCCACTCTTCCATGACCACCACAGCAGCTGCTCAGGATACAGCCTGGTCCAGGATTATAGAAACGATAAATGATAAATAAACTGGCAATAAAACAACTGGCAATGGGCATTTTTGTGGGAAGCAAACAGGCTGACCTGGGCTTCCCCAAGGTGCTCCCATATCAGCTGGACTGTGCCAGGGTAAAGTCTCCATTCTCCGGAAGAGTAAACTGCCATGAGAGCAAATCGACTGCATGGTTGAGCTCACTCGAGATGTGAACAGCGCACAGCAATTTCAGCCACGTATGACTCCAAAGGAGCAGATGGCAAGCAAGCTGAGACATGTGGCAAGAGTGTATACCACCCATACAGTTGATATACGCCACCACCGCCATGTTGACCATCCTAACTAACAAGTGCTGCCGCTCCAGCACCGGTAGGAACCGGCGGAGAGCAAGAAACACTGCCAACAACTCCAGGTTATTGCTTTGCCAATGCAACCGGGATCCGGTCCACAAACTCGCAGCTGTATGCTTGTTGCACACGGCCCCCCAGCCTATGTTAGATACATCCATCATGACGACAACATGCCTTGACACTTGTTCTATGGGCACCCCGGCCCATAGAAAAGCAAGGTCTTGTCAAGGACTGAGGGTGTGGCGACACAGCGGGGTGATGGCCATGCCCATCTGGGGACCCGATGGTGAAGCCAGAGCTGAAGTGGTCTCACATGAAGTAACCAATCAGCGTAATAGCGGCTGTGGATGCCATATACCTCTGAAAAAGTTTCTGTGGGACCATCGTATTTCTGTTCAATGGTTTCAGACAGGATATTCAATACAATTCAATTCATCTTTATTTGTATAGCGCTTATACAATGTAGATTGTGTCAAAGCAGCTTCACATGGAAGATTATAGTGAATGTAAACAGTGTCAGTTCAGTTTTCAGAGATTAAGTTCAGTTCAGTTCAGTTCAGCTCAGTTCAGTGTGGGTTAATAATCACTACTGAGAGTCCCAACACTGAAGAGCAATTCCATCGATGCGCAGCTCTACAGATCCCGAACCATGCAAGCCAGTGGCGACAGCGGCGAGGAAAAAACTTCACCAATTGGCGAAAGTGAAGATAAAAAATAAAAATAAAAAAAAAAACCTCAAGAGAAACCAGGCTCAGTTGGGCATGACCATTTCTCCTATGGCCAAACGTCTTGTGCAGAGCTGCAGTCTAGGCGCAGGAAGGTGGACCTCAGCGAAGACTCGTCTGTCCTTGGAGCATCACAGGAGTCAGTCTCATGCTCTCACTCCACGATGACCACCACAGCAGCTGCTCAGGATACGGCCTGGTCCAGTAAACCTTGGGATCATCTCGTCACTGGTCTTGGATCGCATCAGTGGCACTGCATAGTCTGAGGGCCTCGGGATGAGTACCCCCAGGTGGAAATACAGAATAAAGAGAATAATTAGCGTAGCTGCTGTTCATAGTGTATATAAACAAGAAGCAAAATACTGTGTGGGGCACATCATGCATCATAACGCTATGTAATGCACTGAGTATATGCTTTGCTAAAAAGATAGGTCTTTAATCTAGTTTTGAAGAGCAAGAGTGTGTCTGAGCCTCGGACATTATCAGGAAGGCTATTTCAGAGTTTAGGGGCCATAAATGAGAAGGCTCGACCTCCTTTACTCGATTTAGCTATTCTAGGTACTACAAGAAGCCCTGAGTTTTGAGATCTTAAAGAGCGGGTTGGGTTGTAGCGAGACAGGAGGTTGGTTAGATAAACAGGAGCTAGATTATTTAAAGCTTTATAGGTAAGGAGTAATAGTTTAAATTCAATACGAAACTTAACAGGCAGCCAGTGTAAGGAGGATAAAATTGGGGTGATATGATCATATTTTCTAGACCTGGTAAGAACTCTGGCAGCTGCATTTTGTACTAGCTGAAGTTTGTTAATATAGCACCAGACAGACGTTTTGTTTAGTAAGGACTGCTGTCATGGAGATTGAGTCTTGCTCTTCTCCCAGTTGACCAAAAGCCTGTCAGGGTAAGAATAACAGATTCAATTGCAGGTGAAACACAAATTTATTATTCTCAAAAAACACAAATTTCCTCAAAAGGTAAGTTCAAAAAACTCAAAAAAGTTGACTTAGAATCTGGTGCAGTTCCAGGCTTTACCACCAGGTGGCGGAAAGGCGCTACCATACACTCGGGCAGAGCAGTGGAAGAGGAGCCGTTCGGGTACTGGTGATTTCCGGGTTTTCCCACCAGGTGGCGGAAAAGCGATAGCAAAACGCTCAGGCAGAGCAGTGGAAGAAGAGCCGTTCGGGCACTGGTGAGTGTTTCGTCACTGAAGGAGATTTTGTAGCGTGAAGTGGGCAGCCAGACCGGGCCACAGCGAGCGTGATGATGGAAGGCAGGACAAAGTAGCAAAACAATAGAGAGAGGGTGAGAAAACGAAACCAAAACAAGCTGGTGCTTGGAGTCTGGAGAAACAGGACACGACAAGACAGATTACTCACAACTGGATGTGGACACAAGACTCACGAGCATGCAAAACGGACTGACGAAAGACAAGAGACGAGAGAGGACTAAATAGGGGAGAAATCAAGCAACAACAGGTGAAAGGGAGAACTCGCTAATTGATTAACAGATAGAACTAGGCGGGGACAACAAAGCACGCAGACAAGGAAGCACATGGCTGGCTGTCAAAACAAAACCACGTGCTCCCAACACACAATGACAACACAAACAGGTAAGTTAATCCATACTCGTAACAGTACCCCCCCTCCCAGGGGCGCCACCTGGCGCCCCCAGAAGGGGCTCACCTCGCCGCCGATGGAAGTCCATGATCAACGACTGGTCCAAGATGTCCCGTGCCAGAATCCAAGATCTCTCCTCCACACCGTAGCCCTCCCAGTCCACGAAATATTGGAAACCCCGGCCACGGCGTCTCCGGTCAAGGAGTCTCCTCACAGTATAGACCGGAGTGCCGTCCACTAGATGAGGGGGAGGGGGGGCCGGGGAAGCAACAGGGTTGAGTGGGGATCGGACCACAGGCTTTACCCTGGAAACATGAAAAACCGACCAAGAGTGCAAGGAAGCTTGAGCCGTACTGCCACTGGACTCAAGACTTTAGTGATTCGGTATGGCCCAATGAACCTAGCTGCCAGCTTACGAGAAGGCACCCGGAGAGGCAGGTCCTTTGTAGACAGCCAAACTTTTTGACCACAAACAAAAAGAGAAGCAGGAGTCTGGTGGCGGTCAGCCGCTGTCTTAGTCCGTCTGGAAGCCTGGGCCAAGGCCTCCTTAGCCCTCCTCCAGGTGTGGCGACAGCGTCAAACAAAGTCCAAGGCAGACGGAACAGCGGCATCGGGTTCCTGAGCAGGGAACAAGGGGGGTTGGTAACCAACAGAACATTGGAAAGGGGACATACCTGTAGAAGCTACCGGCAGGGAGTTGTGGACATATTCAATCCAAGACAACTGCTGGCTCCAGGAGCCCGGATTTTGAGACACCAGACAGCGGAGACTTCTTTCAAGATCCTGATTGGCTCGTTCAGTTTGCCCATTAGTCTGGGGGTGAAAACCTGAAGACAGACTCGTAGAGGCCCCGATCTGTCTACAGAACTCTTTCCAAAACCGGGAGACAAATTGGAGTCCTCTGTCAGAGACCACGTCCACCGGAAGGCCATGAATTTGGAAGACGTGGTCAACCACCGCCTGAGCAGTCTCCTTGGCTGATGGGAGTTTGGGCAAAGGAATAAAATGGGCCGCTTTAGAGAAACGGTCCACCACTGTTAAGATTACAGTGTTACCTCTCGATGGGGGTAGGCCAGAGATAAAATCCAGAGCCACATGTGACCAGGGTCGAGAGGGAATTGGAAGGGGACGTAACAGATCAATGGGCGGCCGATTAGAGGTCTTATTCTGGGCACATACAAAACAAGCTAATACGAACTGTCTGACGTCTTGGGCCATTGAAGGCCACCAAAATCGCTGTTGGATATTGACCAGTGACCTCCGGACTCCAGGGTGACAGGCTACTCTGGACTCATGACTCCACCGGAGGACTTCGGATCTTAATTTGGCTGGCACAAATAGCCGTCCCTCTGGACACCCTTCTGGAGCTCCCCCTCCTCGCACGGCCTCTTCTACCCACCGTTCGATGTCCCAGGAGAGAGCCCCCACCACCACCCCTCTAGGAAGGATGGCTTCGGGGGTAGACTCTCCTCCTGGTACATCAAACAGGCAGGAGAGTGCATCAGGCTTTATGTTCTTTAAACCAGGCCGGTACGAGAGGGAAAAATTGAAGCGTCCGAAGAAGAGTGCCCATCGGGCCTGGGGGGAACTCAATCTCTTGGCTGAACGGATATATTCTAGATTTTTGTGGTCCATCCAGACCAAGAACGGTTGTGCCGCCCCCTCCAACCGGTGGCACCACTCACTCAGGGCCAGCCTGACAGCCAGCAGCTCTCTGTTACCAATGTCATAGTTTCGTTCAGCTGGGCTCAAATGGTAAGAGAAGAAGGCACACGGGTGCACCTTCCCATCCCTAGAGGACTGCTGAGACAAGACCGCGCCTATCCCGACCTCCAAGGCATCCACCTCAACGATTAACTGCCGTTTAGGATCTGGAAGAGAAAGGACAGGAGCAGTGATGAAACGGGACTTGAGAACATCAAAGGCCTCCTGTGCCTGACTGTGCCATATAAACGGTACCTTAGGTGAGGTGAGAGCCATTAAGGGTGCAGCGACCGAGCTAAAGTTCCGGATGAACCGTCTATAGAAGTTGGCAAATCCAAGGAACCGCTGCAGAGCCTTACGAGAGTCAGGGGCTGGCCACTTGGCAACAGCCCTTACCTTAGCGGGATCAGCTTTGATACCCTCCGTCGAGACTATATGCCCCAGGAACGAAACGGACTTGCTGTGGAACACGCACTTCTCCGCTTTGACATAAAGCTGGTTTTCCAGCAGCCGCTGCAGCACCTGGCGGACATGCTGAGTGTGTACCTGTTCAGATGCAGAGAAGATAAGAATATCATCAAGCTACACAAAGACAAATCTGTTTACCATGTCTCTCAGCACATCGTTCACCAGGGCCTGGAAGACTGCAGGGGCATTGGTGAGCCCGAAGGGTAGAACTCGGTATTCAAAGTGCCCTGTTGGTGTGTTGAACGCAGTCTTCCACTCATCCCCCTCACGTATTTGGATCAGGTGATAGGCATTACGAAGGTCTAGTTTAGTAAAGACCTTGGCTCTCTGCAATAACTCAAAGGCAGAAGACATTAAAGGCAGAGGATACCTGTTCTTAACAGTAATGTCATTAAGGCCTCTGTAGTCAATACAAGGGCGCAGAGAACCATCCTTCTTTTTAACAAAGAAGAACCCAGCCCCAGCTGGAGAGGAAGAGGGGCGGATGAGGTCGGCTTCTAAAGACTCTTGAATATACCTGTCCATGGCCTCTCTCTCAGGAGCAGAAAGGGAATACAATAGACCCTTTGGCGGAGAAGTGCCTGGGAGGAGTTCGATGACACAATCATATGGTCAGTGCGGAGGCAAGGACGTGGCTCGGGACTTGCTGAAAAACTGGCGCAGATCGTGGTATTCCACCGGGACTTCGGAGAGATCCACCCTCTCCATCTGCAACACATGAGACACAGAACCAGGACACGGGGCAGGACCAAGACAAACAGCAAGACAAGACTGACTCCAAGACAAGACAGTATTCCCTGACCAATCAACGTGAGGGTTGTGTTTACTTAACCACGGGTGCCCCAATACTACTGGAGCACTCAGGGAGTCAAATAAATAAAAATTAATGACCTCACAGTGATTTCCAGAGACTATCAAACTTACAGAAGAGGTAGAATGGGTGATAGACGTGATGTTAACCCCATTAAGGGAGCGCACAGTGATGGGAGAGGAGAGAGGAATGGCAGGGATGCCCCAAGATCTGGCCATGGTGCTGTCCAAAAAGTCTCCCTCAGATCCTGAGTTGATTAAGGCAGAACAAGAGTAAGTCATTCCATTGAACTGGACTGAGGCCGGGAGAGAGGTGCGGTGTGTGGGGGTGTGGAAACAAGGGTTAGCACCCACCAGAATACCCCGGTTTACTGATGGGCTGGGGCTTTTAAAGGACACTGCAATGCTCGGTGACCCGGCTTCCCACAGTAAAGACAAAGGCCTCAAGCCAGACGAAGTCGCTTCTCCTCGATAGTAAGTCGAAGACGACCTAATTGCATAGGCTCTGGAGAGGTGGTGGGTGATGGGGGGCGAAGAACACTCAAAAGGCCCTCGTTTATCCATGAGACACCAGGGCCTCGTCTATGCTGACGACGATGCAATCGGGTCTCCACACAGAGGGCTAGATCCACCAAGGCATTAAAGTCTTGGGGGAGATCGTGGGTGGCGATCTCATCTTGTATTTCATCATCCAGGGCGTCTCTAAATCTAGCACGGAGAGCTGCCTCATTCCATGCACAGGCAGCTGCCAGGGTTCTAAACTGAACAAAATAATCAGTGACAGAACGCCCCCCCTGACTAAGCTGGGCCAGTTGGGAACACAAGAGAACACTGAGAGAGGAATGCCCGGCAAGAACTAGGGTTCCCATCGTAGGGCGGTGTGTTGTTAGCGTGAGGTTCAGGTTCAGGATGAAGAGGAATAGCCACCGGTCCACCACCCCTGGCATTCTCATGAAGATCTTAAATTTGAGCATTAAGCTCGATTACTTGGGCCCATAACATCTCCACCTTCTGCGAGGCTGCATTTAACTGTGTAGCGTGCTGGCCAAGGAGAATGCCCTGCTGCGCCGCCGCATTTCTCAAATGCTCTGCACCTGCTGAATCCATATAATGGTCAGTCCGTTCTGTCAGGGTAAGAATAACAGATTCAATTGCAGGTGAAACACAAATATATTATTCTCAAAAAACTCAAATTTCCTCAAAAGGTAAGTTCAAAAAACTCAAAAAGGTTGACTTAGAATCTGGTGCAGTTCCAGGCTTTACCACCAGCTGGCGGAAAAGCGCTACCATACACTCGGGCAGAGCAGTGGAAGAGGAGCCGTTCGGGTACTGGTGATTTCCGGGTTTTCCCACCAGGTGGCGGAAGAGCAATAGCAAAACGCTCAGGCAGAGCAGTGGAAGAAGAGCCGTTCGAGCACTGGTGAGCGTTTCGTCACTGAAGGAGATTTTGTAGCATGAAGTAGGCAGCCAGACCGGGCCACAGCGAGCGTGATGATGGAAGTAGCACAAAGTAGCAAAACAATAGAGGGTGAGAAAACGACACCAAAACAAGCTGGTGCTTGGAGAAATCAAGCAACAACAGGTGAAAGGGAGAACTCGCTAATTGATTAACAGATAGAACTAGGCGGGGAAAACAAAGCACGCAGACAAGGAAGCACATGGCTGGCTGTCAAATCAAAACCATGTGCTCCCAACACACAATGACAACACAAACAGGTAAGTTAATCCATACTCGTAACAAAGCCCTAGCAAGCAGGGCTTAAAACAAAAGAAATCCAGTCGGTTCACTCCAAGCAGAAATCATTTTTTTTTAAATTTCTGTTCTTGCATTCTTTATTAAACAAAACATTCCGAAAACAGTTTTCCAGAAAAAAATACCGGTTAAGAACGTTATTTTATTACACAGTATTGCAGGGCTCTAGTGCCCTGATTTTTTAATGGTGCAACTAAAAAAATTCTATTCTAAGAACACTTTAGTACGGTTATGGTTGTTTCTCCACTGAGCCTGGAACGGTGCGGCACGATTACAAACCGTTCTCGACCTGGAATTATCCACACGGAGACAATTGTGCTGAACTGTGCCTAGAGATTCTGTGTGTTGACGTAGGGGCTCTGTTGGCAAGCTACCACAGCTGGCTCAGCTGAAGCACGCTAGTCATCACCAGACAAGTAAACTACACTACATTTAATATAAAAAAATGATACAGGTCTAAACCATACAGATTAAAAAGGGTTTTAAAACCACAGAGCAGTCTCTGGCAGAGAAGGGAATCACTGGCTCACCACATTCTTATGAACATATTTATTAAAGTTATTATTGCATTGACTTGAATATAGTTCACCGTGTATAATATAATTACTAACCTGTCATCTAAAATGTTGGAATAATAAAATAACCTATTGTTTTATTTGTGGCTAAAGCTTGATTAATTTGATTAACATCCTAGGCAATCTGTCTGAATACTGAAATAACAGCCATCAATCAAATGGTTATTTTACCATCAAAATGTAGTATATTTTATATCATTATCAACTTTTGGTATAAAACTGCTGTGTAATTTAATTGATTGTTAAAAATGAAATAATTTAAGTGCTATATTTTTTTATTAGTGAAAGTGTCTGCTCACTTTTGACAAGGTCTGTCCAAAAATATATTTCCACCACTATAATACAAATACACTATTATTGTTGCATTATAATTGTTTATTCTTCTGTTATGTAAGGACATTTGAAACATATTATTTATTTCCCCTCCAGGCATTTTCAATCATCACGTTACATTTTGGTCATTTTCCCTCCAAATAAAATTTGCCTAGAGCTGCACAACATATGACCTTTAATATGGGTGCTATGACTTAGCTATATTTAGCACCCCGAGAAAGTGGCATAAAAGTGTTTAGTCACGCGGTTGCTTTCGCTTTTACACATGAACATAAAAAAAAACTTATTTTGTTTTTTTATTTAAATTTAATTGAACAAAGGGAGCTGTTTACATGTTACCAAGGCAACTACTGATGCATTTTTTGTAAAGTTTCAAAGAACTTGCAGCACGACAGTGGAAAATGAAACCGTATCCGTGCTGTCTGGCCCGGTTTGGCACTGAATGGAATGGTTCAGCATATAGAACGGTTCAGCACGATAGTGGAAAAACGGCTTTTAAAGAGACAAACTTTATGAAATTCCTTTTAAAAATATATTTTGTACAAGAAAAATATATGAATTATATTTTAGTTTGAGCCCAACTGTGCAGGTGGATGATCTTCGGTCAGTGGAAAGTAAGGATTTAATTAATGCTTCACTATTGTATCACAATCTTCTGTCATTTATTTGCAATTTTTTTAATGTCATAATTTTAAAGATGACGTCTTGCGTCTGATTTTTCCTTGGTGCTGATGTGCTTTTATTACATTTAGATTTCAACGAAATTTTAAAAATAAAAAGTAAACTAATTATTTTGTAAGGAATGCCCTTAAATAATGTAGCCTTTGACAGTAAGCATCAGTGTTTCTTTACATGATTGGGGGAAGGGGGCGGGGCGGTGATGGATTTGTGCTAACTTGAAATAAAATCCTGCAGGCGCCCCTGTCCAGCGGCAAGTGCTGAAACACGCGACAAGTTTTATTTGTTGCCGATTAGCGTGTTATTCCTTTTTTAAAGTGTCTTTTTTTTTTTAAATCTCTCAAATTAGGCTAACATAATCTCTCTCTTGAGATATTAGTTCAATTATGTGCTGTAGGCTATTGACCAACACCCCCTGTGTATACAGTTTACACACTGCAGGTCAACAGTTCTGATGTGTTATGAATTACATGTTTTAAAAGACAGTGAGACATGCTATATTTAGTTTTTATTGTATAATATACATTATAAACCAGTACACAGTAAAATAATATTTATCAATGGCCTATTGGCAGCGTAAAACTGTGAAGCTTATATCGGCTAAGCATATTTTTTTTATAATATTAAAACAAATTACAAACTAGCCACCTTTTGATTTGATTTCATTTCCGTATATTTTTATCAAACGAAAAATGCAATTAATTGTATTTTGGTTTTAATTTTATTAGGAATTTAATAGCGGTTTAGGCAGCATCACTTCTACATAACATTAGCTCTGATTGCATTTTTACAGATATCCTACAGATAGACTTTTTGGCTGAAAGACATTACCTGTTAATTTCAGTGCTGTATGCTTTTGACATTTCGCAAGGGATTCAGCTGGTACCGGCCTCAGTTTTGCGACTTGACGTCTATGTATCAATCATGTCTGCATGACAGCGAGAGCGAGATGAGACCTCAGATTTAATGTGCAGTTTCTGCAAATTTTGATCATAGGCTCATCTAAATTGGTTTTTCATTCGATTGAAAGCCGAAATATTGCCAGACAGACAAAGTAACTTTCGGTTTTGGAAGAAAGCTGCTTCAGTAATGAAAGACACAGACACACAGGATACACTTATAGGCCTATTCATTATTGATTTATTTAACATTGAACGCAGAGTAATTAAGAATAAAAAAGAAAGGCATAACTTCAGAAAAAGTGCTCACTGCGGTTTCCGCGATTTCTGTCGTTGTCAGTGGTGCGCCATTGCTAAATCACTTTTGATTTAATCAGAGAATAATATTATATAGCCTATTTTAGTTATTTAGCGTAATATATAGTTGTTTAGTTTAATTGGTGTAATTTATAAATATATCAATTATTTAGTGCTTAGGCAAAGGCATAGGCCGAGTATAAAACCTATTTTCACTTGTAAATACAAAAGATTATACGGTTTAGGTTTTTTTTGATGGCACTTTATTGCATGTTGAATGTTACAATTACAAAGATTTTTATTCAACAAGTGCATGCCACAATATATTTTTGTTGGTGTAAAAATATAAAAAGCATAATTCTCATATTCTTTACGTTTAGTTAGTTATATTTTAAATAACTAAAATAGGCCATATAATATTATTCTCTGATTAAATCAAAAGTGATTTAGCAATGCCGCACCACTGAATGCCGTACACTACAAAATGTAACGTGATGATTGAAAATGATTGGAGAGGAAATAAATATATTTCAAATGTCCTTACATAACAGAAGAATAAACAATTATAATGCAACAATAATAGTGTATTTGTATTATAGTGGTGGAAATATATTTTTGGACAGGCCTTGTCAAAAGTGAGCAGACACTTTCACTAATAAAAAAATATAGCACTTAAATTATTTCATTTTTAACAATCAATTAAATTACACCGCGGTTTTATATCAAAAGTTGATAATGATATAAAATATACTACATTTTGATGGTAAAATAACCATTTGATTGATGGCTGTTATCTCTTTCAGCATTCAAACATTAAATAACTAATGCATAAAATGAAGGCGAGCAGCCTAATTCATTACATGTTGTGGTTAACTAATTCTTTAAATACACCTCTCTTGAGCTCTAAAAGGAAAAAGCACAAATAAATTTGCTGTTAAATTAATTTTAGCAGAGACACACCTGCCTGTCATTTTTACATTAGTTTTTTCAGTTCGGGGTTTATATAACTAATAAAAATGTCTAGTTGGACAGCTAAAATTGACAAAATGCAGAACCCTTTTGAATATTTGCTTTCATTTTGAAATCACTAAAGCGCACTTTTACAGTTGTGAAAAGAAACATCCCATTACTATAGGCAATAAAGCGTGATGACGGTTAGCCTATGCTTCACTAGATTTATTTACCAGTTATAGAATAGTCTAACCGTGTGTCAGCTTGCATGTGTGGGTATAGTTTGATGTCTTTACCTAAAACTTTAAGCATTTTTATTATTTGAAATAAAACGAACAGAAATAAGGAGAATAAAATATGATTTAAAGCACTCGTTTGGTGCTGAAGCCATGATCCGACTATTTATGTAAATGGTATCGTTGCATAACCTTCATTGATAAAACCAGTAAAAGCTAAACTGTATACATATTATTATCACTATAAAACATATATTACTGCCTTAAGTCAGTAAATTAGGCAGTAATGCAAAGTAATAATAAATAAGTGAATAAATAGCCTAAATGAAAAAAACAAGAGGGACCAAAATCAGTCACCAGGTCCAGTGCCTCCCTATGGGATTAAAATGCCCCCTCAGTTATGACATCCTGGCGCCGGGCCTAGCCTAGGATGTCAATCAAATTAATCAAGCTCTTGCCACGAATAAAATAATAGGCTAGGCCTATTTTATTATTTTAAGATTTTAGACGTTGGGTTAGTAATTATATTATACAGCATAAAAACTATTACTAAAGAAAATGCCTTTTAAAGGTTTTTTAGTATTAGTTAGGGATGTCCAAATGTAAATCTAGCTAAAGCTTAAATTTACATTAGATGCGATAACCGTGAAACCATGATTATTATTCACACTATATAATCGTACAACCAAAATCTATAATTGTTGCATCCATAATTGTTATGCAGTTCAAAACATAACATATGAATGTGTCTGAATGTAGAAGAAGCCTACTTAAGCAATACACTGATTTTGTTGTGCTGTGAAATACAACATTTGAATGTTTGTTAAAAAAAAACTTATTGTACAATGCATTGATATTATATTGGCGGCCCGCGAGCCGAACCCGGTCCCCAAGGCAATTTGTTCCGGCCCTCCAAATAGTGTGACCAAGACATCAAAAATAGATTTAATTCAGTCAAAAAACGGCCACTATAGTTATGAAGTGACGTGCGTCTGTTCAAAACAGCACGAGCTGCGCAGAGTGTGAGTCACCTGACATAAGCGAGTGGCACGAGCAGCCAAATACATTTGAATATGTTTGTAGAACAGGTCTTTGTACAATGCACTGATATCGTTATTAGGGATGCAACGATTAGCCGATTTCACTATTAATTGCGCTTTAATTCGTCACGGTTAAGTAATCTTAAGGGTTCTCTAAGCCGCATTTCTGTATTTCTGTTCTCTAAGCCGCACAAAACGAAACTGCTGCACTTGAACAAAGTTAAGCCAAGTTGCCAACTGTGTGCTAGTTTAAAGTTCCGAGCTTGTTCACCGAAGCTAATACGCACGCACACTGGATTAACGCTCTGGTTACTAAAGTAACCCTCGTTCCCCGAGGGGGGGAACGGAAATGCTATGTGGAAACTTCCACTATGGGGATTTCATTCAGAAAGCCAATCATCTGAAAGAGTATGTAAACGGGCCAATGAAATGCCAATGAGTTGGCAGCTTCAGCTTGCGCACCTGATGCTCGTTGCAATTAATCTTGCTATAAGAGCGCAGAGCTAGCAAGCCAAAGCATCCTTTTTGTAGCTGAAGCGACTTCGTCTCAACAGCTAAGGGGCAATCATTATGGCGAAGGGACATAGCATTTCCTTTCCCCCCTCGGGGAACAAGGGTTACTTTAGTAACCAGAGCGTTCCCCTTTGGAAGGGGAACTTCAATGCTATGTGGAAACTTCCACTATGGGGAAATGTTTGGAAAACGCCATAATGATTGAACCTTACCTTCGCCCCCGATGAGAGGTTTGCCAGGCAAAGAGAGCGTGAGCGCACCTGCATCATCAGAGGCGCGGTCTTCCAACGTGTTCCCTGGCCCTTACTTATCCCACTTCAACAGAAGATTTAAAGATTTAGATATATTTTTCGGGAGCCGCAAGTGCGTCTAGAAATATCTAGGAATTTAATACGACAGTACGTTGGGAAAGCGTGCAGTCCCGATAGGGAGGACTCTGCGGAGGCCACCTGCTACCCAAGTGGGGAGACTGGGGCAAATAGCATATGAACTAGCCCTGAGAAGGGGGAGTACGCATATGAATATAAGATGGTTAGCGGTTAGGGAAGACACGGGTCCGCCTGTGAGGGGGGACTGCACCGTGGCAGTATAAGCGTATTGGATCACCTAGTGGGGATCGCGCATAGCGGGCACCTATACCCAGAACGCGGGCTGACCAGCGGACAGACCTACAACGTAACGGGCCAGCGTCTGACTCCTCCATTGAGCCAGATGCTGGGGGCCGCAGAGGAATCTCTGCAGGGTTCGCCAGCGGGGAACTTTACTGACAGAGTGAATAAACGCACGTATCTCCGTGTTAGAGAAAATGGCGCAGCCATCCACTCTGATCTCAGAGCACACTACAGTTGAAACTGTTGATTACTATAATTCTGTCTTGTCATCTGCTCTGGACATTTTAGCCCCTAAGAAAGAGCGTGTGGTTTCTTTTCATAAATCGTGTCCCTGGTACACTACTGAGCTCAGAGCTCTCAAGGTGAAAGGCAGACAGCTTGAACGACAGTATTTGAAATCAGGTCTAACTGTTCACAAGCTTATGTATGATGATCATTTAAGTCAATACTCTGATGCACTCAAAGCAGCAAGAACAAACCATTACTCATCTGTCATCAGGGATGGAGCTGCAAACCCCAATAAGATTTTTAAGACTATCAGCTGCATTCTTGCACCAGTTAAGCCACTAGTTGATTCCTCGGTGCAAGAATGTAATAATTTCCTCAACTATTTTACAGAAAAAATTGATAACATATACAAGTCTATCAGTTCCAACTGTTCCCCTGAAATACAAGAAATCCATCCACTTAGCTTGCCTGAAACTACTTTCTCCAGTTTTAACACAGTCACTATTGACACTATCTTAAAAATAGTGAATGCAATGAACACAACAACATGCATTCTCGACCCAATCCCAACATCTGTTGTAAAGGGAAGTCTCTCTTCTATATGTCCCCTCATTTTAAACATTGTTAATACCTCCCTTACCACCGGCACTGTCCCAAAAGCCCTCAAGGTTGCAGCTATTACACCAGTCCCTAAAAAGCCTGGATGTAATAAGTCAGACCTGGCTAATTACAGGCCGATCTCAAATTTACCCTTTCTTGCTAATGTTCTGGAACGGGTTGTTGTGGCGCAACTCCACTTACACTTGTCATCCAATAAGCTATATGAACCTTTTCAGTCAGGGTTCAGAAAGGGACACAGCACAGAGACAGCCTTGGTTCGTGTCATGAATAACCTGCTTGTCTCTGCTGACTCTGGAGCTTCAACTATCTTAGTTTTACTAGATCTCACTGCAGCTTTTGACACAGTATGTCACTCTATACTGTTAAATAGGCTGGAGAAATGGCTTGGTATCACTGGCACTGTGCTTAACTGGTTTAAATCGTATTTTTTGTATTGTATGCAATTAGTGGTCATGGGAAATAATCAATCTGATATCGGACGGGTCTGCCATGGTGTCCCTCAGGGGTCGGTCTTAGGTCCCATACTTTTTAGCATTTATATGCTTCCACTGGGGCATATCATCAGCAAATATAGACTGGGATACCACTTTTATGCTGATGATACCCAAATCTATATCAGCTCAAAATCCAACCTGTCTGTTACTGCCTCAATCCTCTCAGAGTGTGTGCAGGAAATTAAAATATGGATGCACCAAAATGTCCTAAAATTGAACTGTTCTAAAACAGAAGTACTCCTTATTGGCACACCAGCAGCCACTCTCAAAGATAGCGAGTTTAAATTGAATCTGGATAATGCTATCGTCTGTCCATCTTCTAAAGCACGTAACCTTGGTGTGATTTTTGACACTTATCTATCACTAGACTCACACATCAAGAGCATTACAAAATCTGCTTTTCATCATCTGAGGAACATTGCAAAAATTAGGTCTTACCTCACTCAACCAGATGCTGAAAGACTCATTCATGCATTTGTCACTTCTAGGATTGACTATTGTAATGCACTCTTTGTCGGTTTACCTGCTAAATTAATCAAACGGCTACAGTACATTCAAAACTCAGCAGCACGCATTCTCACACGCACTCCACCACGGCAGCACATTACTGGTGTCCTTTATAGTTTGCATTGGCTCCCAGTTCAGTCCCGTATCATTTTTAAAACACTCACACTTGCATATAAAGCTCTACATGGTACTGCTCCTTCCTATATCTGTGACATTGTCTCTCAGTACACACCTTCTCGTTCCCTGCGGTCTGCTGATACTCTCACCCTTCAACAGCCACCCTGTAAACTAAAATCAATGGGGGAGAGGGCTTTCTCTGTTGCTGCACCCAGGTTATGGAATGCTCTCCCTTATGCCATTTTTAGATTCTTGATTATTCTGTTTATATTTTATAACCTTTTTTAATGTATACTTGTATTTTATTGCATGTTTCTCTGTTGTTGTAGCGCTTTGGGTCCTAGAAAAGCGCATTATAAATAAAATGTATTATTATTATTATTATTAATGTGACCATCAACCTTCCCAGCGCACACGCAGCGGACTTAGTGGTCCGAAGAGCATAGTCGGTTGCGGTGCGGAGCTCGTGCAACAAGCCTGGGTCGGAACCACCCTCGTGCACTTGGGCCAGTGCCTGTGCTTGGTAGCGCTGGTAGGTGGCCATAGCGTGCAAGGCGGAGGCAGCCTGGCCCGCAGCTTTGTAGGCTCTGGCTCCGAGGGAGGCAGATAACCTACAGGCTTTGGACGGGAGACAAGGCAGACCCCTCCAGGAGGAGACGCCACGCGGACAAAGATTGACCACAATAGCGCGCTCGACCTTCGGGATTGTCTCATAACCCTTGGCTGCTCCACCATCGAGAGTGGTGAGGGCGGAGACGCACGCAGATCGGGCAGAGAAAGGTGCCCTCCAAGACTGCGTGAGCCTACTGTGCACCTCCGGGAAGATGGGGACGAGAGGCTTCGTAGGACTGGCCTTCTTATCCTCAACGTAGCACCCATCTAGTCGGTCCGGCCGCAGAGCTGGGGGATAAACCATCTCCAACCCCACGGCCGAAGCAGCCCGGGAAAGCACGGCCATCATATCCGACTCAAGATCTTTGACAGCGCTCCCCTGCCCGGAGGGAGGGAGCGGGTCTGGATCAGCCCACCCTCCGATGCAGCAGTGGACGTCTGGTCCCCGGTGTCATCGAGCGAGAGGGCTACCATCTGGTTAGACGGATCGCTTCCTCCGCTCGAAGCTTGGATGGAGCGATTGGAGGAGCGGGAGGTCCGCGAGCCCGGGGGCAGCGGATAATCTCCCACTGGAACCCTCAGACCTGCCCGAGTGCCAGGGGACAGCTGGGGTGGTTAGCCCTTTTGCAAGAGCTAACCGCGATCTTAACTGCGCAACAGTCATGCCATCGCAGTGACGGCATGGGCTGCCCGCGAGCACCGCAATAACATGCTGGACCCCCAGACATGCCACGCAGTGCTCGTGCCCATCATCCGGGGACAGGAAACCACCGCATCCAGAAACGCACTGTCGGGGCGACATCTTGAAAAAGACGTTCTGCACGACGGTATTGCTCTTTTAGGTGTAAGTGCAATACAAACCGCTCGGGGAGGACCGGACCCAAAGGACGCCAGGCAAGGGAGAAACCCAGCTCGACCGTCTGCCACCGCGTGTACCACTCTCTGGACCGGGAGACCGCTCTCGTTCACTCTCTCTCGCAGATTTATCAGGAAATCGGCTGGAGGAACCCTCATCGACTTTCTCAGAAGGCTGTGAAGTCGTCTGAAGCGAAAAGGATGCTTTGGCTTGCTAGCTCTGCGCTTTTATGGCAAGATTAATTGCAAAGAGCATCAGGTGCGCAAGCTGAAGCTGCCAACTCATTGGCATTTCATTGGTCCGTTTACATACTCTTTCAGATGATTGGCTTTCTGAATGAAATACCCATAGTGGAAGTTTCCACATAGCATTGAAGTTCCCCTTCCGAAGAGGAACTATAGCCGCGGGCCGTTCCCATATCACGTCTTTCCCGGGCGCAAGTTTGTTATTTCTAAAGTAAGAATATGCCAATATGCCGGCGCAAGCGGAGTAGGCAAACGCGCTCGCGGCTTTCTGGGCGCACGCTGTAGAAAACATCTCATGCTGTAGCGGTGAGAGTTGTGCTTAGCTTTCAGTGCAATGTAAACACAAGATATGTTAGACGAATTATTATTAAAATAATTATGTATGTATGAACGCAGATGATAACAACAGTTAATCTAAATATTGGCACCGACCTTCATAACAATTATTATTATATTATTTTCTCTCTTCCTCTCTATAAACACGCACATAATTGTGTAGCCCTATAAGCACAGAAAAACCTACATAGTTAATTATATTCAAGTGAATGAAATAATAACTTATTAAAAAATATGTTCGTAAGAATGTGGTGGGCCAGTGAAAAGCAGCTGTAGTGTATACTGTTTAATAATCAATTTAAATGATGTCATAAATAAATAAGTAAATTAAAAAAGCGGCATTAATTACCGCCCTCTCATGGTACGCACAGTGTGTACAGCCGTACGGCTGCAGGCGAGGTGAGGGAGAGCGCGCATAAGTGCGCAAAGTCGGTAAAGAGTTCCTATTATAAATGTTTCTTTAACGATACTTATCAAAAATTTATTTAATTTTACCCCTCAAATAGAATTTTTAGTTGCACCATTAAGAAATCAGGGCACTAGAGCCCTGCAATACTTTGTAATAAAATAACGTTCTTAACCGTTTTTTTTTTCTTGAAAATCGTTTTGGGAATATTTTGTTTAATACGGAACGCAAGAACAGAAATGAAAAAAATATCAATTCTGTTCGGAGTGGATTTATTTTTCGTTTTTAAGCCCTGGTGAAAACCCACGGAAACAGGAAGAGCCCAAAGTGGAGGCCTTTGTACTGCCATGCTTGTCCTTTGAAAGCAAACCAAAGAAATGGCCAGTGGCATGGAAGAATGGAGACAAGAAGATACACATCCTTATATTGCTGCAAACTAATCCTGAGGACGGATGCACAGGAGAATGAGTCTATGCGCAAGCATCCTGGATGGCATCTTGTGCAGATAGTGGTTCGGAACGCACAGATCTAGGATTGGTCATAAGCCACCGCTGTTTTTGGGCATGATGAGTACGAGATGTAAAACCCACTCTTCATCTAGGCTGGAGGGACTGGTTTGATTGCATCCTTCACCAAGAGGACAGTAATCTCCTTGTGCAAGATAGGAGCGGACGCGGGCTTGACCATCATGAAATACATGCCCATGAACTTGATTGTCTGAATGACCCACTTTAACGGGCTGAGCAGTGCTAACCAAGCTGGCAGAGCTTGTGCGAGTGGCATCATCGGCGCAATCAATGATGTGGGGTAGCACAGGATGAGAGTGTCCACCCCAGGAAGTGGCGCATCCCAAGAAAGAGCTGAAAATAAGAGAGTGTCTATTACCTTCCTCCCTAAATCCCGTGAAGAGGCTGGAGGATTGAGAGAAAGGAGCGTGTCCACTGGCACCCTCTGAGCCTGTGGCGGAGTGCACCAGCGATGCAAGCTGGAAGGCGGTGAAAACCAGACTAGCAATGCTCAGGCTTGCACACCTGGAGAGAGGGAATCCAGGCAAAGGAAATCACCACACCCAGAAACGCACAGTCAAAATTACATCTTTAAAAAGACACATTGCTGAACCGTGTTGCTCTCCTAGGGGAAATCTGCTCTTTATTGAAACTGCTCTTTTAGACACCCAGTGAAATGACCAGAGGATGGGAGATAGACCCAGTTTGACCGCCGCTGTTTGCATCGTCACCTGCACTGTGTAGCAAATTAGCGCAAAGGGAATTGAAGATTCATTTGAATGGGGCTTCAAAAGAATTGACTCTTTAAATCCGAACAAACGAATCGTCCAGTGATCATTCAAACTGACAGTTTACTTTAATTACGGCTATTGCTATCAAAATAAAAACCCATTTATGTTTAAGCAGGGTAGCAAGATCGAAGTTTAAGACATTAGATTCATAAATATGCACAGGTGCCTTTCTTCATACAAAATGACCCTTTATTGACTAATCTAACAGAAACTAACACCTAACACAAACATACATTCATACATGTTGTAGATAAGAGCAAAGGAAGAAAAATAAGAGTTTGAGAGAATGTAATAATGAGAAACCTCATTTGGTTTTTGTAAGATCAAATCAAGTGAACCAATAATAATCAATTTAACCCTTCAGGTATCTTTAGGGTTGCATTTAGTTTACACCAGTTCAGATGTAGTCTGAGGTAGTGTTACTTGGGTTCCTTTTGTGATGTGAAAAACTCCCTCTGTTGAGCACGTGGCTAGCTGGTTGTTCTTTGTCCTCGCGAGGCTTGGAGTGGGGTGAAGTCAGTCGTTTCAAGTTTGAACCGGCAACAGGGCAAGTCGTGATGACTACTGGTTTGCGGCGCACTAAACTTAACTAGACTCTTAACGGAAAAAAAAGAAAAGAAGGTATCTGAGATGGGAATGTCTGAGCTGTGCAATTAACCCATTTTGTCTGGGTCCCCGCCTGCTCCCTGGAGTCCTATGGGTTCAAGTATTTCTCTGGCCTGGGCCTTCTACAGTCTCTGAGTCTGGGGTCTTTCTGGGGTCTCTGGGCGGTGGCCTTAGGCACAAGCTTTTATAAGGATGGTTTGTTCCCACCCTTCAGGGGCAGGTTGACCAATCAGAAGTTAAACTCACCGAGGCATGTTTTATAGTCCTTTGTTCAGAAGTGTATTGATTTTTCATAGGCATTTTGGTTGTAAACTGATGCAGAAATGTTCAAGTTTCTTAAAATTTGAATATGTTGCACTCGTACTAACATGAAATGTAAACAATCATTCAGTATTAATTAGCTTTGCAGGGACATCAAACATGAACTTTCTATGAGCTTGTTTAGCTGCGGTAGAGTTAAACATTGATTGCAGAAGTATTAAAACCATAATATTAATACAGGAGCAAGAGTAATGTTGCAAAACACCTGATTACACATAAATAGAGAATGAATGTTTACATTAAAACATCAGTCTTAAGCCAGGAGCTTATAGAAGTTGACCAGATCTCTTTGTGTCCAGTGCTGTGAGCACATTCCTTTGTGTCGTAAATACCTTGGAATCAGATTACAACTGACCATCCAGTCTTTTCCAGGGGAGAAGTTGCTCCTGTATTTGTTAAATAAAAGCAAAATAATTCTGTTTCTGATCAGCCATATTCATTACAACTGGATGAAGAATATCTGCTTTCTCTCTGAAAGTCAGTCTTGCAGAATGCTCTCTTCAGTTTGCACTGGTTATATACTTTAATAATGATTCATCACCAGCACCTGCAGAGCTGCGCTCTGTCAAAACATAGGCATTCATTAGCACGTCTTCTTACTCTTCAGAGTGATTGGTCGTCTAGCACAGGGGTTCTCAACCTTTTTCACTGCGGGGCCCACTTCTTTCTCCGATCAATTTTTGAAGGCCCACCTGTCTGACATTTTCTCTAAAATGTTTGTATAAAATGTTCCTTTAAACCTTTATTTATTAATACATATATAATACCTTTATTTATTAATACATATATAATACCTGTATAAAACACTACAGTATATATATATATATATATATATATATATATATATATATATATATATATATATATATATATATATATATATATACACACACACACATATATATATATATATACACATATATATATACAGATTCAAAGAAACCAGCTAAACAGGGAGTTTGCAAAAGACCAGCTTCTGCTTTAAACTGGACTGACTGAATATCTACTATTAAATATCTACTATTCAAAAATAAACAGAAAAATGCAAAATACAGTAAAACACCCTTAAGCAGGTCGCACACCAGAAACACAGCTCGGCGATGCGCCACGCATTTCAGAATTCTAAACATAGGTTTCTATCAGGGTACACACACCGGTGCCGCAAGTCGGCGGCTGTCCGCGGCGCCTCAGGACATCTGAATAGGTTCATTTTAAATAGCATGCGAATGTGCACGTCTGGTGTGCAATACTTTCAACTGTCATGTGCGCGCCGTGTCGTGGCGCTGTGTCGCGGTGCTGAGCGGCGCATCCGGTGTGTGATGCCCTTTAATCTGTTGAAACGCGTCGATCTGATGGCGGTTGAGTTTGCAGCTGGATATCATTGGGAAAACAGCTCTGCCAGAGCGCGTCTGAAGCTCATATGCAAGTTTATTTTACATTCTATGGCAGAAACACAATTGAGCCTCGCTAGATCCTCCTGTATAGGCGCGTGTTCATTATAAAACACCCACAGGACATTAATTTGGACAACTATGCAGATACAATAAATAGTTCACACAAAAATACACAAAGACAGACTTTCACTTTCATTTCACGCATAGTTTGT
This sequence comes from Danio kyathit, assembly GCA_903798195.1. Classification (NCBI taxonomy): domain Eukaryota; kingdom Metazoa; phylum Chordata; class Actinopteri; order Cypriniformes; family Danionidae; genus Danio; species Danio kyathit. The sequence goes on from LR812543.1 coordinate 545,435, forward strand.
GAATGAACAGACTGACGTGTACTAATTGCAGATGAGATTATGAGGCTGTTTCTGCACCTAGTTTGAAGTAATCAATCAGCGAACAGGAGAAAGTGCATTACTTTGATCATTTTAATATAGCATATTAATAACGAAATCCAAAAATTATAGTATAATATTAAGTAGGAGTGTGATGAGACGCGTACTCCATGAGACAAGACAAGACACAAGATTGGGTTCACGAGAACGAGATTTTTACACTATTTTAAAGAAATCCTTAATGATGAAACATATGAATGGAATAGTCTTTAAATATTTTGCTAATATATGAATGGAAAATAACAAAATGCAAAACAATTTAGGTGTTTTTTTTTTTTTACTTGTAATGAATTTACTTCCATTTTTTATGTATACAATTTCCATAATTATTCCCATAATTTTATGTATGCAATAGTTTTATTTTAGTTTATATTGAATTCTATGCAATGAACATGCAAACACTGCAAGATATTTGTTAATATATAAATGGAAAATAGCAAACTCTACTGACTGGCTTTTCCCCTATAGAATTTCACAGTATTTACATTGCAGATCTTGATGGTCAATTCGGATTCTGTGACAGTATCCAATTTTTTTGATGACCTGCTTACATTTATCATCTTTTAAAGGTGACTTGTATCCGATTGTCAGCATTTACACAGCACACGGCAAAAGGCGCAATGACCAGAAAAAAAGAGCAGGCGCTGACTAACAGCTGATAATAAAAGAGCGCTCTTTTCTCCATTCCTGTATTTATTCTGTTCGCATGGTTTAATTTATTTTTTTTTTTTTTGATAAGTTGTTTTCCTATAGTTTATGACAGAAACGCTCTCATTTGGCCATATTCTTTTTATCTAGGCCTTTTAAAACCAGTAGACATCTTAATGTCATGTCCATGGCGTGATTTGTGCACGTGATGTATGAAACAGTATTATTTTATATTGGTTACTTGGTAGATGTTGCGCTCTCCTTCTCTCTCGTGAACATGCTTAAATACAATAATAATAATTGTGCTACATGACAATAATAAAGCGTTTTTTAGTCCTTGTGTAGAATTTGGTCACTTGAACCATGAAAAGAAAACGTCCGCTTTTACGTACAGCATAAACGTGTTTGGTAATGATGAAGGGGGGTGTGTTGAGTCTCCAGCAGTTCAGTATGTGTGTGCGCGCTTAGAGATGTGTGCAGGTGCCGAGAATATAGTGTCAAACAGCTGTGTGGACTGTCCTGTCGCAAAATGCGACCTACACAATGATAATAGTTTGATTGCGGCGTTTACATATCTGTACTGCACTTCAATAATGCTGCTTTCTGGACATCTAACTCCGGTGAGAAAAAAAGCGATTACGTCACACCCGCCTGCCCAACCGAGTGACATGTGCAGCACAGAGGCCAGCCTTACCAGGTGTATGCAAAGCACTTGATTTGCGGTTCAAATTCAATCCTGCTTCCAATCTTCAATGCTAATTTCACCCTCATGCTCCATCATGCCTACATTTCAACTCACGAGACAACTTTTTACCTCGACGAGAAATCTTGTCGCGATTTAATCTCGCGAGATCTCGTGATCCTTAATATTAAGAGATCATTTTAAGCTATCTCGCGGCCCACCTACAAGATCGCTGCGGCCCACCGGTTGAGAATCCCTAGTCTAGCATACTCCCAAAGTGTCTCTGACACACATCAAAGTTCCCTCTGAAGGGGAACCTTTTTCTTCTGCACAGTAGGCTTGCCACGATAGACGGTGTTGACGGTGTTACCGGTTTTAAGACGCAACACCGGTGACATCACTTTTTCACCGTGACACCGTGCCCACGTTTTTTAAATTCAATATTTATTTGAATAAAATGGAAAATATAATTCCAAATAATTTAATTAAGACGATAGCATGCACTAGGCTGTAGTTAAAATCTGAAATAGCTACAATTCACATTTCATTTATCATGTGAGGAGAACGAGATGAGTCGAATTTACTGAAAGAGAATGGTGGACGATTTAGTGTCAAAACGCAAAGCAAAAACGCCTCATTTCAAAAATCCCCGCGACCATCATCTCACAGTGTTTAATAATAAATAATGTTTTTTTTTTTTTATTAAAACAAAAGTGGTTTTGCAGTGCCGCGCCACCGACAAAGCCAGTAAAGAGAAACCGAAAGTTGTCTGTCTGGCAATAGTTCGGCTTTTAATCGAATGAAAAATGAATTTAGATGAGCCTATATTAAAAAAATTGCAGTAAAGTAACTGACGTGGGCCACACATCGAATCTGAGGTCTGATATCTCATCTCTCTCTCTCGCTGTCATATCAATATGTAGACGCCACACAAGTCAAGTCGCAAAACTGAGGCTGGTACATCTGACAGTTATAGCTAAAGCCTTTGCGAAATCTGTCAAAATACAGCACTGAAAATAACAGGCATAAATGTCTTTGAGCCAAAAGTCTATCTGTAGGATATCTGTAAAAACGCAATCAGAGATAATATTACGTAGTTGTGTAGCCTAATAATTATATCAATTATAATAAAATGAAAACCAAAATAAACAATTCATTGTATTTTTCGTTTGATAAAAAATATACAAAAACGAAAAAAAATCAAAGGGTGGCTAGTTTGTATTAATGTGTTTTAATATTAATGAAAATATGATCAGCCTGTTTAAGCTTAACGGTTATTTGCGCTGCCAATAGGCAAGCTATTCAAAAAATAATATTTTACTGTGTACTGGGTTATAATGTATATTTTACAACAAAAACTCAATGTAGTATGTCTCGCTGTCATTTAAAACATGTAATTCATAACACACCAGAGCTGTAGGCCTATAGTCTATCTATGCAGTGTGTAGTCATATGCGCACCACGTTCTCTGAGGGAGATTATGTTACCCAGTATTGTAGCCAGTATTGACTTGAGAGATTTAAAAATAAAAGGCATTTTAAAAAAGGAACAACAAGCAAATCAAAAAATAAAACTGGTCCCGTGGAGAACTTGTCATCTTGCCACTGTATGATGTGCAGTGTGTATGGGGCCGAGAGAGAGAGCGAGAGAGCGCGCGCGTGAGAGCTTAAAGCCGGCATCAATATAACGAAAAGCAAGATCATATCGTTATAAATATTCCATTAACAATACTTATCGAAATATTTATACATTTATATGGCTGTCTGATCTTTACAGAAGCTGTAAACTGACACGCGCTCTGTGACCGCACAGTGATGTTCAGCTCTGATGAGGCACTTTTATTTAGTCTTTCAAGAGTTCGCCTTGCTGATGATTGGTTATAAGGCGTATTTGGCATGCTGTCCCGGGAGAGAGCCCTGAGCTCGTGAGATCCTCGAGCCCGGGGCTCCCTCCCGTTGCAGGGCGAGAGGGGAGTCTGAGCTCAGGTAGGTCTCGAGAGCTCCCCCTGCTTGATAATGGTAAATGTAGATTGGAAGAGCTATGGAGGGTGTATATGAATTCGAGCTTGTCTATGATGTCGATTTAGTTTTGTCAATTTACTTATGTTACATGTTTTTGGTCTGTGGGAGGAAACCGGAGAGCCCGGGGAAAACCCACGCAAACACGGGGAGAACATGCAAACTCCACACAGAAATGCCGACTTGGCTAGGTAAGATCTGAGCCAGTGACATTCTTGCTGTGAGGCAATGATGCTAACCATTGGGCCTCCGTGCTGCCCTGACAAGGAAAGGGGAGGAGTAGGGGTGGAAGGGGGGATTCTTCAAGACGAAGATGGCTAAGGTAAGATACTCTGGTTATTTATAGTGATTAGGAATTTTCCGATTGGTGGATCGTGTATTAGCTAATGAGGATCAGCTGCTATTAATCATAAGCGCGTGCTCCTCTCGAAATTAGTTTATAAATAAACTTCACTTCAAGAGTTCGCCCTTGCTGATGATTGGTTATAAGGCGTATTTGGCATGCTGTCCCGGGAGAGAGCCCTGAGCTCGTGAGATCCTCGAGCCTGGGGCTCCCTCCGGTTGCAGGGCGAGAGGGGAGTCTGAGCTCAGGTAGGTCTCGAGAGCTTCCCGAATTGCCTTCTTGCTCGGGACAGCAGCCGCGTATTGAAGAACCCCCCACAAGGCAAGAGATTGCTGCTATATCCGGCTGCTGGATATAACGTTGGAAAGAAGGAAACAAAAGGAGGGGGGGGGGGGGGCTCCTGCGGGAGCCTGAGCGGGTGGTGTAGTACGGGGATAACTCCTGCGGGAGTCAAGCTTGGGGAAACTCCTGCAGGAGCTAGCTGTGCTGGATTCCCGCTGGGGTCGAAATGGGGGCTAGTGAAGACTCCAGCGGAAAAGGGGCCGTAGACTCTTGTGGGAGTCAGCTCGGGGAGCAACTCCTGCTGGAGTCAGAGCTGGGGAGTAAGGGCCTATGCGGAAAGAAGAAAGAATGCTGTGGAGGCTTGAAGAAGCTAAGATGCTGGAAGGAAGGAAAGTAGCGAAGAGCTTTAGTACCTAAAAGGAGAGAAAGGAATCAGAGTCCTCTTGTTAAGAGGAGAGAAGCGGCATACTTGGATGCTTAAAGTAAAGCATTGATGCCAAGAAAAGAGAATAAGGCGGAGTACTACGACGCTAAAGGAAGCGGAGTCATCAACGCTGAAGGAAGAAGAAAAGCGGAGTACTGCGACGCTAAAGGAAGCAGAGTCATCGACGCTGGGGAAAGAAAGAGCGGAGTACTGCAACGTTAAAGGAAGCGGAGTCATCGACGCTGAAGGAAGAAAAAGCGGAGTACTGCAACGCTAAAGGAAGCGGAGTCATCGACGCTGAAGGAAGAAAGAGCGGAGTACTATGACGCTGAAGGAACGGAGTCATCAACGCTAGAAAGAAGAAAGGGTTTTTTTTTTTTTTTTTTTCCTTCTCTCTCTCTCTCTCTCTCTCTAAGGGCCGGGCGGGGGCGGTGATTGATTCCTGCGGGAATCGAAGCTCGGGGAGGGTACTCCTGCGGGAGTCAGAGCTGCGGGGCCATTCTCCTGCTGGAGTCGGGAAAGGGAGAGGCCGGTGGAGACTCCTGCGAGAGGGGGGCGGGGCAAGGACTCCTGCGGGAGTCTGAGCTCGGGGTAACTCCTGCGGGAGTCAGAGCTAGGGAGTGAGGCCTATGCAGAAGAAAGTTTAGTAGCTGCGAACTAGTCGCTAAGAAAAAGAAAGTAGGGAAAAATTAAATGCTGGAAGGAAAAGAAAGAGCTGGAGTAAGAGGGGAGAGGGGGCGGAAGACTCTACGCTTGAGGGAAGCGGAGCAACCGATACTGAAAAAGAGATAGAGCGGAAGACTTCGACACTTGGAGGAAGCGGAGCACTCGACGCTGAAGGAAGAAAAAGGAGCGGAAGACTTCAACGCTAAAAGGAGCGGAGCACTCGACGCTGAAGGAAGAAAAGGAGCGGAAGACTTCGACGCTAAAGGAAGCGGAGCACTCGACGCTGAAAGATAAAAGGTTTATCTAATGGCTGGGCGGGGGAAGTGATTACTCCTGCGGGAGTAGGCTGCGGGGCACTCCTGCGGGAGTGAAGCTGCGGGGCTAGTGTTCTGCAAGAGTCGGGAAAGGATGGGGGCAGTGGAGACTTCTGCAGTGGGATGACGTGGGGGAGGGTGACTCCTGCGGGAGTAGGCTGCGAGGCACTTCTGCGGGAGTGAGATTGCGGGCTAGTGTTCTGCAAGAATCGGGAAAAGGATGGGGCAGTGAGGACTCCTGCAGTGGGATTAAATATGTGGTGGTGGTGGGGGGGGCTATGTGTGCTCCTGTAGCAGTGTTTAAATGCCGTGACCGGGTGGGAGAGTGTAATGATTTGAATGCAGGATGTAAGAGCTCTGCTACAGAGACCCTTGAAATGACAGTGCTAAAATGTCAGGATAAACTCAGCGGAGCGTCTCTGCACCTTTGACTTCAATCACACTTCTGCAGCAGTAGAGGAGATTTTAGCTAAGTGGAGCATCACTAGTTGCAGAGGAGCAATGGAAGTAAATAATAAAAGGTAAATAGGCTTCCACAGAGGCGTTAAAACTGCTATAGTAGTGCTGGGGAGTGTGTCAGTAGTGGTAAGGTAATGGAATAGTACGTGAGCTCAGGCAGAGCGTCACTGCTGCGGCCGTGGTGCAGAGGGGAAAATGAAGCTTAGCGGAGCCTCTCTGCTGTTGGAAGGCAAGTACACTTCCGCGGAGGCGTTTTAACTGCTGTAGCAGTGCTGGGAAATGTGCCGGTAGTGAGTGGCTAAATGGAGTTGTGTGTGAGGTCAGGCAAAGGGTTGCTGCTGTGGCAGTGGAAACATGGAGAGACAAAAGGCTCGGCGGAGCGTTTCTGCTGTTGTGGAGGTAATGTGGTAGTCAGTATTGGAGCATTAGGAGTGCTCCCGCTGGAATGTTAAATGCTGTCAGTAGTAATATGTACAGATGAAAGTGAATAAGGGTCTGCTAGAGCATCACCGCAGTTGCAATGTTGCTATGGGTGAGAGTAGCTCAGCAGGCCCTCTGCGAGTCCGGAGGTGTAGTGGTGGTCGGTACTAGAGAGTTGTGACTGCTCCCACGGGAATATAAATACTGTCAATAGTGATATGTAGAGGTGAAGGTGAATAGGGGCTTAGCTAGAGCGTCACTGCGGTTGCAGTGGTGCTATAGTGAGTGTTGCTCAGCGGAGCGTCTCTGCTGCTGCAGAGGTGCTATAGTGAGTGTTGCTCAGCAGAGTGTCTCTGCTGCTGCAGAGGTGCAGTGGGTCGGTGTGGAGGCAATGTGCGCTACTGCAGAAGCATTTACTGCTGTATGAATGCGGTGGAGTGTGACGGTGGTATTTGGAAATGAAAGTGTATACGAGTTCATTAAAGCATTGCTGCTGCAGTAACGAACTCGGGGCAACCCTTAAATGGGTCGGCGCTGTGGTGAATGAGCGTGAATGGAGGATTGTTCGAATTTGAAGGGAAAAGTTAAAGGGGTAGTGAAGGAGCTCCTATGTTAATAGGAGGGGCAATAGGGGGAATTGGCAGAGTTGTGCTTATACCTAGAAATGCATGTGAGTGGAAATCGGCTGGATAGGATCAGCTGGGCTTCCCTGAGGTGGTATTGCTCTCCTGTTATGCAAGAATGCTAAGAGGGTTGGAATGGGTTTGTGGGGGGGAGGGATATAAAATGTACATGGTGTGGGCTATGTGGCTGGAAATGTATCCTTGTATAGAGTGTGAAAGCGTTTGGAATGGATGTGGAATGTAATAGGTTGGATGAGGATCAGCTTCTGTAGCCGGCTATCAGGTCTCTGAAATGAGATAAGAGAGAATTAGAAATGAAATATTTTACAACATGGTACATGTACGGCAAACATAATAAATTGTAAAAAGTGCATGGGCAACTGGGAATGGAAGTGCTTTTGTTAATGCATGGTAGATAGCTTCGTCGTCGCTATGTGCAAGGATGGTAGGGGTGGGCATTCGTCCCCCCACGGGATGGCGGATGGATGAAGAGCTGAGGAGATGGGGTGTGGCTTGTCTGGTGGTCCTGGGAGTACTTCTTGAAGACTTAGCAGATGAAATGGAGTTAAACCCCTTAGTGATATAATAATTTGTTTAAATGCGAATGTATCTAACGTTGATAGATGAAACATTACTCCGTTCGTCAGAAATATCGTCCAATTTGAAGCAGTCAAGCAGGAAGTTTGTTTCTTTGCCGTTTTCAGATCCAACCGACTTACCATTATAAAACTTACGTATGACACTTGTGTGTGAACATATGAGTCACTGTGTCATGTTATGATTGGACTGCTATGCTCAGTGTGTTGGATGATTTTCACTAGGTGGGTAGAAAATCTTTCGGAAATTATATGGCTACCAGAAGTGGCAGAGTATTTTATTATTAATTACTTTTTATTTATTTATTTTTTTAATTATTTATATATATATATATATATATATATATATATATATATATATATATATATATATATTTATTTATTTATTTATTTATTTATTTTATTTTAAAAATATCTACTGCCGACGTCAGACCCTGAACTTAAAAACAATTTCACCACTTAGTAAAACTGTGTGAATGGAATGTTAGTTAATGGGCTTAACTTGACTAAAATCACAAGCGTATCTGGCCCAATTCAAAAGACTTTTGCAACAGTCGAGAGAGAGGGCGGGACTATCTCTAGTTTTTTAGAGCTCATTGGATAGTGACGCTTCTCCTTTCAGCTATTGGCTCAAAGAAATGTCAATCAAAAAGTGGCAGCCATTTTGTTGATCAAACCACTATTGTTTTTGACTGGATATGCTGCTCTACTGAAAGCACTCCAGCAACTAGTTTGAAAGATAACGGTGCACTACATGAATGTTTATCAACATGTGACAACTTTGGTTGAGGTATTCTATTGATGCTAGTCTTTTCTTTCGAAAAAAAATTATAAAATGTTTACACTATGAAGTGTAGTTATCTTTTTGGGGGCTTTCTCTTAAAGTGTGCTACGTTACCGCAGTTGCACCGCTAGGAGAGCGATGAAAGTTGTGGTTTGGTCTTGGAGAATTGGGTTGAAGACACAGAAGAAGCATTGTGAGGCGCTTGAAGTGGAAGGTTTTGATGTTATTGTTGAAATTGTTGTTGAAGTTATAGTTGAAGATGTAGTGTTGTTGCTGTAGCTGCGGATGCGGAGCAGAGCAGTCTTTAAGACGAAGATGGCTAAGGTAAGATACTCTGGTTATTTATAGTGATTAGGAATATTCCGATTGGTGGATCGTGTATTAGCTAACGAGGATCAGCTGCTATCAATCATAAGCGCGTGCTCCTCTCGAATTTAGTTTATAAATAAACTTCACGTAGTCTTTAGATTTTTTACATAATGTTCCATTACTTAAAATTTCTTGAATTTTTTAATTTATAGTTTATATATAGATTGAGTGCTAGCTTGTTTAGCTGTGATCATTATGCAAGGATCATATTTCATATTCGGTTTATTCTTCAGTAACCTATAGATTCGTTAATAATGTATTTTATAAACGGATTGTTTATAAGGACTAAGCTATTAATATATAATAAATTACGTTAATTAATACATTAAGACATTGAAGTCAGGTAGGACAACAAAAGACAACCAAAGTAGGTTCCCCCTGTTGGCAAAAGTATCTTTGCGTGTGCGCAACAAGCTGCGCATCGGAGAGTGTTCAGCACGATGGGGAACATAGTGAGCCCCAAGATCCCATCAGAGATGGTCAACATGTTGGGTTTCCTGGCAAAGACCATGTAGACTGCACTGTTAATAAAAAAAAAATGCAGTGTTTTTGTTTATTTATTTTATTTTTTTAAAGACTGCTGACCTGTCATTTTTGTAGCCTAATGTCATTTGGAAGTTTTTTTTATATTTGTTTCTTGTTCATTCGTTTAATCTTATTTAAACTTTGTGCTATTTAATAATTTATCTTTCTATTTCATTTTCTTATTCGTTTTAAAAACATTCTAACATAGGCTACGTAATAAACATTCTATGGTTATTTGTTTGGTTCCAATTTCCACAGTTTTTTTTAGCCTGTAGCATTGTAGTTGTTTTTTTCGTTATGTTAATAAAAGTTCTGTGTTTAATAACAGTGATTTGTTTGTGGTTTGACGCCGAATTGCCAATTCCCGATAAACTGAAAGTGAAAGTATAATACGCACACATTTATAAGCTATTTAAAAGCAGAAAAAAAGAGGAAAAGAGGAAACCCCGACCCCCACGGTGATACCGGTATTACCGGTGTTGTCACATGTCGATTAACCGGTGGGGAAATTTCCTCATCGTCACAACCCTACTGCACAGGAGATTTAAAGATGTCTAAAATACATCATTTGGACGCAACTTTGTTGAATGGATGTTAATTTAACCAGGACTGTTAAATTCACCTTCTGTAAAATCTTAAGTGGTTTAAGACAAATGAAAGAACCTTAAGGTCAATGTTAATTCAACTAGACCTGTTTAGTTTCACCTCATGTATTTAGTTCTATAAATATTGATACAGTGTAATGTTGTGATGTTGCTCATCTGAGTTTTTACAAATTTAAAGACCAGCCAAAGACCATATCATTTTTACTATTGCCTTATACGTAAAAACATGAAGTTCAATAGGGGCTGCTAACATTTTCACATGAGTGTAAAGGCCGATTTATACTTCAGCGTCAAGCGCATGCGTATGCTACAGCGCAGCCTACGTGTGGACGCATAGCCCTCGCCGTGGCCGTTGGCGACCCTGATGCGCACCTCTCAAAAAATGTAACACGTTGCAACGACATGTAGCGCAAGCTCTGTGATTGGTCGGCTTGGTAGCGCAGACAAGTGTGGGCAGAGGTGAGAGCCGCGCACGGCCGATGCAGCGAGTGTTTACAAGTGTGGAGTCCCGTGAAAGAGCACCGGATGGAGACTGTTGTTTTGTGTTTACCTCATGATTAAAGTTGTTGCACGTCCGCCGGTTCCCGCCTCAAAATGAGCGAGTTTGAGCCACTTGTACATTAAGGAAGTGTTCAGAAACAAAACAAAACACCAGTGAATAAACTCAACACAGAGGAACATAAACACCTACTGCCAGCTAGTGTTTCAGAAGTGTTATTACAGAGCAGCAGAAACCGTGCATAAGTATAAATGCACGGCCACATGCATTGCATGCACCGTCGGTCACGCCAATCACTTGACGCAGAAGTATAAACCAGGCTTAAGTGTAAATAATAGATCAGTGCATACCCTTGGGGGGGGAGATTTCCTCTGTTGTTACAGCACAGGAGTCAATTCTTGTGTGTTTTTCAGAACCAGGGTCTTGTTGATTTGAAGGAGCTCCGAGGGATTGTTTGCCTCTTTCTGTGGGATCCGTTTGCTTTTCCATTGATTCTTGTAAGCTCCAAAAAAGAAATAATACTGTGAATAAAAACATTATGCTAATTTGAATATGAAGCAACAAATAATTGCAGAGAGCTGTGAACATTTAAATGGTAAGGGTTCACTTTTGAATTTTTAAATCAAGGGTTTACTTATTTTGAAAGTGCCTTTTACACATTTTGTTGACTATATAAGTAACACTGCCAATACAGTGCACGAGACAGAGATGCCACTTTTTCTGCCAATTGGTCAATAGCTATGAGGCTGTAGGATTTGAATGCGTCTTCGCTTATCAACTCATACATAAAACAGGTATAAATACACCTATAAAGTACTCGCATATACACCTATACTATTGGATGTTCAAAACAATGTAGGAAACCTGAGTATACAGTATACATAGCTCATGAAATAGAAATATTCCGATTTATAGACATTAATACATATGCGAGAGTTTATGGGCGCATATGCATAGATCTAGTTTATATGTATATCCGAGTGTGTGTTTGCATGTAGTGAGTTTATGTGTGTGTGTTTGTGGGTGTAGGCTATGCATGCATCAAGTTTATATGCAAGTTTCACATATTTTGTACATCCAATAGCATAGGTGTATATGCGAGTAATTCATAAGTGTATATGCAGTGTGTATAGGTGAGTTTGCATGTAGTGAGTTTATATGTATGTGCGCGTATGTGGGTGTATGCATGCAACAAGTTTATGTATATACTCAAGTTTCCTACATTGTTTTGAACATCCAATAGTATAGGTGTATATGCGAGTACTTTATAGGTGTATATGCACCTGTTTTATGAATGAGTTGATAACCTACAGCCTCATAGCTATTGACCAATTGGCAGAAAAAGTGGCGTCTCCGTCTAGTGCACACCCACACGTTGAAATCTCGTTTTTTTGCTGTTCGTTTTTTGATCAAACAAATAAATGAATGAATGCCTCGTTATTTCATTTTGTTTTGTGTTTGTTTTAATTCTGTGCTTTGAGTTAAAAACAGGATAGCAGGTCCATGTTAATCAGGGTATCTTTCGTCCAATTCATATCCATTTTTAAGCAAGAAAAGGAAAATGAAGAAAATGACTGCTATTTGATTTGCTCACAAAAAAACAACAACAAAAAAAGAGATTTTGGCTCGATTTTCATTTGTTTAATTAAGGGTAGGAAAACGGATAAACAACTTTCAAATTTATTATACACATGTAGGCGGTGCTGAAACACCCATTTTCCTCTGATTGGTCAACCAAATCTGAGCTCGTGACGTCGCCCTCAAAATAAGAGTTCTCTGTGGACCAGCACCCAGGCTTTTAATTATTATTATTATTTAATTATATATATAAACTAAGTTTACATATTCTGTCATTTGATCAGTTAGCAGGCTTACATTCATTGCGTATGCATAAATGAAATAACAACGTAAATTAGCAGTATTATTAGACATTTGTCATTAAAATAAATTCATTGTTCACTGCCAAACTTCCTGCAGCTGTGCACCTGATGCTGAGCAAAGATAGCCATTTCCGAGCAGCATCTAGTTTGCATGATTATTTCCAAGCAAAGCCTTTATAATATTAATAATGATAATAATGATGATAATAATAATAATAATAATATATGCCTATAGTTCGCTATCAAACATCTTGCTGCTGTGCACCTGATGCTGAGCAAAGAGAGCCAATTGCGAGCAGCACCTGGTTTGCATGATTGTTTCCGAGCTACTGTAGGCCTGAATAATAATAATAATAATAATAATAATAATAATAATAATAATAGACCTAAATAATAATAATTAATATTATTCACTTGGTGTTTTTTTATTGTTTAGTTTTATTTAAATAGTGGCTATCAGGACCAGAATAATAACACATTGGGCCCAGCTACTATAACAAATGATACCATTTTTTATTTTTTATTTTATTTCCTCCTATTTTAATTTGTTCTATTATATGATTGATTTCGATTAGGCTATATATATATATATATATATATATATATATATATATATTGTTAAAAATATATAGATTTTTATTTATAGGCCTAGCCCATGGCAGGCTATGTGGAATATTTTAAATAAATGGGTTTAAATAAAATACAAAAGGATTGGTGGCTGTGCATGAGCGACATCTCCAGGTAGTCAAATCATTTAAGAGCCAAACTAAAAGAAGTTTAAGGGCAATAGAGTGGAGGAACTATGACGTCAATTTGTATGCAAAAACCCGGAAGCGAGTTAGCATTTTAGCAGTTCCGGTTCCCTCGTCCCAAAGTCAATGGGTTTTTTGAATGGGATTTCAGTTAAATCGCTTAAATAAGGTCCGTGGCTAACACAAACTCAAAATACTTTCACGTTTTATTCTACGACATAAAACACATCAGTTACATCACACTCTTGATTTTTAAAATCGGTTATGCTTCTTTAAAAAGACGGTTGCTATTAATGTGCTAAACGGGACTACAGGCGGTGACGGAGACATTATACATCATCAAGCTGAACTGGTCTGGAGCGCAGACTGTTTAGTTTTACTGTGTCGTTAGTGACAACATGTGGCGATATTGGTGTCTAACTGAAGTTAGCTTATCCATTTTCTAAACGTGACTGTATTGTGCGCTATTTTAAAAACTTTTTCGTCGATGTGAACGAACTAACGCTAGCTAATCATCTTAACTTTCACCGTGTTTGTAAAAATGTGTGTTTTGCTGTCGAGAAGACAGTGGCGGATTTAGGCATGGGCAATATGGGTGATCGCCCCGGGCGGCACGAGGAGACGGTAAAGGGGAGGGGGGAAAAACGAGCCCCAGTAACAGCTTTATGCAAGTATATTGATTTAGAGTGTTAATCCCAGAATAAAGACGTTAGGGGCCATTCACATTTAGCGTCTGCCAGCCAGTTGAAGATTGAACCCCTACTGTCTCTGTGCAACCGAAACAACACTGGCGAAATCAAACTGACGCATGCACGCAGAAAACGATTCCCGCGCCCCTCACGCGCTGCTCTGCTCTTCTCCCGGTGTTAATCCCGGTTTTTTACAGTCGATAAAATACACGCGTCTATGTGCTGTGAAACCGGAGTAACTGGTGTAACTTTTATGCAAAGGTGTCGGCACGCAGCGTGTCAACAAAACTAAAGTTTATATGATGATGATCTTATTTTGACTAAGCATGGCTATAAAGTTGAAAGGAGGGATAATGAGTCAGGGAGGTAAGACTTTCTCGGCCATGAGTTGGGTCAAAGACAACAGATAATTCCATAAAACATATGTATTTTTTTGTATTCTATTGAATTGCTCGAGCAGATGAAGAAATCTGCTGTTCAGCTTTCAAATAAGCTAACGAGGTAACGTTAATATCTTTAAGCAATACATGTTTATGTATTTATGTCTGTAAGATTTGATACGTGTTTTGTAATGTTTTGCTGTTTTAAGCTATATATATATATATATATATATATATATATATATATATAGATATTACATTCTCAGTAACAGTTGTTAAATGACATTTTATTTCTTTCATTACAGGTCACGATGTTGATAAAAGTGCAATTTGGAGGCAAGAAGAAATATATTAAACTGGAAGAAGTTTTTTTCTTGGATTTTCTCAGTGCGGGTGAGGTTTAATATTTAGTTAATAAAGAATATTTATATATAAAGTAATAATAATAAAAGTAATTTTGAAATGTATTTTATAAATTATACGTTGGTGTTATGATGTAGTCCAGCAGAAGCAGAAGTCCAGAGGATGCAACATTGAAAGTCACAGATGACCATGGCGTAGAGGTGGATGAGGATGTATTTCCAGAACTTGCGACAAACAAAGAAATGTGTTTTATCATCCACACTGATGATGGTAGGATTTTTATAAGCAATTTTTTTTTTAGAGAGATTTTGAAAGTTCGTGTCATGACATGAGTGAGTTAGAGTGAAACTGTGTGCATTTCAGAACTTTCATTTGCTGAAACATCAAAGAGCTCTACAGACTTCTCAGACCTGACAGAGTTTGGTGCCTCTTCCAATCAGACAGATTATGTTATTGTCACTACTTGTGGTAAGCAGATATATATGTAATGAAATTATTTTCTCTGATCAGCAAAATATCCACCCTACTACACAACATTAGTTGCTAGATTGGCCTAGATTGTCTTATACGATGTTGTTTTTGTGATTTATTAGATCTGACTGTCCTGCAACAAGGGGTTGTTGAAGTACCTTCCTCCCCAAGTTTGACTGATACGTTGTCTGTGTCAAGCAGTTTAAGCAGCAGTGATTCTGGATCTTAAATAATTCAACCTGTAATGGACAGTGTCCATGCAAGAAATGTAAGTTTCCTTTTTTTGTTTTGTTTTTTACTTCCATACAGATAGATCTTTAAACTATCTATAACTGTGTTATATTGTAAACATACAGTTAGAAAATAAATGCATTTTAAAGTATTAAATATATACTGTTATTAGATAAGTAGTTTTTTTTTTTTTTTAAACAGGTCTAAATTTGGCTGTTTTTTTCTATATAATGTTTTATTTCTTTTAGAATATCAAGCAAATTCTAACTTCAAAGCCTGCAGGGCTGACTGTGATTAAAGAGTATGAAGAGACTGGGAGTATAAAAGATTCCACAAGACGGTTAATGGTGAACATAATTGTAGCTCACATGCGTGAAAAGGAAGGGTAAGAAGTTTAAGAACATATGACTATCCCTTTTTATCAGAAAATGATCTTAAGATGTATGTTTTTCTTTGCAGAAGAGCTGTTAGTAAAGGAGCAAAAGAGTGTCATGCCTTTGGTATTGTGTCACTGTTCCCGACCTTGAAAGACCCATACTCTAAGAAAGGATATGTAAGTTTTCCAACCGAACCAAAAACTTTTTTTTTTATGCTGGAGCCTTTGCAATTGTATTATTTTGTCTAACATAATATACTGCTTTTTGTCAGGAACATTTCTATGACATTCAGAGTAACACTGGCTTTCTTGAGTGGCGCATGAAGACCGTGCAGCGTAAATCCAGAACCTCCTCTACCTCACAGTGCAGAGTGGAGCTAAAAGGAGGTCCCACATTATCAAGAACAATTGGAGCTCTGAATGAACAGCGAATGGGAGATGTATGCATGGAAGCTGTGTCACTCCTCCACCACACAACTGATCATGACACAGTGTTTAAGAAGATGAAAGAAACTTTCCACTACCGTCAACAGATTCTCCATGACCCGCAGCGCTCAGCTGATGCACTACAAATGTTTCCGCGTTTCTTGGATGTCAAAGGACAGGTAAATATTCAATAAAAGTATTTTTTTAAATAAAAAAATATTTTAGTCACATTAAATGTCTAAACGGTTGTTTTTTATTTTTTAAATTCGATTTTGCAAGACTTCTCATTGATGTTTGGAGCAGAGGTTGCTTCAAGATTCTTGGAAAAATGGAGCACCAGTTTTAAAGAAAAAGTCATCCAGGAGGCCAGGAACCTTAAAGAGACTGCTCTACTAAAACAGCATTTGAAAGCTGTACTGAAGGAGGAATCTGACACAACTGACGATCCAGGTTCAATCATTGTTAAAATAGCAATGCGTTTCCTTAAAACAGTCTTCTGGTTAAAGGGTTACTCCACTCTAAAATTAAGATTTTGCCATTAATTACTTACCCCATGTTGTTCCAAACTCGTAAAAACTGTTTATCTTCTGAATATAAGATATTTTGGATAAAATTCAGGAGAGTTGTGACTTTCCTATTGACTGCCAGCTAATTTTCACTGGCAAGGTTCAGAAAAATATGAAAGACATTGTCAAATAGTCAATCTGCCATCAGTGGTTCAACCATAATGTTATGAAGCAAGAAGAATACTTTTGTGTACAAAAAGTGTTCTTGACACTTCATAGAATTCAGTCTGAACCATTGATTTCAGATGGAATTTGACTATTTTTTTTCATACTTTTCTGGACCTTGACAAGTTTATTACTTGACTGCCAATGGGTCAGTCACAAGCTTCCTGGTTTTCATCCAAAATACCTTGAGTTGTATTATGAAAATGAACAAAGATTTTATAGGTGTGGAACGACATGTGATTTAATGATAAAATTTTCATTGTGAGGTGTGAGTAACTTTTAAAGTTTTTGATTATTTAGCAAAAGCATTTATTCTCCAAATGTCTTCTAAAAAACACAACACAGTTGTTTTCTAAAATATATTCTATTACAGAAGATCATTAGTAAAGTCATGGTTTGTAACAGCTGTTCAAAATAAATTATTTAAATTTAAAAATGATTAATGTAAAAGTTTCCTTGGCTTTGATATTAACTATATGAAATTAAAAATCTTTGTTTGGTCTTTATCACATAACAACAATCATTTCCCACTAACAGTTTGTACTTGTAAGATATTACCCTTTGTACTTGTAAGATATTATGACACACATTAGACCCAAGGTTAACTTAGCAATGCCTTAAACAGACTGGTTTGAAATAACAACTGTTATTTTCTGTCTTCAGTATGGGACAGCGACATGGCTTCTCTATTTCTCCTGCTGCATCTTCTTACTCCACAACCAGCTGGAAGAAAGCAGCCCAAGAAGATCAGTGTTGAAGAGGCAACAACTCATGTGGTCAAATTTCACAAGGTTTGCTAAAACAACACTATTCTAGTTTAAATATGTTATTTAATGCCTAATTTTAAACAAATTGTTAATAAAGGGGCATTTATGTCATTTCAGTCATGCCAAAGCCTTGACGATCATCTCCTGACCACTGAAGGAAACTCTCAGCCGTATCTTCTTGCCTCAGGGACATCAAAAGCACAGGTTTCCACCTTCTACATTGTCATGGACAGAAAAATTCTGCCTTGTCAGTCATGCACATCTTTGGGTGCTTTTGACGAGCTGTTCAAGTCCCATTTTGTTTTCGGTGTGAAATATGATGATGCTCTGTCCAGCCTGTACACATTTGTGCAGACAACTGTGTACAATATCGATATAGGTACAACTGAGGAAACTCCAAAAGTCAAAGAGCTTAGAGCAAGGCTTCTGAACAAGCACTAATTTTATTTTTTCGACCAAAATGTTCACTTGTTTCCTCTGCACTTCATCATTTGGTTCACCTTTGCTTTTGTTCAGGCACCTCAAACTAATTCATGGAATGTATCCTGGGAAAAATCTAAGACTGAAATGTGGTCAAGCAGGTTGCTGCTTGCAGTTTTCTAGTTATTCTGGGTTTAGGAGACACCTCATTAAGATACATTTTTCAGTTGGTGACAGATTTGACTCTTATGATTCCCCTTCCAGTCATGATAGTGAAGAACAAATTCCTCAGTCCTTAAATGATCCAGTGGCTTCTACTTCATCTCAGTGTCAAAGTGTTGAAGCAGTCCCTTCAGTATCTACTCACAAGAAAGATATGTGTGCATCCATTATAGCAAAGCTTTTGGCAAGTGGTGTTCCAAATACTGTAGTTCTTTCCACAATTGAGAATTTGGAGGAATTTGTGGAAGATTTGCACTCTGATATTAAGGACCATGTTTTAAACCTACTTCGAAGTAACAATACATCCAGACCAGCAATAGAAAAGTTATTTAAAAGTTTGGACAACCCTTTCAGTGAATTGAACTCTGACACCAAATGGAAGAAGTATTTTAGAGAAAAATGGGGAGTAGTAGACCCAGTTGAACTGCGTCTTGGTGTTAGGTATGACACCAGACGAAATAATAAAGCTGAAAATTATGAACAAGTTCCTGTTAATAATAAATTCATATATATTCCAATTTTGAAAACACTTCAGTTCATTTACAGAAATGAAAAAATTTGTGAGATGATGCAAACATGTACTCAGTCTGACATATATAAAGACTTCTGCGATGGAAGCTATTTTAAAAATCATCCTTTATTTTTAACTAACAAGTTTGCTCTCCAAATTCAAATATACTATGATGAGTTTGAATGTGCAAATCCTCTTGGCTCCAAAAAAGGGATCCATAAAATTGGATGCCTTTACTTCATTCTTAGAAATCTTGCTCCAAAGGTGAACTCTGCCCTCATGAACATCCACTTGGTATCTCTGTTCCATGCCCAAGATGTTAAAAAATATGGGATTGATGAAATACTGAAACCCTTAATAAGGGACTTGAAAATACTAGAAACTGTTGGGGTTGCTGTTCCATTTGCTGATCAACCTGTACGTGGCACACTTGCTCTCATTACTGGTGATAATTTAGGCATGCATAGCATTCTTGGGTTCTTGGAATCATTTAGTGCAAATTATTTCTGTCGATTTTGCTTAATTGATAAATCTTCAGCTCAGTCCGTTTTCTCAGAGGATGATCCAAGTTTGACTTTAAGATCTCCAGTATTGAATGATCAGCATTATGCCAGTTTGGTAGATGATCCAACACTGACTTCGTCTTTTGGCATCAAGAGGAAAAGCATACTCAATACTTTGCAGTATTTTAACATTGGACAAAACTATGCTGTCGACATTATGCACGACATTTTGGAAGGGGTTGGTCAATATGAGATCAGATTACTTTTTGAATATCTAATCGAACATTTCATTTCTAAAGAAAGCTTGTTGAACAGGATTTATGCTTTTAATTATGGCTATATGGAAACTAAAAACAAACCCACGAATATTAACCTTGACTGCGGAGGACATGGAATAGGCTTAAATGCATCGCAAACACTGTGTTTAATTACAAACATACCTTTGATATTTGGTGACCTGGTACCAGATGATGATTTACACTGGCACTTGTTGCTTTTGTTGTTGAACATCATAAACATTGTTTATTCTTATTCAGTTACTGAGGGGATGACAGTTTATTTAAAGCACCTTATTATTGAACATCATAAACTCTTTAAGGAACTGTACCCATCAAACAACTTGCTTCCAAAACACCATTTTATGGTGCATTACCCAAGGTGTATTAGAAAGGTCGGGTCACTCATTCATATCTGGACTATGAGATTTGAAGCGAAACACAAATTTTTTAAAGATTCTGTGAAGAACTTCAAAAATTTGACCGTTTCGCTTGCAAATAAACACCAGTTTGCAGTAGCATATCATTGGGAATGCTTGACTTTAAAGGCAGCTGAATCTGGTCCAGTCAAAATTAGTTCACTTGAAACACTTGAATTTTCAGAAGATATAACTGCATCTCTCCAAGTTGATTCACAAGCGACTGTCAATCTCACAAAGTGGGTAAAATGTTGTGGTGTTGAGTATCGTGTTGGACTCTTTGTTTGCACAGGTACAAATGAAAACATGCCAGTTTTCAGTAAAATAACCTCAATCATTTTACATAATGGCAAAGTGTTTTTTGTTGCGATTGAGCATGAAACGTGTTTCCATGATCACTTCCATGCTTTTCAAGTGAGTGAAAACCTTCCAAGAAAGGTACTTGTTGTAGAAAAGGAAAGATTAAGACATTTAAAATCTTTTGATTCCCAGATGTCATATGGTTGTGATTCACAATTTTATGTCTTGTCAGAGAGTTGTATTATAGGATTTGCTATTGAACTGAGTTCACTGTGAAGTTCTTGTTATTTCATCTGATGTATATGTGTCTACCTCAGGTTACACAATGCTGTAGTATTTTGTTTTTATATAATTCTACAAACTTGATTTTATAAAATGCAGTGATGTGCTGACAGGGTTTTATACATGTTTACTTGTTAGTTTTTACTCTGTTAGCTGCCACATTAAATGTATTGCTGTTAGATTGTATTTTATAATGCTAATTAATTTCAAAGTTTGTCCATGCATGTAACTTCTAAAACTAATGTATGGATTTGTTTAAATAAAAGCTTTAAGTGAAGAGTATGGCATTCACTGTAATCATTTTCACTAAAAAATATATATTGTGTGAAGTACATTTAACTCTAAAAAAGTGTTGATTTTTAACACTGATAAGGAGTTTACATTTTACAAGTACTCCCTGTAGGAGTATTATTTTAACTCCAAAAGAGTTAAATTTTAATTCAAAAAATGTGTTAAAATTTAACTCAAAAAAATGAGTTACTTTAACTGTACTGGAGTTAATTTGATGGTCACACATGTACACTCAGATTGAGTTGATTTTAACTCCTAGGGAGTTTATTCCAAAGACCAAAATTTGCTGTGTAGGTCTAAGTGGTTTTGCGTATATATTTGTTTATAATATATAGCGTGCATTATAATATAATAAACCGAGAGAGTAAATGTTTGTCATGGATCATATTTTTAAAAATAAGCTAGAAAAGTTGTCGTTAGCAGGGTGGTGCTGACGTCACAGGCGAGCGCCCCGAAGGCTGTAGTCCGTTTATAGCCTAATGTTAGCTTTTCAGTTCTTGCGTTTGCATTTAAGATCCAAAAGTGCTAAAAATTGTATTTTCGTGTGAGGATTATCCGGCTGGACAAAACGTGTAAGTGTAATGAACAGTGCTTGAACACAGAGCTTATTATTTGCAATCTTTGAAAAGCCTATGGGAAAATCCTATAGAGATCTTATCGAGGGAACCAGTTTTATGCTAGCAGCCGATTAGCCTACAAGGTGATGTCATAGTTCCTCAACTCTATAAACCTGTTGTTCAAAAGGCTTCTTGAACATTCTACTGATGACCAATAAGCATTTGCAGCGTCACTTTAATGGGCAGGACTTGGAGAAGGAAGTGAAGCAGGTGTGCCAAGCAGACAAAGAGCCCGAACTGAAATAACTGCAAAGTGAAAGTTATCTGCTTATCTGCTCACGTTTACATGCAGAACAATACCACTGCTGATGTATATAGTTGTGCGTACAGAGAAAGTAAGTGTGTTTGGTTTGATTGATGTAAATGCCTTGTTTATTCATATCGCGGGTGAAATGTGTCATAGCGCCATAGCGCCTAATGTCCGATTTTGCAGTTCTAATTGATGATAGTTGATGATTAAGCTTGCTTTCATGTGCAGTATACTTAATGCACTTAATATAAACACTTTACATGGATAAATGTGATTGTTTCATCGAGTTATTTACCACTTATACTTGTTGATTTATTCTATAATGGCTCGTTTCCACTGAGTGGTACAGTACGGTACGGGTCAGTCCAAGAGAGTCTGGCTGCAGACATGATGCAGTCTCAGACCGGTGCAATCTCAGCCGCACATGCGCATTCAGAGTGATGCAATCTCAGCTGCTCATGCGCATTTGAACACGTGTATTCTCGTGCACGCGCACGTTGCGGCGGGTCAAAGACGGAAATACGCCAAAATACGGTTTACAAACTAAAGGTACGACAGACAAAAGAAATACCTATGTATCTACACCTGATCTACACACATAATTATGTCACGAGGTAGCCTGTAAACTCCTATTATAAAAAGATTCGGGTCACGGCCATGATTTTATTTAAAATAATAGCTGATAGGCATTTCTAATATTGTCTTAATAACTTCATTACTTCACACGTCTAAAATGTGTTTATACTGGCAAAATGCATGACCAATTAAAGTAAATGCACTACTAAATAATACATTTCTACACATTCCTCCTACATAAAAAACATTTATATAGACACGTTATAGTGCTTTACCATTCAGTAGTACAGTAACATATCATTTATATTACAGTATTTAAAACTTTTATGTTAACACATGCTACAGCTAGAAAATATTTTAGTTGACTTAGGTTTATTAACTACATTGAAATAAAAAAAACCATTTATATTTCTTCATCACAAAATAGACAGACATATAAAACTGTATGACTTATTAAATGATTGCCAAGGACCTGTTTATATTCCTTTATTGCAGAAAGAAAAACACAATAAATGTATTTCATTCATTTTCTTTTCTGCTTAGTCCCTTTATTAATCTGGGGTCACCACAGCGGAATGAACCGCCAACTTATCCAGCATATGTTTTACACAGCGGATGCCCTTCCAGCTGCAACCCATCACTGGGAAACACCCATACACACTCATTCACTACGGACAATTTAGCTTACCCAATTCACCTGTACCGCATGTGTTTGGACTGTGGGGGAAACCGGAGCACCCGGAGGAAACCCACACGAATGCAGGGAGAACATGCAAACTCCACACAGAAACACCAACTGACCCAGCCGAGGCTTGAACCAGCGACCTTCTTGCTGTGAGGCGACAGCACTACCTACTGCGCCACTGCGTCACCATAAATGTATTTAAAACTTTTAAATAAAGAATTATATTTATAATGATTTCTAATCACAGTGCAGTGGGTAGCATGTTCGCCCCACAGCAAGAAGGTCGCTGGTTCAAGTCTCGGCTGGGTCAGTTGGCACATGTGTGGAGTTTGCATGTTCTTCCCGTGTTGGCATGGGGTGCTTCGGTTTCCCCCCCAGTCCAAAGACATGCGGTACAGATGAATTGGGTAGGCTAAATTGTTCGTAGTGAATGAGTATGAATGGATGTTTCCCAGAGATGGGTTGCACCTGGAAGGGCATCCGCTGCGTAAAACATATGCTGAATAAGTTGGCGGTTCATTCCTCTGTGGCGACCCCAGATTAATAAAGGGACTAAGCCGAATGATTTATAATGCTTCTGTCACAATAAATGCTAATATGTTTCCAAAACACACAGCAATTGGTGATTGATGACTTTAGTGAATTAATATCTGCAGTCAGCCAGTACAGATGCAGACGTCTGAGGAGTGCAGAAATGGATGTCTGAGGAGTGCAGATGTGGACATCTGAGGAGTCAATGCAGATGTTTTACACCTGATCCACCTGTAAGGATAAATTGAAGAGACAGATGTAAAAATCGTTCTGATTCTTATATTTTTTTGTATTCCACATATATCTTGTGTCCATTTATTTATTATTGTCTTTTGTTAACAACATTCAAATTACTTTACAACTGTTGTTTGACTGCTCCTCTAACGATCCATTTATAAAATAATGTTAAGTAACACCTAAACAAATGATATAGAGCAGGTAATCTGCAAACTGCCCTCTTACTTTTCAAAACAACACCCCAAAACAGAGCTAGTAAAATATTCATGGTTTTCATTACTGTCTAAACAAATGAATTAAAATACCAAATTATCAAAAACTTGTAATATCAGATGATATTTAGATATATATTTACATGAATTTAACATGAACTGATGGTGAACAATGATTTTTACATAAGCTTTTTTAATGTTAACATACTCTTAATAGGATATTTTAATGTATCCCTATTAACAGCTTAATTAATGTTTATTTACACATACACTTATGTACTTGTTTGTGGGTTAGATATCATGACCAAACAATAAACAACACGTTTATTCAATAATACTGAATCTTGGTTAATCTAAACTTATTAATATTGTAATATGTCAGTTACTGCATTAGTTAACATGAACAAATAATGAACAATGACCCAGATTCAGTGCTATACAATGTTCAACTTGCATGTTATTCATGTTTGTGGACTCTTTACTAACACAATTTATTACTAACAAAGAATTAGTTAAGGGAATTAGGATTATTTTAGTAAATTGTACACTACTTTAACATTAATATACTGTGTTACTAGCATTTGTAATTGTAAACTCTTTACTAGCATGGTTTATCAGTAACAAACCATCTGTTAATGGAATCAGAAACTTTATTGTATTGTGTACATCACTCCAACATTATGTGTTACTAACATTTGTAAACTCTTTACTGCTTTCATTTCACAAAGTTCCTGTTCTTAATTTTGTTTTACATTTTTGCTTAAAAAATAAGTTTTAAAATCTGTCAATGTTCTCCCTGTTCTGTAATGTAGTAAAGGATCTGAAAGAGATGTATAAATGGTTTACACTGATTCGAGATCCAGTAAAATCATTAATCACTGCTTTGTAATAAACTCACAGATGTTAGTAACACATCAGTTATAATGTTGGGTTAGTGGTTAGTGGGCAAAGACTTTACAAATGTAACACATGTTGAAGTAGTGTACATTTTACAATAAAGCTCCTAATTCCCTTAACTAATGCTTTGCGTGATCAATCATATTAAAGAGTCTACAAACATGAATAACATGCCAGGACTGAACCTGAGACATTGTTCATTATTTGTTCATGTTAACTGCATTAAGTAACACATGTATAAGTTTATGTTAACAACGATTTAGCATTACTGAATAAATGTGCTGTTCATTGTTTAGTCATGTTATTTAACCAATGAACCAATACATTAGTCTATGTGAAAATAAACATTAGCTAATTATGTTAAGCTGTTAATGTAAAGATATACAAAACAACAATGAGAAACACTTTAACTAATGCTGATGTTTATTTAACATTAACAAAGATTAATCAACGCTCACGGTAAATTGTAAACTAATGTATGAACTGACGTTATCTAATGCAATCTTCCTGTAAATGTTACGCTATTTAATCTTATGAAAAAATGAATTAAATGTCAACAAGCTAGCGGTCGCGCTAAACTGTTTACTTTATCTAAACACATGGATGACATCGAGGGAGCTGTGTAGAGGTTTTATCGGGCACATATCACGATCGTTTTTAATAACATTCACCTCATAATTAAAAACACCACATTTAATAACATTGCGAAATTCGCGAATGGAAGAAATATACTTACAGTACGAGTGACCGTACGTGAAGCATCTGTCTCACGGAGAGCGAAAGTGTGCCCGCGTGCGCATGTGCGGCTGAGTACTGTCTGATTGCGCATGTCCGGCTGAGACTGCATCTTTCTGAATGCGCATGTGCGGCTGAGATTGCACCGGTCTGAGATTGCATCGTGTCTGCAGCCAGACCCTTCTCGGTCAGTACGGGTCACCTTTATCAGGCTTGCGTTTCCACTGCTGAAAGGGTACCAATGGTACTCTTTTGGTGTGTGTGGTGTACGACAGAAAGTTGCAGTCTACGTAATTTTCGCTGGAGAAATTGTCTACATAAAGCTGTACGGGTCGCTCACATATCATATGAGCAGCACTTCTCACATCACAGATGCTTTACACACATAAATACTGTATAAATGTTTATTACTAACCTTTCATCAACATGATTATAACTGCAGATCAATGACAGTGTGAAATAGCCTACTGTAACGTCTGCATTTATATAAAATAAATAAACAAATGCAATAATATGAACACATACAGACCCTTACAGTCTCTGATATGTTACCACTTACAGATAAACTACATACAGCAGACATTTAGTCCTTATTTAGGTTCAAAACAACATGAAATATAGCCCACAGTCAGAGCAAACCTCTCATGATTAAATGTGTCTGTAATCTTCAGCAGCACGTGTCTTTTGTTAGAAAGTATTTCCATCTTTCTGAGTTCATAATAGTCCAGAAGGTGATAATAATAGTTAAACATGGCAGTTTGTTCACGTTTGCTGAAATAATAATGTGCTCCTTTTTTTCCGGCTTCTCCATTAGTGTTTTCGCACGTCACTCTCGCGTTTGTCAGTTTCTGACAGGATCGGGTTTCAAAAGCACGTCAATCAAGCGCACGTTATTATCATCAGCTCAAGAAGTTTGTTATTTCAAATATAGACGAGCGGCGAGAGCAAGCAAGAAAGCAAAACTGGCTCGTAAAAAACTACGGGGCACAGGGTAAAATCTGCTCTTCTTTTTCGCTTTGTGGCTGCTCATCAAGACGACGACAAGGTTCGTTTGAGCCCAGATCGAACAGGGCTCGTTATTATATGTTATTATATGTGTATAGTCTCTCGGCTGTGTATTAAAACATGGCGGCTTCTTTGTTTTCATTCTGGCTTATTGCGTGAGCTCGTGACGTATCTCTGTAAACCAATAGCGTTCAGCTGCGCGTCTAGCTCCGCCTTTTGGTACCCTTTCTCGTGTTTGGTACCCTTTCAAAAGGGTGCCGAAAAAGGGGTACAGTACGGTTCGGTTCGGTACGCCTTTTGACAGTGGAAACGGCCAGTTAGTGGAAACGAGCCACAATTGGAAATGTGCCCGAGTCATGTTTAGTGGTCTATTGGCGCCCTCTTGTGGACAGACAGGGAATGGCTGCTCTAATTATTTGCACTCACATGGTGTGCAGTTACTGCAATTTGTATTCATATTTCATAATTATAAGAGTTGGTATCTGATGTTCTAATTGTTATTTCTATAATTACTTATGTGAGATTATTTTTGTATTGTTTCAAAAAACCACAGCTTTTCAGTAAATGTTCGAATGAGACATGGAGTCTAAGTGAAGTTCTCCTAATAGATGACAGTAAACAGTTCTGACCGACTGTCTGCAGGGATTCAGATGCACCCGAATCAGTATTAAAATTAAAACCTCAGTTACACCTGTAAAATACTGTCAGCCACAATGCCTATTTCTCATGCGTTTTCTCACACAACAAGACTTGAGACATTCTAAGTTGCTGGATTAATGAACAAATTTTCAAAGGAACTAATTAAACATACGTATAATTCATAATAAATAATATCTTGTAGTTCAGACTAAAGCCTGTTTCACACCACAAGCGTCAGCAGCGCGTGTTTTTTCGGCATCCATGTTAACAGATTAGAGCTTTCATATCGCACGCAGAAGCAGCGCGTCAGCACGAGGCGTGAGTGTCGCTGAAGCAGCAGTGCAGCAATAGTTTCGGCGCTGGGTCTTTTTTTGCCACACTGCTCACACTCAATTAAAGTGACAGTGCACTAATAATGACCAAAACACAATGAATTACAGTAAAACGTAGCAATTTTACCCCAAAAATTCATCCATAATATCCACTGATTTATATATAGTCAATCAAATGAACTTAAACGATTAAAAACTGCAACAAATATTTATTTGGGCCCAAACTACAAAACCAAATGTAAAACAATTTTAGTGTCAGTTTTGCTTAAGTTGCACACTAGAGTTGCAGGAGAGGGGAAATAGAAGTGGCCGCTTTAAAACTGCTATTTACGGGAGTTGTAGTCCATAACGAAGTGTATTGTGGGTAGTGCAATTCGACACGCATGCTGGATGATGTGAGCTCGCTGTGTGCTTTGCAGTTGAAGCAGAGGAAGAAAGTTTTATTCGGCTTTGTTTTATGTTCACTCAAGTTATTCCACCCGGGAGCTGTTTGCACTGTGAACCTGACAACACAAAAATAAGTAAAAGAAGGGCATGCATTGATTACTTCTGTCCGTCTCATCCTTTGCACGAGCATGAATTAACGAGCCTCTGCTGCTGGACATTGCTGAAGCAGAGAAAGCAGCACTAGTTTGATCATGTATAAATATCATTATAACTATATTGTATAAATATTATTATAACTAGGCCTGCAACATCCTGACAATCAAAAACAAAATGACATGATGTCACAGGTGATTGTGTTCTGAGTGCACCAGACGTGAATGACACTCCTCATAGAGCGTGAGAAGCATACATTGCTGCAGGATCTTTATAATTTGTAAAAAAAAGACTTGCAGGTCTAAACTATCTAAAACTAATCTAAACTATTATATAGGCTACAGGCTAAATAAAGGCACCTTGTCAGAGCTTTACAGCGCGTGCGTCAAAGACTCAATGAATGTAAGCCTGCTAACTGATCAAATGACAGAATATGTAAACTTAGTTTATATATATAATTAAATAATAATAATTAAAAGCCTGGGTGCTGGTCCACAGAGGACTCTTATTTTGTTTCTCTGTTGCCGATCCATCGCTTGAACCACGTTAGTTATAGCGTAAAACGCCCATAATGATGCTCTAAACAGGGGAGTAACAGCTTCTTTAGAGAAGAACCCCATAATTTATTTGTGCAAATTATATTGTTTTACACAAACACGCATTTAAAATAAAATCCAATGTTATTTTTGGTAAAAACATGCACTCGTTTTCCATATTCATTGAAATATATGTAAATGGTACATATAGGGCCTGTGTTTCCTTACTAATATTATTGAGAAGTTGAACTATACATATTCTATTCTAAACATAAATTTACTTACAAAAGCTAACACTATTCTAATATCATATATAAATCATGTAAATAAATAAATAAATAATGAGGCTACCCAGCAAGCAATAGCCGTCATTTCACCGTCTAGGTGAAGTATAGACCAGATCTAGTCCGGCTATGTGTAACCCAATTTTAGCCCGAATAACCTCAAATTTGGTAGAATGTTGTTTTTTGTAAAATAAAGCTTATGATATGTATGATACTTCATCATGTAAGCAAAGTCAATAACGTTTATGAGGTACCTGCAAGTAATAGACGTAGGGCCTAGTTTCACTTTCTCGGTGAAGTATTTATTATACATATATTTACTTTAATAATAATATTAATAATATTAATGATGATGATGATGATTATTATTATTTAGTAGGATATTGTTTTTTTTTTTTTTAAAGTCTACTTTTACAATTTGACACATGTAAACCACTGCAGAAATGTTCTTACCATCAGGCCCATGTCATACACTGTACAGATACTTAAATAACCGACTATAAATTAAAAGCATTAACGTATGCTGTGTTTTTTGTTTTCACAAGCTTTGGAGATGTAATATAAATTCCGCTTTTAAATAAGGTCACCTATAGCTTTCGCCATGAGGCTGTGTTCAAAATGATATCAATGTTTTCAAAGTGCACTGCGAAGGGCACAACTGTAAACATGAAGATCGCTAAAACTGAACTGTAAAAATACTTTGAAAGCAAATTACACCTAAGAGAGATTAACTTAATGCTTTTTTATTTTTAATAATTCCAACTTTGAATGTAAGAATGTTCTAAATGAATAGGGCATAGGGGGGATAAGTGGGAATAGAACACAGCCAGGAACTATGTTTCGAACTACAGCTTCAGAGGTGTCATTTCAAGTGCTCAAGTTTGCGACGCAGTTTGTGATTGTTCGTTGGAGCGATGGATTTGGGAAACGGCAAATCAACATGCTATGTTTGTAATGACGGAACTTGCAACCTTAGTTGGCTAATGATGGTTTTGGGAAACGCACCCCAGTTTGTGTTTTGGCGCTGCAGCCTATTGCGGACCTTATTTGACACCTTAAATGTTATTCTTCTTGTTTATTTTTATTGTATTTTTAGTATTTATAATTATACTAAACGAAATTCGTTTCGTTCGTTTTATTTGTAAGGTATTGTTTTCGTTATTATATACTGATGCAAATCAGGAATTTATTCCAAGGTACGCACAAATCCAGCACCGCCTGCCTCCTTCCCCCAATCATGTCAAGAAACACTGATGCTTACGGTCAAAGGCTACAATATTTAAGGGCATTCCTTAAAAAATAATTAGTTTACTTTTTATTTTTAATATTTCGTTGAAATCTAAATGTAATAAAAGCACATCAGCACCAAGGAAAAATTAGACAAGAAGTAATCTTTAAAATTATGACATATTAAAAAATTTGCAAATATATGACAGAAGATTGTGATACAATAGTGAAGCATTAATTAAATCCTTACTTGCACTCAGTGGCGCCTGCAGCCTTACGGCTGTATGCACTGTGCGTATACCTACCATGCGAGGGCAGGAATTAATGCCGCTTTTTTATTTATTTATTTATGACATAATTTAAAATGATTATTAAACAGTATAAACTACTTTAAAGAGACAAAATATATACGAAATTCGTTTTAAAAATATATTTTGTACAAGAAAAATATACGAATTATATTTTAGTTTGAGCCCAACTGTGGATGATTTTCGATCAGTGGAAAGTAAGGATTTAATTGCTTCACTATTGTATCACAATCTTCTGTCATTTATTAGCATATTTTTTAATATGTCATAATTTTAAAGATTACTTCTTGTCTGATTTTTCCTTGGTGCTGATGTGCTTTTATTACATTTAGATTTCAACGAAATATTAAAACTAAAAAGGAAACGAATTATGTCATAAGGAATGCCCTAAATAATGTAGCTTTTGACAGTAAGCAT
Source organism: Danio kyathit (assembly GCA_903798195.1). NCBI lineage: Eukaryota > Metazoa > Chordata > Actinopteri > Cypriniformes > Danionidae > Danio > Danio kyathit. The sequence continues at coordinate 576,087 of LR812543.1, forward strand.
CAGTGTTTCTTGACATGATTGGGGGAAGGAGGCGGGCTGTGCTGGATTTGTGCTAACTTGGATTTAATTCCTGCAGGCGCCCCTGCTTGCACTGACCGAAAAATCATCCACAGTTGGGCTCAACCTAAAATATAATTCGTATATTTTTCTTGGACAAAATATCTTTTTAAAACGAATTTCGTATATATTTTGTCTCTTTAAAGTAGTTTATACTGTTTAATAATCATTTTAAATTGTCATAAATAAATAAATAAGCGGTATTAATTCCCGCCCTCTCATGGTAGGTACGCACACTGCGTACAGCCATAAGGCTGCATGTGCCACTGATTCAAATTACTGGGGTACGGGAGACGGAGCGGGCACAGGCGCAATTATCGAATATATTCAACGTAAGCCGGCACCACGGTATTGACTAAATAATCACTGTGACATTTATTCACATATCTGGATGTGGAGGACTGTCATGGTTTTGGCTACTGCAGGACAGTACTGAATGATCCGAGCTGCCTGATAAATAAGTGGTATATACCCAGTGTTGGGGAGAATACTTTGTAAATGTATTTAGTTACAGAATACAGAATACCTGCTTTAAAATGTATTTTGTAACGTATTCCGTTACTTTGCTTAATCCTGGTACTGTATTCTAAATACTTGGAATACTTCCCCTTGAAAACAGCCTTCAAGTCTATTAAATGTCACACTATGCGTTGGTAGCAATTTCTGCAAGAAAAGGGCCTCTAATGCTAAACTATTGACTGACAGGGAAAAATAAATAAAACAATATAATTATGTTTATTGAATAATGTTTATTTATCAAAGTGTCAACAAATTCAATTTCTGTTTCTGTAATGAAGATAAAAAGTGCTTGAACATAGACAGCATTACTGTCTGTAATATACAGTATATGTATATAATATGCATTTTGCTCACCCTTTGTATTTCACAGTCTGCACAGAAAAATATCAGCTATAAGAAAAGAAAAACTTCAAAATAGTTTATGTAAAACCAAGATAATGTAACAGGTTCTAGCCAACATTTTAATTTTTATTATAAAAACTTCTCACCTAAGAACAATATTGCAAAAATTAGAAGAATGCAAAATGTGTTTGCTTTACAAAAATGTAAACATCAAAATGAACAAGTTTTGTTTTAAGTCAAACATATTAGCCAGTAGCCACCTATCTACAGTACCTAACTACTTCTCACGGTCACCAGCGAGCTTCAACCAGAGATCGCTGGTATACACACTCACATTCACTTAACTACAAATCCTGCCTCACATGGACATATTCAGTCATGCCACACACACACACACACACACACACACACACACACACACACACACACACACACTCACCTGCTCCGGCTGACCGTCATCAAGACACTCTCTCTCTCTCTCTCTCTCACACACACACACACACACACACACACACACACACACACACACACACACACACACACACACACACACACACACACTCACCTGCTCCGGCTGACCGTCATCAAGACACTCTCTCTCTCTCTCTCTCTCACACACACACACACACACACACACACACACACACACACACACACACACACACACACACACACACACACACACTCACCTGCTCCGGCTGACCGTCATCAAGACACTCTCTCTCTCTCTCTCTCTCACACACACACACACACACACACACACACACACACACACACACACACACACACACACACACACACTCACAGCTGCGGCTCATTTGACACTCATTATCAGGACTATATATTTCAGTTTGTGTGCCCCTCTCGTTGTCTGTTGTATTTTGCGTTACTCATATGATGTCCGGTTGTTCCTGTTTTGTTTTGCCCTGTTTTAGTTTTCCTGTTTTGTTATAGTTTTTTCATTAAATCCTAAATGCTGTGTTTGGATCCGCTCTTTGTTTTTCCCCCTCTGAACCCTGCAACGGACCGTAACACTACCTATGCTTTCCTAATCAACAGACAAGTAAAGGCGGTTGTAGCGCAGCAATAGAGACATTTGGAAGTGCTTATCTGTCATTCTGTTGCGATGAGGAGTAAAAATAAGTCCTCCCTGGCTGAAGAGTCACAGGAGCACTTGATGGCAATGTAGTGTTGTACTTGATGAAGAGGGCTTTGAGCATACCTGCCAACACTCCCGTTTTTCCCGGGAGTCTCCCGTATTTCAGACCCATCTCCCGTATTGTTCTGTCTCCCAGAAAACTCCCGGAATTCCACCCCCCTCAGCACTTTGGTTCAGTCTGGCCTGAAACCTGGTGCATGTGCGCGTGCTCTTCAGTTTGCTCGCAACCTCCCCGATCTACAGTTCGCGCGCCCTCATCTCACCCTCCCCGCTCTTCAGTTCGCAGCACTTTGGTACAGTCCGGCTTGTAACCTGGTGCATGTGCTCGTGCTCTTAAGTTTGCGCCTATGGTTTGCGCGCAACCTCCCCGCTCTACAGTTCGCGGGTTCGCGCGCCCCCATCTCCATACTCCAGTCGGGAGTGTAGCTTCTGTTTCTATGGTTTCAATGGCAATTTAGTAATATTATTATGGGCCAGACACGCATCGCCCGAAGTATTCCAATGGTATTAGGAAAGTAACTGTATTCTAAATACCCTGTTTAAAAATAGTAACTGTAACGGAATACAGTTACTCAAGAATAGTATTCTAAATACGTACCGCCGGTACATGTATTCCGTTACTCCCCAACACTGTATATACCGTACCTGCAGGGTTGCCTGCGTATACTCTCCAATACACCACTGATATTATCGTCATTTTTGATTGCGACTTGTAAAAAGCAATTACGTCCTTGTCCTTTTTTATGAGTCATTTTACGACACCATGGGCATATCTATATGAATGCCGCAAAAGACACCTGACTCTTCATATAATAAACACTTTATTCGCGACACACTCTCCCAATATTAAGGTAAGTCATTTTAAGTCATAAGTTTACATACAACTTGCAGATGAAAGAGAAAAAATATATTTCAAATTGCATGTTGTATTTAGGCCTAAACTTTTTGCTTTTTGCATCATATAGGCGTTTATACACACACATTAAGCAGTTTAAAAGTTTACGTATTTATTGTTCCTTTAAAATTACTTTTGGTACAATAAATAATCCTGAATAGTTGAAAGTGTTAACATATTCTTTAAATGTATTTTATAACTATGAAATTTGAATTAAAGTGAATTATTGTGAATTTGCCAAGAAATGCTCCACTTTACCACTGTAAAATAATGCCCCCACTTACGCAATACTAGAACCTGGTCTGTATATAAGCACGAAAATAAATGACCACTCACATTAACATCAAAGTTGTGCTTTTATAAAATAGAGAAAATAAACAAAATGCGCTTTCTCTCATGCAGCTTTCATGAAATATAGCGAGTCACACCATAAAACCAAATGAAACCCTTTGAATGTGCAGCGTTGGCAATCTTCATTTTTTTTCCGCCTACACTGACTGATAATAATTCTGCATTATTTTATTAACAAATAATTAAAATGTTTTCTTTTCCCCCAACACATTCATAATCATTACCTTTACCAGTGCAAGTGCGCGCGCTTGAGCCCATGCATAAATATATATTCTGCATCTATTTTTAGGTGTGCAAAATGCCACTTTGAGTGGCACCGGCACACCCTGACACACCCGTGGCTATGCCCCTGCTACAATAATAACAGCAACAACAACAAAATAATAACAAAAAAATAATAATAAAATAGGCCTACTTTGGATTTGCAATAAAATAGTATTAATTATCAAATAAATAATTAAAATAGGCAAATAGTAATTAAAATAAAAATGAAATAGAAATGAAATAAAAACAAATGGTACCATTTGTCATAGCCCCAGGGCCCAGTGTGTTAATAAGTAAACAATAATAATAAAAAGAAACGATTATGCAAACCAGGTGCTGCTCGGAAATGGCTATCTTTGCTCAGCATCAGGTGCACAGCAGCAAGACATTTGGCGAACTATGAATTTATTTTAATGGCAAATGTCTAATTATACTACTAATTTATGTTTTTATTTAATTTACATACGCAATGAATGTAAGCCTGCTAACTGTGTGTGGTTCAAATGATAGAATATGTAAACTTAGTTTATATAATTAAATAATAATTGAAAGGGTGCTGATCGGAGAGGACTTTTATGTTGAGGGCGACGTCAGGAGCTCAGATTTGGCTGGCCAATCAGAGAAAATGGGCGTTTCAGCACGCCTACATGTGTATAATAAAATTTAAAGTCGTTTATCCATTTTTCTACCCTAAACCAAAAAACGAAAATCCAGCCAAAATTTCGTTTTTTTTCTGAGCAAACGAAAAACGGCTGTTTTCTTCCTTTCCTTTATTCTGTTTAAAACTGGAAAACAAATGATGCACGCCCACGTTGTGTTCGTTTTTTTGATCAAACGAATAAACAAATAGATGCACAGTTTTTTGACTCATTATTTCGTTTTGGTTTTGTGCTTGTTTTAATATTCCGTTATAAGTTAATAAGCAGAAAAACAGATGAGATTTCGTTTTTTGTGCCTACAGAATAAACAGAAAAACTAAATATTGACTGTTTTTCTGATTTTTCGTTTTCCAGAATAAAAGGAATATTCAAATGAACGGATGATACACGGATCTAGCTGATACTATTCAGTTGATTTCTACCTTTGTTTAAAATACAAATTTTTGTTGTTTATTATTTATAATTTGGATATTTCAACAAATTCTTCAGCTTAATATCTTATTGTCATCATCCTAATTTCATAATGTGAATATAACGCAAAAGTTGTTTTGTTTTTTGTTTATTCTTGGGATATTTGGAGAGGACCTACTGTTCAAAAAAACAAACTTCAAAAAGAACTTGATATGTGGCTTTTGCATTAGGCTACTTTTATACATTAATAAAAGACCTACTCTGATTCATAGTTATAAGCAAAACATTAAATTTATAAAAGCATATAATTGATGGAAAAACCAACTTGCCCAACTAATCGATTAGCAAATTGAGCTCTGTAGTAAATTATACTGGAAACCTTCAGCAGACGACAGCTGCATACAGTAAATGGCATTTTGATGATGAAAGTAAAAAAATGTAAGCACCAAAAAAGAGCTCTGACCTTTAATGCCGGTCCTCGCGGAGGTGATGCAGCAGAATAATACAATACAGCGATTCTTGTGTAGATGTTACATTAGTTTCGTTTTTAGCCAAACGGAAAGAAGACGCTTGTCACGTGACTTTCTTACGCGTTGATTTGGAAATCAAGAGGTTTAACTAACTAACTGTCTAACTAACGCTATCTGGTTAAATTCACAATTCGATTATAGTCCATTTTATGAGTGTCTATAAGAAAGATTTTGGCGTGGTTTTACTTTGCTAAAAAACAGGTTTGAATATCTCCAGCAGATGTCAGCGTTTCTCTTCAAGTTGATATAAGGTTAATTTCTTTCCTCAGACCTGCTGCATTACACAATACTGTACAAACAACTGAAAATTAATATGGACAATACAATAATTATTATTTTTAAATTGACCAGATTCATTCATTCATTCATTCATTCATTTGGCTTAGTCCCTTTATTCATCAGGGGTCGCCACAGCAGAATGAACCAGCAAAAATGACCAGATTTAAAATATAACACTTTGTCTTTGAGACATTTCATTTAACTAAATAAATCTATACAATACAGAATATTGTGTGAGTCTATCCTACTTAAAATTATATTAGGAATGATGGATTCTATTAATGTACACACACACACCCAACAAATGTTCATATATATATAACAATATATAACAATATTTCTAGTTCACAATGAAAAAACATGTCTTGTTCTGACCTGGTAAAGGTTGAATAATTATCAAAACTTCAGTATTCACGTTTAAAGACAAGTTTTGAAAGCTTAAGGTTTCATAACGAAAAGATTAAGGTGATGAAGATGGATCTGTCTACGTTTGAGAATGCTGGATTTCCAGCCTGTCTGGTTTTCAGTTTCTGTTGAACTTTGACACGTACCATGTGACTTCAGGGAACTATTCAGTTTACAGGAAGGTTTGATTTACAAGAAGTGTTGGCCTTAAAAGAGAAAACGAAAGTGTTATTGTACCAGCAGAAATGTCTACATGGCATTACAGGGGATTTCTTGGGATCTTTTACGCCCAGAATAACAAAACACTTCCTTATTGTGATAAAAAAACAGACTGTAACAGATACTATTCATTAACAAGGCATATCTTTAAGCTAGGTCATCTTGTCACGTTAACTCCACTTTCCAGCAGTCGCAGTTAAAAAATGGGTTACATAATATCTGGTGACAACAGTATAAGAATGTCATAGAAACCTCATTAAATTTCAAGAAATAACAAAATAAAATATTGAGAATACAGTCATGTTAAAGTAATTTACAAAAGCCTTTTTGAGACAAAATTGTCTGTTTTTTGCTGCTCCGAATTTATAAGTTATTTTTATGTTTAATATTAAAGTAGCTGTCACATCCATGGACTCATCATTTCAATACCACAGTGTTGTCATTTCGACCTGATTATCCTCCTCAAAACCACCCGTAAGATACTTCCTTCCTTTCTTTATGCACCAGGCACTTTGTTAGACATACTTCTGTGTTTTATATGTTTCTTTGTATAGCTAAGCTTTTTAAAAATCAATAAATAAAAAATAAATGCGGCAAATGTGTATTCAATTCATTCATTCATTCATTCATTTTCTTGTCGGCTTTGTCGCTTGCGGGGTCGCCACAGCGGAATGAACCGCCAACTTATCCAGCACGATTTTACGCAGCGGATGCCCTTCCAGCCGCAACCCATCTCTGGGAACTTCCACACACACATTCACACTCATACACTATGGACAATTTTAGCTTACCCAATTCACCTGTACTGCATGTGTTTGGACTGTGGGGGAAACCGGAGCACCCGGAGGAAACCCACGCGAACGCAGGGAGAACATGCAAACTCCACACAGAAACACCAACTGACCCAGCCCAGCCGAGGTTCGAACCTGCGACCCAGCGACATTCTTGCTGTGAGGCAACAGCACTACCTACTGCGCCACTGCGTTGCCGTATTCAATTCAATTCATCTTTATTTGTATAGCGCTTATACAATGTAGATTGTGTCAAAGCAGCTTCACATGGAAGATTATAGTGAATGTAAACAGTGTCAGTTCAGTTTTCAGAGATTAAGTTCAGTTCAGTTCAGCTCAGTTCAGTGTGGGTTAATAATCACTACTGAGAGTCCAAACACTGAAGAGCAAATCCATCGATGCGCAGCTCTACAGATCCCGAACCATGCAAGCCAGTGGAGACAGCGGCGAGGAAAAAACTTCACCAATTGGAGAAAGTGAAAATTTACATAGGCATTAACTATATGCTATAAAACTGCAGGTTAACAACGCTTATATAATGTCCAACCTACACACAACTCCTCAACTTTTCTGATTTTGATTATAATGCAAGAATGTTGTGCTTTTGTAAAGCTGCTTTGGAATAATAATTATTGTGAAAAACGCTACACAAATAAACTTGAACCCTTTGTCTTGTTTTCTCATCTTTTCTAATTATTTTTCAATTCAATCTTCGCATTTCAATTGTTATTTTCACATTTTTCTGGTTCTTTGTCTGGTCTTGTTTGTTGTGTGCCCTTCCACAGCTGTGTTTGTGTTTTGTGTTTCTTTGAAGATTATTAAATGGGTGTTCATTTACATCAGGGGTGCCCAAACTCAGTCCTGGAGGGCCGGTGTCCTGCAAAGTTTAGTTCCAACCCCAATCAGACACACCTGGGCTATAATCAAGCTCTTACCAGGCTTTCTAGAAACATCCTTGCAAGTGTGTTGAGGCAAGTTGGAGCTAAAATCTGCAGGACACCGGCCCTCCAGGACCGAGTTTGGACACCCGTGATTTACATAGTTCAAAGATTCAATACTTATTCCCACAGCACATCCATGACAACAGCTTTGAATAATCAACTAATATAAAAAATTTTCTAAAGTTATATCTAAATTTACATTCAAACATTTACATGTAACTTTGCTTTTATGTTTAAAGTGTATAAAATGATTGTTTTGAAATGATCCTTTCCCTACGTTAATAAAATTAGTTGATTGATTTGCTGGCTCAATCCTCAGCATTTGCATGTGCATTACACCGTGTTTTAACAACACACAATCCCATGCCATGACATGCAATACCATCTATCTTTTACATGTTAAAAGTAGGTTTTGTGCTAACCATCTGCGACGGCAGCGTGCAAAATGTCTTTTTCTATTTCTGTGATGTCATGACAAAGATCACCTCAGGTACTGATTATGTGCTTTAGTCAGAGTTAAATGCTCCCAATGTGAGTTTAAATACTTTTTACATGACATGTATTGGGCGACGCGGTGGCGCAGTAGGTAGTGCTGTTGGCGTGGGTTTCCTCCGGGTGCTCCAGTTTCCCCCACAGTCCAAACACATGCAGTACAGGTGAATTGGGTAGGCTCAATTGTCCGTAGTGTATGAGTGTGAATGAGTGTGTATGGGTGTTTCCCAGAGATCGGTTGCAGCTGGAAGGGCATCCGCTGCGTAAAACATGTGCTGGATAAGTTGGCGGTTCATTCCGCTGTGGCGACCCCGGATTAAGGGACTAAGCCGAAAAGAAAATGAATGAATGAAATGTATTGCCATACTGAAAGCAGCAGCAGATAGTTCACCTCAAATCTAGGAAATAAAACAATAAGCAGACGCTTTGAGAATGAATGTTAGAACTGAGATTCTGCGCAAACCAACATCAGTCACTGAGACTATTAATAATGTTATTATAATGTTGCTTGTTGCTGGAATCTTGATTCACTGCGAGTTGTTAGGCCACAATGTAAGGTCACGTTCTACATCAGCCGAACCTGACGAGCTGCACCGTCATGAGGAGATCACCCACCAAACATAGACTGATTTGTTGTACACTGCATCATTATTATGCATGCCTCAGGCTGGATTTGATTGGCCACAATGTTTCTAAAGTGACAGAACAACGATCATTTTCCTCCCTTAGGTATTTTGTCAATTTACCATGTATGTGAGACTCTTATATTGCTGTTCACAACCCATACTGTCATTTTTATGGAGTGAAAGAACACTAATTACTATATGCATCTATTCATGCAGAGGCTGACTGTTTCTGGAGATTTATTTAACTTACGTAAGACACATACCTAGATACCTAGGTAACATTCAGGGTGTGCAAGTTGCTAAATTAACTTATGCTCTGAATATAATCTTCTCCAGAGTAGACAGTTTCAGGGTTAATTAACCTGAGCTATATATTTGTGTTTCTTACATTATTTCTAAACATATTTAGTAGGTTAACTAAACTAAAACACTATTATAAAATAATGTTTAGTTTTACTTTTATTTATTGTATTTATTCTTTTCCAACATGGTCACCAAGCTCCTGTGTGAGACTCAAAATTGGTGTTGCACACAGGTGTCACCATTTACAGTACCACCCAGTAAACCCACCAGCCCTCCCACAGCCCTCAGCACTTCAACACTTCTCCATCACAGCGAATGTGACTGCAATCTACTGTAAACAGCTCAATAAAAATGATAGAACAACACTTACCCTTAGACAGAGAGGTTTCAATGACAGCTCTGGGCTGGAACTCTTCCTTGGTCTGATTTTCACTTGTGTCTTGTGGAAGATTTCCTATTCAAGATGGGACAGAATGTTTGAGCTAACAGATAATAACATTAAATATGACATTTTAAGGATTTCAGTTATATCTTTACCCTTGTCATTTTTTTCTGCTTGGTCATTTTTCTCAGAAATATTGATTGATAAGATTCCAAACATCATCTTTGATGGACTTCCAGACATTCTCGTTGATAAATTCCCAAACCTCTGGATAAATGGATCTCCCCACAACAATAAGCATCCAATTATCCTCACTGTTAAACCTCCAGCCATCTTCACTGATAAACATCTGGGATTGATCAGCAGTGGGCCTTTAGACATCACTGATAGATTAGACGTCCTTTTATCTGTGTTCTTACATACTACTGGTTGAGCCAGTATACCCTGAGCCGAAATTTGTAGTAATTTTAAGATATTCTGCGCCATCTCCCATTTAGTAGGGCTTGTTATGATATTATCCTCTGCAAACCAAAAAGGTTTAAATATTAACCTTACATGTACTGTCAATAAAATAAATATTTGTGAGATCTCAAAGTCCTGTAGTAAAAAAGACAAGGTCAGATTCAGATGCTGCACTGCAATAAAATGCTGCACAATATAATGAGTAATGGCCAACAGTCGATGATATTTCTGAAACTTCAATCTAATTTGTCAGTGTATCTGAGTTAGATTAAACTTCCAGACACACTGTAAAACTTGTTCTGTCCATGCATACCTTAGATGATCTGCTGTTGATTTGCTTTGTGTAAATTCTATATTTATATTCTATAGATCTGTGTTTTTATGGAATAATTTTGCATACTTTGACAATCTGGAAGCTAAAGATTAGAATGCAGATTATAAAAGTGATTACAATGTTAGTTACAATAAATTATAATATATGACTTCAACCATGGTTTTTTTCTGTCCTGTCCTATTCTATTCATTCCTGTATGTAGTGCCCATGGGTTTGATTTAAGGAATGTATCAACTACTATATATAAATCATTAGCAATAGAAGATGTTTTAGATATGAGTATTTGTCAGCTGCATAAACATAAATGTGGTCTACTAAACCTGACAACAAATGCTGGATTGTAATTTTCATATGAGCCTTTTCCTGTGATTTGACACGACTATATCTCTGTCTAAATCCACAAATGTCAAATATTACCTATCCTGAGACTGCATTACAGTGGAATGAACCGCCAACTATTCCAGCATATGTTTTACACAGCGGATGCCCTTCCATCTGCAACCCAGTACTGGGAAACATTCATTCACACACACACACACACACACACACACACACACACACACACACACACACACACACACTCATACACTAAGGCCAGTTTAGTTGATCAATTCTCCTATAGCGCATGTGATTGGACTGTGGGGGAAACCGGAGCACCCGGAGGAAACCCACACCAACACGGGGAGAACATGCAAACTCCACACAGAAACACCAACTAACCCAGCCGGGACTCAAAACAGAGACCTGAGTGCTGTGAGGCCACAGTGCGACACCACTGAGCCACTATGTCACCCATATACTGTTTAGCATGCACAAATAAACATTGCAGAAAATGCAGAGGGTTCAATTGGCAAACCTTAAAATGCTAAACAATTTTAATTATTCTTAACTGCCGATAATATGCGTAGCATTCAACATAGGCTACTAAGTCAGTCAAGATAAAGTGTCAACAAAATTCTAGATCAAGTATAATCACAGTACGTGCGAGGCAGAGGCTCGATTGAACCACTTTTACACTGGGATGGCATTAGAGCATAATTCTAATACAGCTTTTAATTGATAGCACCAACCAAATCAATGATGATAACGAATACAGCAGTGCCCAGAAACCTTCAGAAGCAGTGATTTCCAGTTTTCCACAGATTCCGAAAGTGGAAGTGCGCAGACTGTGGGCGGGACAGCTTCAAGCAAACAACAGCCGACGCAGAAACTGTTGGAAAACCCCGTCGCCACAGAGCTCGCGCTTTTAACAAACATATGCTAAAATGTCGGAAGACCTGAAGAAGTTCACTCCATTCGATAAAGGCATCAAACTGGTGTCGAAACCAAGTGATATCGGTAAGTGTTGTTTAATTTGGGCTTATGCGTTATCCGTTTGCGCACTGCTTCACTTCCTGATATTATAAAATAGTTTTATTGTGGATGCTAGCCTAGCGCGGCTCTATTTCCTTAAACTGTTCAATGCTCTGCATTACAGAAACATAACCTAACATTTGCTCGTGTGTGTGTGTGTGTGTGTGTGTGTGTGTGTGTGTGTGTGTGTAATGTTTTAAATATCAAGTAAAAGTGGACGGACTGTAAAACGAAATACAAATAGACTGCGTGATCCTAGTCAGAACTAAAAATAAGATTTAAGTAATAAACAAAAGACTTGTGTAAACGTTTCAGATGAATATGATGATGATGTGGGTGTTTTAAGAGCTGTGTTATCCTGTGGTCACGTCACTGATCCAGAGACACTGACTGTCTGCTGCAGAGCTCAACTGAATGATGTAAGTCTGTCTGAGGACATTTCATTAGTGTTTGCACATTGAGGTAAAGTTGATTTTATATTTGCACATTCTGAATTTCTTCTAATAATGTAATTTCAGAAATGCATTCTTTGCAAATTCTAAATAGGGAAATCAAATTAGCAGCATATTAGCAGACTAACAAAGTACACGATTGTTCACAGTCAGTTAAATAGTGCTAATGTTGTTTTGAAGTCATACTTACTTGAGATTTCCGACCCAATATTCAAATTAGCGTGGTAAAAATATAGGGAGCATTAAAATCAACAAATGTGTGAATATAAAACCAATTTTACCTCAATTGTTTGCACTAGGACTGCACAATATTGGAAAAATCTGACCTTGTTCTGCTTTATATGTAAATATATATAAATACAATTACACTAGATGACTTGAATAGGTGAAGTTTCATAAACTAATTTCGAGAGCAGCACGTGATATGATTGAGCAAGACTGGCTGCTCATCTGTAATCAGTAATAATTCAATCAGAATGATCCTAGTTTACAATAAATGGATCGTTTTTCCCTTCTGCTCCATTTTCGTTATTGGAAGAATCCCCCCTTCCACCCTAACTCCTCCTTTCCTCCCTTTTCTAATGGGAGCTCTCGAGACCTACCTGATCTCGGATCTCATTATATGCTTATTAACCGACCGGGAGCCTTGGGCTCAAGTATCTCCGAGCTCAGGGTTCTCTCCGGGACAGCATGCCAAAACTGCTATTAACACTATATCTAAGTGGCAACTCTTGAACTGTATTTGGAAAGAATTCATTCATTTAGACTGATTGGGGTGATATAGTATTTTACTATGCAGTGGATCTGCATAATACACTACAAGCATGTATAAATACAACAGAGCAAAGATAAAAGCTTAGTAAACCGTCTAACAGTATTCAGGCACAGAAATTGAATAATCAAATGTAAAATAACACGGTCTGTATTGTATAAATATTAATAACTTTTTCTCTATTACAGTTAAACTTTGCAGTGACTCCACAAATAATATGTTCTGAACTGTGTCTGATGAACTAAAATCCGGACTCAACATTGCAAATCCTGTGATGTGACTGTGCAAATTATGGATATGAAGATATGGATGCTGAAACTATATATTGTGCAGCCCTAGTTTAGATACTCCAAAGTAATGGCAAGGCTTTTATTAGGTGCTGGTTAATGCTGAAGACTAACCAAAGTGCACTGATGTTTAATTTCAGGGAAACACTGAGTTCAAGTGTCCAGTGTGCAAGAAAACATGGCCATATGAAGAAGTCAAAAAACTGGCCAAACTTACACTTGAGGAGCAGGAGAAGTTTGAGGAAACGCTTGGCACAAACACTGTTAAGAAGAAATTTGACTTTAGGGATGTAAGTACATTTCTGTCTTAAGATTAAACTCTAGAGAGTCTGAAAATGCATATTAAAATGTACTGCTTCAATAGGAATACATTTTCCCCAATTATGTAATAGGCTGTATTTTTGAATCATGCATGATGTTGTTAAAATTTGGGAAAGTTTGTAAATTTCACATAAAATCTACTGCTAACCTTCTGCCAGGACATTAATGAGATTTAAAGGCAGAGAGATGTCCTGCAGAGAGTTAGTTTCTTGATGTATATGATGAGACAGAATCTTCACAGAAGATAAAGTTTCTGTCAGTGCCTCTGAACATCTTGATTAATGAGTTAATGCTCAGAGATGGATCATCTGTGATACACAGATGTTTTAATTCTGCATATCTCTCCTTATATTCAGTGTCCAGGCTGTGGCAGCTTCATTGAGAGGTCAGACGTCTCCAATCTGTCTGTGGAGTGTTCAGTCTGTACAGTGAAGACTGGACGCATCTATGAGTTCTGCTGGCGGTGTGAGAGAGAGTGGCGAGGGCCTCGACCTCGAGCTGATCGCTGTGGAAATGTGGGATGTAAAAGCTCTGATAAGGAACTGCTGAGAGACTGTCCAATGGTCACTCTCAGATCAGTAGTTTATAGGGGAACCAATGCTCGTGTGCAGTGTCCTGCCATTCGTGCCTGTCCATTCTGTGGTGTGTTAATTGAGCACAATGAGGGATGTAAAATCATGTCATGCCGTGAATGTAAGAACCAGTTTTGCTTTGCTTGTTTAAAATCTGCACACGAGTGCTTAAAAACATCCACTCACTTCGTTGCATGCTCAGCTGGTGTCGCACCAAGACAAACTCAAGCAGATGTTAAAAAAACAACAGTGGTATAAACGGATAGGTAATGGGTCGTAAAAAGACTTCTAATATGCCTTGTTGGACACAAAACTACTCTTGAAATCATAACTATAATGCATGCAATACCACCATGCTTACAAGCTGACTTTAAAATTCCTTTTTTAATGTTATTTTATATTTTCCTATTCAGTCATCAATATACACAAATCAATAAATGCATGTTTTAAATTAACAACATATGTTCATTTTGTCCTCACAGTGTGTGTAACTGTTGTATATAAATGTGTCAATGTACTATTATTTAGAGAATAAATAAAGAATATTCAGAAGTCCATGCAATCTTCTTTCTCAATTACACTCTTATCCTCACTTGGCACAATAAATTGACATATTCTGGGGTTTCCATACGATCAAAATAATGTTCTTTTAACATTAAAGCTAATGGATGACTGAGAGAGTAAAGCAAACACTGCTCTATATAGAAGTCCTTCAGATCCATTTTCCTTTTAAAAGTGTGATATCAACAGGCATACACAGCCTCACTGGATTAGTTTAGCTCAAACTTCCCCTAAAATTGTCAGGTTTATGTACATTGTCTATAACAGGGGTGCCCAAAATTAGATTAGCTGGTTCAGGTGTGTTTAATTGGGGTTGGAATTACAGTTTTTCTCCATTGGTTTGGCTCATTTCTTGAAACAGAAATTACATTCTCAAAATTCTAAGATCATTTGGCAAAACAGTGTTACAGTTTAGCACAACACTATAGTTCACTTGCAAAAGCTCATATCTCTCCAAAAACAGTTCACTCATGCATCGAAACTAAATTCCTTTCCCATATAAAAAGTCAGTGCCACAAAAATGGCAAATATCCTTCACAATTGCTTTGGCTCATTTCTTGAAACAGACTGGACATTCTCAACACTCTTGGTGTTTTTGCCAAAATAATGTGGATGGTTCGGCACAACACCATGGTTCACCTGCAACAGCTCATACCTTTCCCAAAACAGTTCACTCATGTGTCAAAACTAAATTTCCTTCTCATTTAAACAGTCAGTGCCCCCAAAATGCTTCATCCTTTTGGCATTGTGTAAGCACTGCAAGTCAAAATGTTTAGATGTTTTGTCACTATGGCAAAGGACCACTAAAATATCACTCATGTCCACCTTACAGTCTTAGCCCAGTCCTTCATTGACAATGGTTACTGTACTGTTTTTGTCTAGCTAACAGAATACAATTGTGTATAAAACAAAAAAAAAAAAAGAAATAGGATTTTAGGGTAAGAGTAGCCTCCAAGGTTTGACACCACACATTGCACTCATACTGCCAAGGAAATGGTAACTCCTTTTTTTATTGTAATGATCAACCACACACAATGTAACTTCCATATATCAGAGGAAAAAGAAACTGTATACAGCATAATAAACTGTAATATAAACACACAAACAAAAAACTAGAGTGCTATAACTTTCCCTGCAAAAGTTTTGGATGATGGAGGAGACTGTAGAGCGAGACACATTTAGGCTTCACTCGGCGACCTGCCTCCGCCCATGTGAGGCCATGGTTCATGACATCGTCTATAGTGAGCGCTGTCTTTCGAATGAGACGTTAAACCGAGGTCCTGACTCTCTGTGGTCATCAAAAATCCCATGGCACTTCTCGTAAAGAGTAGGGGTGTAACCCCGGTGTCCTGGCCAAAGTCCCTCAATCGGCACTTACCCATCATGGCCTCCTAATCATCCCCATCCACCGAATTGGCTCTATCACTGTCTCTTCACTCCACCAATAGCTGGTGTGTGGTGAGCGCACTGGCGCCATTGTCCTGTGGCTGCCGTCGCATCATCCAAGTGGATGCTGCACACTGGTGATGGTGTGGAGAGACCCCCCTCATGATTGTAAAGTGCTTTGGGTGTATGGCCATACACAATAAATGCGCTATATAAATACACATTACATTACATTACATTACATGTGTGAAACTCCTCCTTTATTAGTCAAGTTCTAGTTTTACCTGACTGTCAATTGCTGTAATAAATTGTAATCAAATGTTCCAAGGATTCACCTACTGTATGGTATTCATGGTATTATGTTCTTGACTAATTTTGACAATTGAACAGACTATTGTGCATGTGATGACTTATACAATGAAATGACGCTGACACATTGTGAAGGGAACGACCATCAGACTGAGAATTAACAATCAGTTTAGATCAACGAGATCTATTCACTTGGAAATTGTGCTAAATGTAGGCTACCTGTACTTAATCATTTGCAAAGATATACTTAGACATTTGCAATTTGATGAAATGAATGAGAAATTCAATTCTGTTGTGAACAATTGCCAAGTGGTTTGGAGGTTTGTCCATGTTGTTTTGAGAATGTAATTTCTGTTTCAAGAAATGAGCCAAACCAATGGAGAAAAACTGTAAAATATGCAGGACACCAATAATTAGAATGTAAATATTTGTTATAAATCTAATGCTTAATAAAATCTATATTAAAATATAACGATAGTAATTAACCATGATGCTATCTAACAATAACATCAACAATAATAATAATAATAATTGTTTATGGGGTCGGATTTCTGTCTTCAAATCCGTAAGGATCCAGCAAGGATCAAGTTTCTCCTTTTTCTCATTACTTTATTAATATGATTATTTGAATCTGTATTTAATCTGTAAAATGATTTTGACTAATGAATGAAGTTAAACATTACCTAATTTTGGAATGTATTTAGGAATGTTCAGTTGAAGTGTCTGTCTGTCATAACGCTATTTTCAGGAGCCTTTAAGCCAGGTCATTTGTCATGGAGACCTTTTCAGTGGAACTGCATGACCTGATGACTAGAACCAACTGTTTCAATTGTCATTGCTATGTGTCAATGCTGTCTTCAGTGATTTAGCTATTTTTATGTGTTAATTCTGTTTAAAGTTGGCATGGGACGATAACCGTGGTTACCCTGGTTTGGAAAAGTCAAGGTTTTAAAACCGCCTAAATTTTCTATAATACCGTATAATACCTAAGGTATGTGTAATATTTTTTATTTGACATTTTTTAGGACAACAGTACCTCCAGCAGAAAAAATATCCAGAGATGCTGTTTTAAATTGTAAAGAAGTGTGTTTTTGAAACAAACGAAGACGGCAGAAGTCAATGATTCATTTGAATTATTTAGCCTGACATGTTTACTGTTCCATGATATTATAAATCTTTCAAAATATGAAATACATTGTTTTCAAAGGGGAAAGAAGTTTTTTGTTTTTTAGCCAGACATTTAAAAAGAATATATTTTAGAGCAGTGAGCACAATACCGTGATACCATGAAACCGTGATATTTTTATCCAAGGTTATCATACCGTCAGTATCTTATACCGGCCCATGCCTAGTTTAAAGTGATTTCCTTTTTGTGCAACATAGATTTTGTGTAGTATGTAAGCTGCCAGTTTGGATGTAGATTGTGCTGGTTTTTAACCAGTTTTGATGAGACAGCTGAGAGTATGCTCAGCCTTGGGTAAGAAACAGATTGTACTTTGTGTGCGTGTTCTGATCTTTTGTGGATACTTCCACAGGTCTGGGGTCAGCTCTGAAGCTAGCTTCTGCTGATGAAACGGCAAACTATCTTCAGTAAACTTTCTTTTAATTGAATCTCTGACTCTGGCTCTTCTTTATATGACAGACTGCTCATTTTTGGGTTAAAACTTTATGTATATTCCTAAGTTGTTCTGCCTGTATTTCAATAAAATATGTTAAAGACTGTCATTGGCAAGTGTGCTAAATAGTTTTAGGCTCTGGATACACAAATTAAAATGACACACACACACACACACACACACACACACACACACACACACACACACACACACACACACAGGAGTGTTTTTAGCCATTGAAATGACTCTTAAATGGGGTTTTAGAATGAAAATGATCCATGTCCACACTGGTGTTTCACCCAGCGTTTCTGAACAGCTCTCTGTCTACACTACACCACTGAAAACACACATCACGTGACCACACACACACTCTGGCATACGCTGCATCCAGGCAGTCAGTAAGTTAATATTTAATTTATGTAACCACGTACACTGGTTCTGCACATTGACTGATTGCTTGATTTTATTTCCTATAATGTATAAACTTATTGTACATTATACTTTTATAATGGCCATTGTTGATTATTTTTCAATGAAAATGAAAGAAGGCAGTTATGTTAGGCTCTGTTTTGTTATAAATATGCGCACAATGAAGATGACTGTCAACTATAAAAAACATGGTTTGACCACCTGTGATAAAACATAATTTTGTCATTTAGAGTTATTCTGATAAAAAATATCAGTGTGAGAGTTTGTAGAAACATGTAAACGTGAGAACATGGAAACAAATTAACATGAGTCTATGGAAACAAGTTACCACGAGTCTATAACCAAAGCAAAACATGTGTTGACTGGTAAAGATATTAAAATCGACCTTAACACACTTATGACACTGACACCAAGTAATAAGAGTAATAAAAGTTTTGTTGCTGTGAAAAAGCGATGAATCTGCCAATCTGCAAATGTGAATAGTTTACATCTGGAAAGAGTCACCGGTTAACACGGACACCAGTTAAACCATAACACTGGAACGTTTCATGTGCTGCGTCCCAATTCGCATACGATCTGTCCTAAACAGTATTTAAAAATAGAATTAGTATGTCCCAAAGTATGTTTAACCACTGATATTGCCCACAGTACATTGCGCATTGGACATGAATAGAGTGGAGGAACTATGGTGTCAACTTGTGTGCAAAAACCCGGTAGCGAGTTAGCATTTTAGCAGTTCCGGTTCCCTCGTCCCAAAGTCAATGGGTTTTTAAATTGGGAATTTGGTTAAAGAGCCCCTATTATGGGTTTTTGAAAATGACCTTCCATGTAGTGTGTAACACAGCTCTAAGTGAAGTGAAATATTCAGCTAAGGCCTAAATCTGAAAGTGGACAGTTTTTAAAACTATTAATTCATCTATAAAAGAGTCGACTCACAGTGGTTTAAATGAATCGTCTTGACAACGAGTCTTCAGCCATTTCGGCATGACGCCGATACGAAACATAGTGGTTGCGCGCGCAACTTTAAACCTGCGGCCCGCCCACTTTCACAGCAGCAAAGACAGACAGATCCTGAGTCATGAAGACGCTGTGCTTACCTGGATATTATTGAAAGTGTGAGGGAAAGGAGAGGTTCCGAAACCTGCACGCTTACAATGGGCCATCAGTCAGTACACAACTCATGGATTACTTTCTTCCTCCATCTTGTAATGAACAGACAATACACCAGGGGTGCGGGCAAAATAAGGACAATTTATTAGGTACACTGGGCTTCAGCTGGTGGGGGATTCTGATTGTGCAAAGCAGAGTACAGGTAAACCCTGAGAACATATAACACTTACAAATATCGCGACTAAAATCACGCTAAAAACACGACGCGTGCCGCTTTCTTTGTGGATTTAAACGTGTTTTTTGAGCTTGCAATCCTGTCGTTTGTCATTGCTATGGCTATCATCAGCTGTTCTTACACACGTGCGGCGGTCAAGGTTCAGAATAGTTCAGCTTTTGCCACTGTGTGGATTAATACTGAATGAGTCATTGTTAATAATAGAGCAAGATGCTGGTGTTTAACTGAACTGCTTTAATGCACTCATGCACACACACAAAATCCGGGAGACTGTGGGAAAGTGAGGACCGGGAGGGAGGGGGTGGGTGTTGCGGATGAAAGTGAGAACCGGGGGAGTTCGCGGACGCCACCCTCACTATTCTATAGACGCGCCGGCCCTGATAACACTGGTGAGAACTGGGTACTGTGTTCTGTGGTGTTAGTAACTAATGTGAAGTTGTTTCTTTAATATACATTCTATGTATTCTGTTTCTGAATGTTTCAGTTTTTGAATGGACTTTTATTTTTGTGTTGTGTCCTCCAGAGGAGGGTAATGTGTGTGTGTGTGTGTGTGTGTGTGTGTGTGTGTGTGTGTGTGTGTGTGTGTGTGTGTGTGTGTGTGTGTGTGTGTGTGTGTGTGAAAAAAGAGCAGGTAGAGCAGTGTTGCCAGATTGGGCGGTTTCCCGCTTAATTGGACTGTTTTTAACACGATTGTGCGGGTATAAACACTTATCGTGTTTTTCGCAACCGTCACAACCGTGTTCTCCAGATGAGTGGGCGGGTTTTTTTGCATTTCGGCGGGTTTTGGATAGTTTCTGGGCTGGAATCAGTCAGCTACATCTGGCAACACTGAGGTAGAGTTGCTCAGTAAAATAGTTAGTCGTTGGTGTTTTCAAGTCCATTGTCTGTATTTACATTCACCCACTGCCAAAATTCACACCTTACACTAATAGGAAGCGTGTATGCACTCTGACTACTTCTGTATTGTTGATAAGCTGTGCCATTTCACTCTGTCTCGCGCTGAACGCTGTCAGTGTCGACCAATTGCAGCAGGCTGTCATCGGTCCAATCAGTGCAGATTAGCTTCGCGCTAAGGAGGGGTTTGGGAACAAATGAATCGCTGGGATAATCAGGTAAAAATAAATGCAGATTATAAGACCATGAACGTGTTTTTTGACCTTGCATGCAGATCAGCCTGCTGTTGGAGACCCTTACAACCAAAATATGACCCTATTTATTGTATAATAGGGGCTCTTTAAATAAGATTTGTGGCTAACACAAACTCAAAATATTTTCACGTTTTATTCTACAACATAAAACACATCAGTTACATCACACTCTTGTTTTATTAAACCAGTTACACTTTCTTTAATAAGACGGTTGCTATCAAGGTGCTAAACGGGACTACAGGCGGTGTCGGAGACATCATACGTTGTCCAGCTGAGCTGGTCTGGAACACAGAGCGCTTGCGTTGGGCATTTGGATGTCTGCTATTTTCAGAAATAGTATTTTATAGTTTGTAGTATTTTTCTAATTGGGGATTCATATTGTGTGTAGACAATGCCTTCACTTGTAGAGACTGTCAAGACAGACTCATTTGTTAATCATTTATTTTAATTCAACGATATTATGGGGGGGCTGCAAGGTGGCGCAGTGGGTAGCACGATCGCCTCACAGCAAGAAGGTCGCTGGTTCGAGTCTCGGCTGGGTCAGTTGGTGTTTCTGTGTGGAGTTTGCATGTTCTACAGTGTTGGCGTGGGTTTCCTCCGGGTGCTCCGTTTTCCCCCTCAACTCCAAAGACATGTGCAGGGGTTAAAGTTGGGTTCTGTTACTATGTCAAATAAAGGGTTTTCTTCTAAACAATAACAAGTGCTTAAAGTGCTAAAGAACTGAACTGCTAAACTGAAGATTAGAAGTGAAATCAAGGCCATTATCACTTCTTTTTTCTTTTTTCTGGGTCTTAAGCTGCAAACTCTTTCTTTTTAAAACATTTGGACCAATCCTGTTTTTTCTTCCGTCAAATAAAAATATCAGGCTTCCTTAAATCAATCGCTCCACAGGAAATATGCATTTAATTAATGCTCCGCTGTTATTATTATTTCACAAAACCTCTGTCAACATTTTTAATAAAAGTCATTAGATTAAAGATTATGTCTTATGATTATGACTTATTTCCTCCGTCTCGCTCGCGGTTCATGTGCGCGCTGCGTGTGATGAAAGAAAATGACAATGAACCTCAAGGCTCATATGTTGACTTTTTGTATAACAATTGTGTTGTTTACATATGATACTGCATTATTCTGCATACATGTTTTATAAGCTGTAAAATGAAAGCCTCAGCTTGGTGCGGCGTTATCATTATACAAAAATCAAGAACATCTTTGGATTTACTGTAATTTTCCAAATGGAGAAAGGTTGGTTTGTTGGTTGTACACTAAATCATCAATAGCTTGTTTGTTAAGTTTATGACGTGGCTCCAGACAGCACAGAGGCGATCACATCAGCGCTGGCTTATGTCAACTCATCTGTGTCAAACCGTGACCAGAAATATCCTTCTTTCAATTTGCTTCTTTGGCAAAATATGTCTGTAGACGCATGTGTTTGCACGTGTTACCGTCCCGAGAGTTAACAAATATGTGTTGCACATTTAGGGGCAGATCACAAAGAGTACGCCTTTCGTTTAGTATGTCACTACGAAACGACTGAATCAGCGGGCCCGTATTGTGCGCGAGTCGTGTTGCTGTCGATGTTATAATTTGAATAATATTGTGAAATTCAAGATCTGTAAAGTAATACAGCTCTGGATAACTTGAAACAGCAACCACAAGTCTCTCCTCCATCATTAAAAGTTCTCCGTAGTCGCTTTGACAACACAAACCATTAGCAGTGCGTAAAACACTCGCGGCCGTTAGTAAACCATTCAACAGATGCCCCTCTCAATGCAAAAAGCACGTTCACTGTGATCGGCCCCTTATGCAGCCAAACTTTAAAATTATATAAAATAAGAGTTTTTGATCGTTTAACTGATACCATTTATTGGTTACAAACGGACCCTTTCGGTTAACGGTTAATCGGTTATTTTGAGCATCCCTAATTAAATTATTATTAAATTAAACCGCATGCGCTAAAACAGTGGTTCTCAAACGTTTTTCACCAAGTATCACCTCAGACAAAAATAGTCTCTCCAAGTAGCACCATAATGACCAGTATTGAAATACAGTAGTGTAGTAGGCCTAATTAAGCAGCTGCAGCACTGCACAGTTTAAAAAAAACAGGGAAGATTAATTATTATTATTAAGAATATGTATTATTGTCAGCCACTTTAAACATTATAAATAGTTTGAACGTGTTTAATAGCAGGGTGGTGCTGACGTCACAGGCGAGCACCCTGAAGGCACTGTAGTCCGTTTATAGTCTGATGTTAGCTTTTCATTTAAGATCCAAAAGCGCTAAAAGTTGTATTTTCATGTGAGGATTATCCGGTTGGACAAAACGTGTAAGTGTAATGAACAGTGTTTGAACACAGAGCTTGTTATTTGCAATCTTTAAAAAGCCTATGGGAAAATCCCATGGGGATTTTTTGAAGGGAACCAGTTTTATGCTACTGGCCCACCATAGATATTTACATTAGATGTCGCCTACCCTGTTGTTGTCTATTGGAAGGAATGCGTCAATAGAGCCGCCATTTTAGTACAGGGTAGCGCTCCTTTGAAATGAATGCGGGACCAAGCTGCAGTGGAGGACTGTGGCTATCTAGAGCCAGAGATATACACATATATACATATATCTATGATCGGGAGTTTTCCGGTGATCAGTGTGCAAAATTTTTTTTTTTAAATTACAAAATTATAATTTTACATCACTTTCCTACATTGATGGATAAGTGACCGCACGGCCATCCCTGTTAAATTTGATCTAATCCGTGTCCTGAAACACACCTCCTCTCCTGCTTTCACTTCTCATTCTAATGGAGGGAGCGATTTGTTTGTGAATAAATCTTTGAACGAGTCTGAATGAGTCTATGAACGACTCATTAGCTGACAATAATACAAGTTTCTAGCACCGCAGCATCTTGCCCTGTGTTAATTGAGCATTATGGTCAGTGCAGTAAGAGACTGTATTATCATCATTAAAGCTACTTGTTTAGCACAAAAGTTCATAACATACAAGAATGAAATCTTATCTTTGAAATGTTTTCTCGTTACTACACCCGTACACAGCGCTAAAGTCCAGCATCTTCACATTGGCACACTGTCTTGACTAGTGCGGTTAAATGACATTTGTGCTGGGAGCACTGTACAAATGTGGCGGCGTCCGTATGCGATATCTAGTGTATATATCTATGTTGTCCCACAAGGTGACGTCATAGTTCCTCCGCTCTATTCGATTAGAACTACAAACGAGGGTGAAAAGTTTGAATAAACTACAACCACGATGGACGCGCGAGACCAACCGTCAAGTAGAGAGGCTTCGGTAAAGACGTTTGTATGACTGTTAATTCATATCTATGGAAGTCCTAAGAGGCCATGCATTCAAATATTTTTTCTCTCTTGTTGTGTTGTGATCACGACTTAATTATCTCGTGATCTCAACATGACATAACTCATTATCTCGTGATCTCGACATAACTAAAAGTTGTTTTCTCCTGATCACGACTTATTTTTTTTGTTGCTTTTATTTATTAATGTATTAATTATTAGTATTATCATTATTATTATTAATATCTGGCGAATGTCTGGACCAGTGAGTCTGCAGGTACCGGCCCTGCGAACAGGGAGAGAATAGCCCAACTGCAAACACGCATTCGTGCAACACATTAAAGGCGTTCAGAACAGCCATAATATGAGAGCAGACGCTCGTGCTCATGATTAATGTACATTTATGATTATATTCACGGATATGATATATCATTATTTACAATAATATTCCCTCAACTGTTACCATTTTAAAGCAACTCTATATTGCACAAAATAAGTTGCTGCATGTATGATGAAAGGATGAAGAATGATGAAGATCCTGCTCTTGCTTTGATCCTTGTAAAATTATTTACAACTTTAAATTGCGTCATATAGAGTTGCTTTAAAATGGTAACAGTTGAGGGAATATTATTGTAAATAATGATATATCATATCCGTGAATATAATCATAAATGTACATTAATCATGAGCACGAGCGTCTGCTCTCATATTATGGCTGTTCTGAACGCCTTTAATGTGTTGCACGAATGCGTGTTTGCAGTTGGGCTATTCTCTCCCTGTTCGCAGGGCCGGTACCTGCAGACTCACTGGTCCAGACATTCGCCAGATATTAATAATAATAATGATAATACTAATAATTAATACATTAATAAATAAAAGCAACAAAAAAAAGTCGTGATCACGAGAAAACAACTTTTTGTCATGTCGAGATCACGAGAAAATGAGTTGTGTCGAGATCACGACACAACAAGAGAGAAAAAATATTTGAATGCGTGGCCTCTTAGGACTTCCATAGATATCTAGCCCACTGTATAATATGTTAAAATCGCGTTTTCTGTGTAATATTTCATCTGCAACAACAACAATGAATGTCTGAATACAGAATTATCCAACACCTAAGGAGATTACTCTGCATGAAAGACTCGTGAATGGGAGATTAACCTGCTGCTGCTTCTCCAATAAGGAAGGAAACATTTTGATATGAAAGAAACGTGGATGATTGACAGGGCTCATAACTAAGCAACACAACGATCTGTTAATGAGGAAGTAGTATGTCCCAAAACGTGCATGCTCTTTTGTTACACACCCAACAGTACATATACATTTAGAGCGTAGTATAAGTATGTGAATTGGGACGCAGCACAGTGTGTGAACATGAGTTATCTTCCTCCCGCATGTGCGTTGCTAAATGACTACCCCCTCTCTCCAGTGCTGCAATTAGTTCCGCTCTGCTCCAAGATCAATCCATGCGTGGTCTTGGTGCGAAATGTTTGTTTGACAGGATGACAAATATATTCGGCACTAGGCTCGAAACAGCCCTGGGTGATTGGGTCTAAGTACGCTCCAAGCACATACGTATGCACGTATTTGAGTACGTAACAATCAGAGGAGATGGTATAGTGTGCGTAACAGTGGTACGGTTTAACTGGTGACCGTGTTAACTGGTGTCCCTTTCCAGATGTAAGCTATCCACGTTTGCAGATTGGCAGATTCGTCACTTTTTCACAGCAGCAAAACATGCCCATACCAAATAAAGATTCTTATTACATGGTGTCAGTGTCATTGTTAAGCATTATTTATTTGAATATCTGTGCAGCAGAACAGTATATAAGCAAAATAAAATTAAATAAAAATTTATAATTGACATGTCATCAACGGGATTCGAACTCGTGTGGTTAAAAGGTTCAGTACACGTATCATACGACCTATCTAACTGAGCTATTCAGAACTACACATTAACTGGTCTGTTTTAATGTCTTTATCAGTCAAAACATGCTTTGTTGTGGTTGTGAACTCGTGTTAATCTGTTTCCATCGACTCATGTTAACATGTTTACTGTACATGTACTCGCGTTAACATGTTTCTACAAACCCTCCCGCTGATAGAATAGCTCTGAACGACAAAACGATGTTTCATCAGCTGGTCAAACCATGTTTTTTCATAGTTGTAGACTCCTGTTATCCTGTGCCTTTGGAGTCGTGTTAACTCGTGACCCATGCTCACACATGTACATAAAGATTTTACAAAAAATGAATACAATGACGATATTATTATGCAACATCCCAGATAGCAAGCCGACATTGAATCAATGACGATTATTGGTTATAAGCGTCAGTATCAGTCGTCGATCAAATTTCGACATTGAATCAACGTTCTTTATTTGGTCGGTACGTCGGAAGGTTATTACATCGAGAATAAAACATTGATTCAATGTCGAAATGAAGTTGACTCTTCAACATATAGGCTACCCGACGCATCTGGTCGAAATCATAACATTGGTTCGATGTTGAAACTTAATTGGAGGACTCGGTTCTTCTGAGCGAGTCAGCGTGACGTGCACGTGCTCATCATTTGAATCAACTAACGAACAGAAGCCAATGGACGGAACGGTAATATGAAGGTAAGTACGTTATATTCGACGTTTCACATGTTTTATTTGTCGTTTTCCCAAGAATGTATGTTAAAATGTAACTTTTTAGATGTGTAAATTAACACTTTACCACTTCCTATAGGTTTTTTAGTAAGCCTACATGTCGCCCTGTGCGTGCCCCATTGACAGCAACTAATCTATAAAGGTAACGTTAACGTAAATGAAAAGCTGTTTTGGTTATTTAATTGGCGATTTCAACACGATTAACTTCACTTTATGACTTCAATGCTTTCTAACCTGTGTAAAAATATAAGATGATCTGTCAAATCGATTTGGAATGAGCATAAAAAACATATGTAAGTTAATATGTTGCTCCAGCTAACGTATAGGCTAAGCTACTTATGAAAAACGGTTCGCAAATAACATTACGTATCATCGAGCTAACGTTAAATGAGATTTTTTTAAACGTTATTACGCTAACGAAGTGAATCGCTGTCAGTTTACTGTTTTGTTGCTCTATTTATTTCCACATTTAGTGATGAACTCGCCAGAGACGCTCCACAGCATTGAATGGGAAAAGCTTTGCCATTTCGTAAGTTGCCCACTCAATCTTTTGCCAGTCAAGTTACGTTAGTTCTTTGTGGTTTCGTTGGTTCTGTTCCTGATTTCCTTTGTTCACAAACCATGCTTGTCTGTGTTTTTTCTGATTGTTGTGCTATGTTCTGGTGTGCAGTTTTTTTTATTTTCCTGTTTATTAAAATTTATTTTGTCTACATGCTTCTCTCTTGATTGAGGTTGCTGCAGTTTACTTGTTCAAGTATCTAAACAAGTGTTTGTAAACGCATTGATTTTTAAAAATATTTAATATCATTAGGCTTTTTAGACTTTCACAAGAAAATGAAATCCAAGATCATTTAATTTCTCACAAAATACCATGTTAACTTAATATTCTGTGTGAGGAGTCAAAAATTGTGGCAATTTTATTGTACCGATACTGTTAAGATTGAACTGAAAATGTACCTTGGAATTGTACTTTGTAATAGTAGATACTGTACCTGGTGAGATTTCCCTACTGAGTAACATGTTTTTTTTCTTACAATTTTTTTTAAAATGGCAGTTTCTCTGGAATCTCCAGTTGAAGACATCAAGATCTTTAACCTGTGTTAGCCTGGACAGACGTCTATTCCAGTTCTGCCTACACCACACTAATCTCTCTGCCTATGTATGTATCACTATTACGTTCTCTGAAGGTATTACTGAAGCAAAACAACAGCACCCATGACTGAAGTTTCTGTTAGTGACCAGTATATTTGAAGTCTGAGCGTTTTTTTTTTTTTTTTTACGAGTTGCAAATGATTTTTTCCTCTCACACAAACACCAAACAACTATAGTACAGTGTACTGACAATCTTTTAGCCGTTTTTATGGTTGTATTAAATACATTTTTATTGTTACAAAAATCTTAAGTAATTGTCACAACACGATGCACATTTGAGTTTTAATGAGAAGGAGAATTACTCAACAGAGCTCAACACTAAGGATTTTTTTACTGGCCTGGTGTGGAATTTAAAATGGAAATTAAGATGGAGAGCAGGAAGAAAAAAAACTGAATTGGAGACATGAAGGAAAGTCTGTATTTTTGAAATTCATACCATATTACAAAGAAGAAATAAATAGAAATATTATGAAGAGGACCGTTTTCTACTGAGATAAAATATATTTTCCTGCCATTGAGGCAGTAAATACTGTAAGCTATTCAAATAAAAAAACAAAAAACAAATCTATAGTAAAAACTATAATGATTTTGAATGAACCATACTATAGTTAATTGCTTAAATTAAACTGCTGTTGTAATTATATGCTGTGATACAACACAACTGTAGTAATAAACAATTATCCAATAGGCTGTACAGTTTTCTATGCTATAATTATACACCATCACAATACAACGCATATAATGTATTGTACAACGTTGTACAATACATTATACACTTTACTATAATGTGGTTCAAAAACATAGTGTTTACTATATATATTTATTTATTTATATTTATTTATTTTATTTATTTATTTTCATGCGAAATAATAATGTTATCTTCCAGACATCCTTATAAAAACAAAACAAACAAAAAAACAGATGAAAGCATAAAACCATTTATCCTAAATTATTAATTTTATTATTATCATCGTTATTATTGGTTTGTTTGTTTTTTTTGCTAGTGGAGGGGCAAACACTAGTGCTCCACAATACAATAGTCTAGTTTTGCTCGCAAGGGTAGCCTTTCTTTTTTGTTCTGTTGATGAACCAGCCACAAACATCCAACGCTGCTGCACATCTCAATATGGTTGTTTACTTTATTCTGATGGAATAAATATATGTAATATCTCTTTATTAGCTCTTTAAAAGCTCTCAAACGAATTATCGCGTTCAAAAATTTTTGGAACTCTACAAAAACTGTTTCGCATTTCTCATTTTGGCTGATTTAAACAATTTTTTTATGTTCTGATAGCGATTTACAGAAGAATCACTTCCTGCCCTCCATCTGAATTTTCCACGTCATTAATAACTTCATGTGCAAATCTATTATGTTTACTTTTCCTTTTCTAGTTTGCTTTCACAAGAGAACAACATATCTGCGCATGAGGAATTGGTAGCCCACAAGCTCTTTTTAAACACATGGCAGTGTGGATCACATCACCTGTGTGTGCAGCACAAAACCCTCGTGAGTGGTAATAACCTGTGTCTTATGCATGTGCTATCATCCTCTCACTCTCCTGCTTTTTCTCATCCGAACATTTATTTTTGTCAGTCATGCTTCTTCTCAATTATATGATCACATTTGCATGCATTTTGAAAAATGTTCAGAGGCAAATTTTAAACTTAAGTGTCAAACTGTCCTGAGCATCTTTCATGCTGGCCCTGGGCCATTCTGATTACCGAGCCCTGCTCAAGTTAAAAATGCATTTTAAAGACCACAAATTAATTGGAACATTGAGCTGCAAGATGATAAATAGTCCTAGATTCACAATTATGAGATGTGAAACCTGGTGAAAAAGGCATCATCATTATATGCATAGTTCACTCAAAGATGAAAAATGTACTCAATACAAACATATCAGCAGTGATGGCTGGTCAATAGAGGGCGCTGGGGCGCCGCCCCCCCCTTCAAGTTAGATATTAACAAAATACATTGATTTAATTATAACATTCTAACATTTATTGTAGTCATACTAACATTTATTGAAAAAAAAGTATGAACAATATTTTTTTCATTTGTGTGCGGGGCGCCGGACTAATGAGTGTCTATGTAGGTACACAAACTTTTCCAATGCACGTGATATGACAATAAGCTCTAATTGGCCTGATTTAAATTGTCTTTGGGGCGCAGCGCTCTGTGCCCCGAACCCTCCCATTTTTGTTGTTAGAACGAATCATATTTGTTTTTATATGATTGGCCTTATGTGATTGGACCATTCTCACCAAAGAGCTTAGAATGCATTTTCTCGAGATGAAGGACAATTCCGTTGTATCTTTGCAAAGATATCCGTGCAAGGCATTTGGATGAAGAAAAAAAAAAAAGAATCAAAAAGCTTGGACCAGATCGACCGTCTTTGCAAATTCACCAGTAGTCAAGTGATGGCGAGCGCGCGAATATTCGGGGCTTTTCCAGCACTTGTTATGACAAACGGAGTTGTCAAACAGCATGACGCAAGAGAGGCTGAATGCATTGGCCATGCTGTCAATAGAGAAGAGACTGGTGACTGAGATGACTGACTTTAACGGTTATTGAGAAATTTGCAAGCCAGAAGAAAAAAAGGAGAGCAAATGTAACAGGATTTATAAAAATGCTTCCACTTGCTTTTCTTTTGTGTACATGGCCCTTTAATTCTGAATGACCCACCTCTCAGTTTATTGGTGGCATGTTATGAACTAGTTCCGGACAGGTCATTATTATTCGCGCCAGCCAAGAGAGTGGTCGTGGTGAGTGAGTGTTCCAGTAAAATATATATTTTTGTTGATCTTTTTGTTTTTATTATTCACAATTTATTTTTTGTGTTACAACAACTTTATAATTGCTAATATGCACCCATCATTGCAGGACGGCATGTTAAACTGCCAAAACTGATCCACTGTGTTTTTACTCTGTTTAACAGAAATAAATGGATTTGTCCAAGGCGTGATTGAGTGTCAAATCTGAGATATATATTGTACACAACGCAGAGGCAACCGAGTACTAACCGTTACACAAAATTTATTTTCAAGTAGTGCTACTGGCCAGTGATAAGGCAACATTTGTTTGTGTGTGTGTGTGTGTGTGTGTGTGTGTTTACTGATTATCTTGATTACTTCATTACTGATAATAAACCCAAATTGAACTAAAATGAACTGATTTGTGCTGCATTTATTGTATGCTTTAGTCATATTTTAGTTTTTTGATACATCACCTGAAAAATGGCTTTTACACTCTTACTTTACCAACAGTTAGATTTTTTCTGGTGTTTGCACCCCCCCCCCCCCCCCCCCCCCCCCCCCCCCCCCCCCCCATTTTTTAACACCAGCCGCCACTGCATATCAGTAAATTAGAAGTTTTCTATATTTTGTGATTCATGATTTTTATTTTTCCCCAATTATTAGGCTTTTAAATCGCAGTATGAGACCTTGATCTGACATCTTTTAACCTTAAAAAGTTGGACATTTATTAACATTTTTAATAATGTCAAGTCAATATTCTCTGTGTTGGTGTTTTATATTATGCTACAAACACCTTGTAATAAACTGACAGTACAATTCCTGTTATTTTACAGACTTATTTCTCTATATTTTATTTCTTAAACATTATATTATTTCAAACTACTAAAATGTCAATAAAAGTCAGTTTTGCATAAACTGTTGTTGAATTTTCAACATCAAAAGTTGACAGAGCAGAGATCAAGATCCCATAATGCAATACACAAACGTAAATAAACACAAAATACAGAAACTGTTAATTAACATATATATTTTTACAGTGTATTTACTCACATCAAGTGGTTAACACAAAGGAAGATATTTTAAAGAAATATGAAAACCAGTATCCATTGATGTCCATTCTAGGAAAAACAACATCTTTTGAAACTAATCCAGATTTTGTGAAGTGAAAGGTGATTAAGTGATGAAAGAATTTTCATTTTTGAGTGAACTCAACCATATACAGTGAGGGAAATAAGTATTTAATCACACTGTGATTTTTCAAAATCTCCTACTTAGAAATCATGGAGGGGTCTGGAATTTTCAGCATAATTGCAATTCAACTGTGAGAGACAAAATCTAAAAAAAAAATCAGGAAATCACATTGTATGACTTTTTAACAATTTATTTGTGAATTACTGTGTGAAATAAGTATTTGATCACTTGAGTCGAGCATTTTAAATATTTAGTACAGAAGCCTTTGTTAACAATTACAGAGGTCAAAGGGTTCCTGAGTTCTTCACCAGGTTTGCACACACTGAAGGAGGGTTTTTGCCCACTGATCTTCTCTAGATCTGTCAGGTTTCGGGGCTGTCGCTGAGTAACATGGAGTTTCAGCTCCCTCCAAAGATTTTCTATTAGATTTAGGTCTGGAGACTGGCTAGGCCACTCCAAAACCTTGTTATGCTTCTTACGAAGACACTCCTTGGTTTTCCTGGCTGTGTGCTTTGGGTCATTGTCATGTTGGAAGACCCAGCCACGACTTATCTTTAATGCTCTGATTGAGGGAAGGAGGTTTTTGCCCAATATCTCACAATACATGGCCACGTTCATCCTCTCCTTAATACAGTGCAGTCATTCTGTCCCCTGTGCAGAAAAACACCTCAGAGCATGATGCTTCCAGCCCCATGCTTCACTGTAGGTATGCTATTATTGGGATGATACACATCATTCTTCTTCCTCCAAACATGGTGAATGGAGTTAGGCCCAAAAAGTTTTACTTTGGTCTCATCTGACCACAGGACTTTCTCCCATGAATACTCTGGATTATCCAGATGGTCCCTGGCAAACTTCAGATGGGACATGGGCTAACTTAAGCAGGGGAACCTTCCGTGCGATGCATGGTTTTAAAACATGACATCTTACTGTATTACTGATAGTACCCTTGAAAACGGTGGTCCTAGCTCTCTTCACGGCATTGATCAGCTCCTCCCGCAGAATTCTGGACTGATTCTAGAGCATTCTTGGCATCATTAATACCCCACGAGGAGAGATCTTCCGTGGGGCCCCAGTCTGAAGGACATTGACAGTCATCATTAGCCTCTTCCATTTTCTGACTATTGCTCCAACAGTTGCTCTTTCTTGGCAGTTGCCCCGTAGCAGTTTCAGCTTTATGAAAGTCTACAATTTCATCTCTTGTGTCTTTTGACAGCTCTTTGGTTTTGGCCATGTTGCTACTTAGACTTTTGACTGATTGTGGGGTGCACAGGTGTCTTTATGACAGCTAGTGACCGCAAACAAGTGCTACTAAACTAGAATCATGAGCAGAGTGTAGCTGGACAATTTTAAATTTTAAAGCAAAATAACAGGTCTTTGAGGGTCAGAAATTTGGCTGAAAAGCAAGTGATCAAATACTTATTTCAAACAGTAATGTACAAATAAATTGTTAAAGTCATACAATGTGATTTCTGCATGTTTATTTTTAGATTCTGTCTCTCACAGTGGAAATGCACCTATACTGAAAATTCCAGACCCCTCCATGATTTCTAAGTAGGAGATCTTGAGAAATCACAGTGTGATCAAATACTTATTTCCCTCACTGTAAGTCTGAACTAACATAAGGCAACAATTAAAATCTGCTTTATTTCGTTTTACATTTTAACCTCAAATTCTTAAGAACCATGATTTAAAATGAATTTTTCCATATAGTAGGCAACAACGTTATCATATTTTCATCAATAGCTTGTTAAATCGTTTAGTTTTTATTTTGTTGTATAATGTAGCTTATGCATAATCTGAATCACTGACAAAATACTTGCTATAGAATCCTTCAGATAAACAAACAAACAAACAAACAAGAACAGCACACATAGTATGTAACAAATTCATATGATAAAATATGTCTTAAACGTATGAATACAAACAAAATCCAGAGCATGGGTTTGTATTTTTATTATGCTTTAGAGGTTCACCTTTTGCATTTATTTAACATTTCATAAATATATAATTTTCATATTGTCATGATTATCATTGTCAATGTCCGCACTGCGATGTAAGATTTGATCCCATTTTCCCACTCCTAATTCCCACCCCTAACATATATATACACAAACTGCATGATATTGGGAAAATATGCAATATTGTTGTTGGATATTGGGATAAAGATTTTTTTTTGCTGTTGCTATAACATAGAGAAATGTAAAGAAAATCATCTGTGTTATGATCATAAGAAAATATTGTGTAAACATAAAATATTCAACATACTAAATTTTTTTTAAATCTAATTCAAATCAGTCCAGTAAGGTGCAAACGTTTTGACTTTAAAACTCAATGCATGACTAAAAAACCTTGGTAGATATTCTGATTTCTGGTTTGGTTTTACCATAGACATGTTAACACAAAATGCATTTATCTCAAACATAATTTTTATTTACTTTAACATTGTTAATTTTAAAGTTTTTTATCAGCATCTTAAATTTTGCATCTTTTAAGCAATGTACTTCCTTGCATGTCTTTATAAATAAATTTTTCAATTTTTCTTAAAGTTTACAGTCCTTAAATCATTGGTATGGATATACTGACATCTTATCAACATCCACTTAAATAATATAATTAGGTATTAACATGTAAACATTATTAACATTTAGGGATGCATCGATATAATTTTAAATTATTTGACTCATGATGTTACTTTTTCCATTATAATTGTTTATTCATTTATTTTATT
Source organism: Danio kyathit (assembly GCA_903798195.1). Lineage (NCBI taxonomy): Eukaryota > Metazoa > Chordata > Actinopteri > Cypriniformes > Danionidae > Danio > Danio kyathit. The sequence continues at coordinate 610,852 of LR812543.1, forward strand.
TATGAAGACAGGCAAGAAAGTATTTTGCTTAAAAGGTGCTCTAGTTTTAAGATGCTGGGTGGTTCCATATGAATAAAAAACAACGTTTGAGATAAATGCATTTTGTGTTTACATATGGTAAAACCAAACCAGAAATGGTTTATCGAGGGTTTTAGTCATTCATTGTGTTTTAGTCAAAATGTTTGCACCTTCCTTGACAGCTTTTTTTTTTTTTTTTTAGCTTGAGTTAGATTTAAGAAAATTTTAGTATAATTAATAGTTTATATGTTTGAAATATTTTAGTATATCATTACACATATATGATTTTTTTGTAATCTAACAAAAATAGCATACTCTAGGGAAAAGTTATTGCAAGAAATATAGTTATCGCATTGTTTAACAACAATATCACATATAGCATAATTCCCAATATTGTGCAGGCCTACTTGTGGCAGTAGACAGGATTGATACAACTTGATACAATCTAAAAGCAGCAGAATTGAGAAAAAAAAGTGGTCTCACGAGATAAAGAACGCAGCTGAAAACATACAGAGCACAAAAATGAGAGGATGATCACCAGGGCTTGTGATGCACACCTCTAAGTATTTAAAAAGAGTTTGCGGGTTTACATATACAAGTCAGAATTATTAGCCCCCCCCCATTGAATTTTCTTTTATTTTTAAAATATTTCCCAAATGATGTTTAACAGAGCAAGGAAAAGAAATCACCGTATGTCTGATAATATTTTTTCTTCTGGAGAAAGTCCTATTTGTTTTATTTTAGCTAGAATAAAAGCAGTTTTTAATTTTTCAAGGTCAAAATTATTAGCCCCTTTAAGCTATATATATTTTTTCGATTGTCTGCAGAACAAACCATAATGATTTGCCTAATTACCCTAACCTGCCTAGTTAACCTAATTACCCCGTGAAACTTTTAAATGTGACTTTAAGCTGTATAGAAGTGTCTTGAAGAGTATCTAGTCAAATATTATGTACTGTCATCATGGCAAAGATAAAATAAATCAGTTATTAGAAATGAGTTATTAAAACTATTATGATTAGAAATGTGTTGAAAAAAATCCGCTCTCTGTTAAAGAGTAAATGGGGGGGAAATAAACAGGGGGTTAATAATTCAGGGGGGCTAATAATTCTGACTTGAACTGTTTTTAGTTTGTATGTTTGTATTGTTTGGGATTTTGCCAAAAATTGGTTCAATTCCATGTCAACAGCTCCTTTTATAAATATTATTCCCAGGAAAAAACATGACAATGTGTTTAATACTTATTCCCTCCATTTTGTATTATAATGAATTAGTTATTTTTACTGCCAGTATTCCTTATTTCATGGCATTCCTTTCAAAATAAAATAAATAAATAAATATGTGAAGGTGACACGGTGGGTCAGTGGTTAGCACTGTCGCCTCACAGCAAGAAGGTCCCTGGTTCGAGTCCCAGCTGGGTCAGTTGGTGTTTCTGTGTGGACTTTGCATGTTCTCGCCGTTTTGGCATGGGTTTCCTTCCGGTGCTCCAGTTTCCCCTTACCGTTCGCTATGTAACACGTGCTGGATAATTTGGCGGTTCATTCTGCTGTGGCGACCCCTGATGAATAAAGGGACTAAGCCGAGGGAAAATGCATGAATGAATAAATAAATGTGTATATATATCATGCGAATCAAATTTTTTTACAGATCTGTCCTACAGTTATTAGTACTAGCAGTTACTTTTTCTTCACTGTGTCTTAACTACATTGAGGCTTCACTGTCATTTTTGAACATTCATTCATTCATTTTCTTTTTGGCTTAGTCCCTTTATTCATCAGGGGTCGCCACAGCGGAATGAACCACCAACTTATCCAGCATATGTTTTACGCAGCGGATGCCCTTCCAGCCGCAACCCATCACTGGGAAACATCCATACACACTCATTCACACACATACAATTTAGTTTACCCAATTCACCTATACCGCATGTCTTTGGACTTGTGGGGGAAACCGGAGCACCCAGAGGAAACCCACGCCAACACGGGGAGAACATGCAAACTCCACACAGAAACGCCAACTGACCCAGCCGAGGCTCGAACCAGTGACCTCCTTGCTGTGAGACGATCGTGCTACTCACTGCGCCACTGTGACGCCCTCATTTTTAAACATTCTATTGCTAAACAGTTAGCGTTTTTTTGCATTAGTTGCAATTGATAATTTTTGTTATTTATTTGTTTATTCTGTTTCATGACCTTAATCACTCTTAACATTCATGTTACATTGTATGGGCCAAACACTGTAGATTATTGCACATATTATAGCATATATTGTGTGCAAAATCATGCAAAATATGCATACCCAAAATGTCTACAAAAAAATTAAATAAAAAAATAGTCTCTAGATTTTTCTAAAATTGTGACTTGTGCAACTCATGGAATGTATGACTTGTGTTTGTGAGAGAGAAAGAATCAAAGTAAAAGTTTACTTCTAAACTTCCAAAACATTTTGTTCATGACTTTACTGAAATATTGTATAGAATTTTCACTGCCATGGGTGTTCAGTTTTGCTACAATAATGCTAAATACAATTTACAGTATGTACTTATTTATTGTATTTAACAAAGGATGATTTGTTAATTGGTTAATGATTAGGCTACTCGATAATCGATTGATTGTCGATAACCCTTTCAATCTCCATGACCGATTACTTTTATTTTTGAACATTATTCGAAACTGAATATTTTACTGGCAGTTCATTCCGCTGTGGCGACCCCAGATTAATAAAGGGATTAGGCCGAATAGAAAATGAATGAATGAATATTTAACTTTTATTTTATTTACATAACTTTATTTAACAAAGCAGAGGTGCGTTTCCGAAAACCATCGTTAGCCAACTAAGGTCATGTTCCAATGAACATTCGCAAACTGCATTGCAAACTTGGTCCGTTTACCTGCAGCATATGGTTGTGTTCTATTTCCAGTTATCCCCACATGCCCTATTCATTTAATGTTCCAACATTTAAATTTGGAATGATTAAAAAAAACATTAAAGTAATCTCTTTTAGGTGTGATTTTGCTTTCAAACTCTTTTTACAGTTTAGTTTTAGCAATCTTCATATTGACAGTTGCGTTCCCTTCATAGTGCACTTTAAAAACATTTATGCCATTTTGAACACAGCCATGGCTCATGACGAAAGCTATAGGTGATCTATTATTTAAAAGCGGAATTTATGCTACATCTCCTAAGCTTGTGAAAACAAATATATAGCATAGGTTAATGCTTTTAATTTATAGTTGGTTATTTATAAAGAAATGTATCTATATGACATGGGCCTGTTGGTTAGAACATTTCTGCAGTGGTTTGAATGTGTCAAATTGTAAGTAGACATTAAAAAAATAAACAATATCCTAATAATATAATTATTAGGATATATATAATTATTGTTATAATTATTATTATTAGCCTATTAAGTATGATTTTCTTTTCTTAATAAATGGCCTACTGTAAATTACAAGCATTAGCCTAACGATTTTTCAGACCTGCACAACCCTAATTTCACGTTTTCCACCACGTTGTTTAAATACACAAATATCGCTATATATGAAAAATATTTAGGGATTAAAATGTTACAAAAATTATTATTTTTCCCATAAGTATAAAAACCACTGCCTCAATGCCTCATCTCCACTGAAGAAATCCATTAGCCTACATATTTTAATTTTGTTTGTTAAGCGCAAAGATTTGTGTCAAAAATATTTCTAAATTCAGTTCTAATTTCCAGAAAAAGAATAAATGAACAATAATACGCACTCAGCTTTTACATGGTCAACAATGTATTTCAGTTTCTCAAAATAGCAACGCGCCAATGATGGGCCTTAACACACCTGCTTTATGGACCGGAACACCCATGAGTCCACAAAGTGGCGCAAATAAATTTGTTATTTAAACATAAAGCAAAACGTGAAAATTAGGGTTGGGCTGGTCTGAAAATAGCAACAAATCGGCAACATTGCGCCTTATTGTCATGGATCAAAGGTTGCGCCGCAATCTTTAAAATAGAGCCCATAATCTTAAAAAAAAATGACATTATCATATATAATATAGACATAATAAAATTTGCAAATATATGACTGAGGTTTGTAATGCGGAGCATTTACAGAGCATTCATTAAAACCTTATCATCCACTCGCACAGTTGAGCAGTGAATGGGCACAAACAAAAATATAATTCCTATATTTTTCTTGGGAAAAATATTTTTTGAATCGAATTTCGTTTAGTATAATTAATTACTAATAAAGATTAAGATGAAAAAATTAATTATAATGTATTTTTGTTGGTCAGTTATCTACAAAATAAACAAGAATAACGTTTGAGGTGAAGTGCTTCAAAACAAGTCGGCTGTATGCCTCAGGGCCTTAACACAACTGGTTTGTTAAATAAATAAGTAAATAAATAAATAAATAAATAAATAAATAAAACTAAAGTGAAATATTCACCGTTTCAGAGAACAGGAAAATATCAGGAAAGTGCTGAAATGCTGGTTATTTTACAAGAGTGGTTTTTACAGATTTCAGAGGAAATATCTAAATATTAGAGGAAAAATAAACCTGACAACAGATCCTATCAATGTCATAGCGAATGCTCTTAAATAATGTAGCCCTGTTTCAAGCATCACGTTCCAGGGCCGGAGCAAGCTCAACTGGTGCTCTAGGCAAACGACGAGAATGCCGCCCTTAAACCAAATGTTATGCAGCCTTCAATCCGAAAATCCGGCGGTGGGTGGGGAGGGGGGCGGCGGGGATGGGTGTTGAGATGATGCGGGGTTTGTTGCGGACGAAAGCGAAGAAGGGGAGATGCGTCGCGCACGCCGCCTTGACTGCTCTACCGCCTCTATGGACGCGCCGGCCCGGTGTCTGTCATGCAGTGTGTTTTTAACAGAAGCTTTAAAGAGCGCGTGCGGTGATCGCAGTGATGTTCAGCTCTGACGAGACGCAGTTTAAAGTAGTTTTGTATTTACACAACTTTTAAATTATTTTAATGTTTTTATATTTATAGTTTGTATATAAAAGGAACGCTTAGCTTATTGTTCGCAGTGCTCGTTATAATAGCATGTGCATTGCATATGATTATTCAGTATGCGTTACATTCTTTGGTCGCAGCGCTGTATTTTATTTATTGCATTTAGTCATTAAACAATGATATTTTGAAAAAATTATTATAATTTAAAAACAAGCTTGCAATTCTTACCGGTGGTTGTAATATTTCAAGCTTGTTCTCAGACAAGTCTCTGGGTCACTAATACTTCGTATTTCTGGAAAATCTGGGATGGAATTCCAGTGAATGGTGGCACTGTCAAAAATCATTTGTTTTTATTTACTTATTCATTTATTTTTTGACCCTGCTAATCCAGCAAGATTATTTTTTCTATGGTTGCATCTGAATTTTAGTTTCTGTGATAGGCATATTGTATCTTTCTCAATAAATTAAATAAATGTTGTTCTTTAAACAGCTTAAACATTGTGTTTTAAACCTGTGTTTTCACCCTAATAGTTAATTTTGTTAGTATGCACATCTGAAATAAAATGCATTTTTTTACTCTAATGAAAAATACATGTTGAAATAGAACACAAAAAGACAAATGTATTTAATGTTCTACAGTTTTACTTTTTGAGTAAATGGTTTTGACTATTTTAGTCAGTAATTTAAATTTTCTCTCTGTTAGTTTAAGTGTACTGCGTGTATAGAAGGTTTGAATGAATTTATGCTCTTAACGGATATTCACAGCTGTGTATTTGTATAAATAAAAAAATGATGACAGATTGTGGTGTGTTTTGTCATATATACAGAAAGAATTATATTATGTATTCTTGTAAAAAAAATGGTGATTATATAGTCATTAGATATATAGGACATTAGATAGTCAAACCAAATAGGTCGATTACATGTTGAAAATGTGTGGATTATATAACGTCGTTTCGATTGACTGAATATCAACATCCATTCAACGTTGGGTAAGTAACCAATTGTGTCGATTTCAGGTTAGATTTGAATGGAGTGCCTGACGTCGTTTCAACATTAACCCGATGAGCAAAACGATGTTGAATCAATGTCGTGATCAACGTTGATTTGATATCAAAAAAAACGTTGATTTTCGGTTGAATTTATGTCATTTTGCTATCTTGGATATTATGTCTAATATATATCTAATATATATTTAATATGTATAATATTATGCAACAGAATATTACAATAGTATGCAATCAGAATATAATAGAGTCCCATTGACTTGTGTTAACCTGTGTCTACAAAGTCACACGAGCTGATATTTTCTCAGTATAGCTCTAAATGACAACGGTGTTCCGCTAAATAGCCTACGTAATAAATCACAGTCTTTGCCCCTTTTATTTTAAACAGAATTAAAAATCAGGGATAAGCAAAACTCAACATACATGGGATTCGAACTCGCAAAGAAAAAAAAGACATCAGAAGACAATCTGTCAAGTGTCGACCATCCAATTGAGCTACCAGAGACAATATAGCAGGTTTTTGTATTTTTATCGTAATTAGTCAAGTCATGTCACTTGCCTTGGTACAGATGTGACCAAGATTGAAATGTTGCGATTTTCAAGTAATATTCTGTTGCATAATATTATACATATTAAATATATATTATATATATATTAGACATAATATGTTGCATAATAATATCGTCATTGTATTCATTTTTTGTAAAATCTTTATGTACATGTGTGAGCATGGGTCACGAGTTAACACGACTCCAAAGGCACAGGATAACAGGAGTCTACAACTATGAAAAAACATGGTTTGACCAGCTGATGAAACATCGTTTTGTCGTTCAGAGCTATTCTATCAGCGGGAGGGTTTGTAGAAACATGTTAACGCGAGTACATGTACAGTAAACATGTTAACATGAGTCGATGGAAACAGATTAACACGAGTTCACAACCACAACAAAGCATGTTTTGACTGATAAAGACATTAAAACAGACCAGTTAATGTGTAGTTCTGAATAGCTCAGTTAGATAGGTCGTATGATACCTGTACTGAACCTTTTAACCACACGAGTTCGAATCCCGTTGATGACATGTCAATTATAAATTTTTATTTAATTTTATTTTGCTTACATACTGTTCTGCTACACAGATATTCAAATAAATAATGCTTACAATGACACTGACACCATGTAATAAGAATCTTTATTTGGTATGGGCATGTTTTGCTGCTGTGAAAAAGTGACGAATCTGCCAATCTGCAAACGTGGATAGCTTACATCTGGAAAGGGACACCAGTTAACACGGTCACCAGTTAAACCGTAACATGTGTGAGCATGGGGCACGGGTTAACACGAGTCCAAAGGCACAGGATAACACGAGTCTACAACTATGAAAAAACATGGTTTGACCAACTGATGAAACATCGTTTTGTCATTCGGAGCTATTCTATTCAGCGGGATAGTTTGTAGAAACATGTTAACGCGAGCACATGTAAACAACATGTAAACATGTTAACATGAGTCGATGGAAACAGGTTAACACGAGTTTACAACCACAACAAAGCATGCTTTGGCTGATAAAGATATTAAAACAGACATACATAGATCTGAGTAGCTCAGTTAGATAGGTCGTATGATACGTGTGCTGAACCTTTTAACCACACGAGTTCGAATCCCGTTGATGACATGTAAATTATAATTTTTTTTTAGATTAATTTTGGTTATATACTGTTCTTCTGCACAGATATTAAAATAAATAATGCTTACAATGACACTGACACCAAGTAATAAGGATCTTTATTTGGTATGAGCATGCCTTGTTGCTGCAAACGTGGATAGCTTACATCTGGAAAGGGACACCAGTTAACACGGTCACCAGTTAAACCGTAACACCGGAACTGAAATTCTTTAACAACACCCTTTACAGATCGACCGGGTTAACGTCTAAAGTTTGTAAAAGCTCTTGACTGTGTCTTATTGGTTTGGCTTTATCCGTGGGATTAAAAGAATGGAAGTAGGTCGACGCCCTTACATACAATTAAAAGTGAAAGAGAAAGAATCAGGCTGAGTTTATTTCCGTGTTTGCTAGATTCCTTCAGTAAGAAAACTCTTGCTTGAACAGCACCAGAATGGCGTTTGAGGTCCGCATCAGGATTAATAAAAATGCAATTAAAGTATTATCGGTGGCATCATCATCTGAGGAATTTGAGAACTTCAGCATTGGAAAGCTAAAGGAAAAAGCACTGAGTTTTTTTCCAGGAGTAAACGGTAAAATGCACGTTTCTTTCGCAACATTCATTTAATGATTCAGGACATGAAAATGCCGTTTTTAAGATTGTCTTTGTTTGTTCTGTCAGACCCTCAAGCCCTGAGAGTGATTTTCGGTCAAGATGAACTTAAAGACGACCAAACATTTGCGTCGTGTAATATTGAACACCTGTCTGTCCTTGTCATCGTGCTCCGGATGCCCGGTGGAGAGAGTGTAATACTGTATACGTCTTGTTTTACAAAATGTACGTATTTGATGCACTATAAGAAGCTAAAAATGGCATAGGCTATGTATAAAAAGCAACATAAGTGTTTAAAATAGAAGTCACTATTCCAGATGTTACTGTCATTACAACCAGGGATGGGCAGTATTTATGATACACGTATTTCAAATACAAAATAGTATTTTGTTATTTGTATTTGATGGGGTTTATAAAAACGGGTTTATATTTTGTATCAAAATACTTTAGTGTCTTGTATTTTTAAAATACTGTGAAATAGTTTGTAAGAAGTCTACATGATGACATCATAAAAATGGGTCTTCAGATTGGTGCTTTGTCAGTTATTTGCCTAGGCTTGAGTTGAGAACAGAAAATGGATTAAGAAGGTGGTCAATGCTTGGAGTATTGATGGAAATTATGCAGCACATAAAGAAAGTAACAGACAACTGGCAACAAAAGTCATCATACATTGAAAATAGTATATTGCACCATGCTAAGACCAGGGATATGTAATGGCAGTATAGTGTAGAATTTGACATCAGCATCTGTGCTTCAGAAATGAGATATCAGAAATATCAGCCCTTAAGAACAGCAGGAGGAGCACATAATAATTTTCAGTCTCAGTGCTGCAGGTGGAAATACAGAGGAACTTTAGAAATATAAAACTCCTAAAGATGCTGTAATGGTGTAGAAGAATCTTGGGAGAATGAGTATACTGTACAAATAACAGTAGTTTTGGATGAATTGCTGATGTGACGCCAAGAAAATAAGACAAACAACATACACATAATCCTACAGTGGCGATTCCTACAATACTTCTTTGGCTGTTTTAAATGCCAGTAGATGATCTACAGATGTAGTGTACAGTTAATGAAGAAATGTCAAAATGGCACAATACAGTATATGAGAGACACATATTTAATAATACTCCAGTCTATATAGACTGGTCAAAAACTCCACATTCCCTTTACATGGTGGCAGCAGTAGGATGTATATAAGGAGTTTATTTGCAAAAACAGATAACCCATTTTACAGAGAGATCATGTTTTATATTGTCCATTGAAGAGCACAACTGCAAAAAAAACATGATTTATGGAAATGTCTAAAAGATTTTAGTGGTTTTCAGAAATCATCTTTTTACATTAAGTAATAATAATAATAACCTCTTCATATATTTTAAAATATAAGACTGTTAAGAGATTGTTGCAGTTTCACTGGCCACGTAATGGACAGAAACACAATGAAGAGATACAGTACTATGTTTCAACTCATTATCTACATTACATGGTTTATACAGTAAATAAACAGATCATCTTCAAGACAGGACTTTCTGTATGAAACGTGTATCAAATTTATGCTAAAATGAAAGAGAAAGTCAGTTTAATGGTGAAGGGATTGATCAAATATGCCGATTGATTGAAGGCTTTTGAAGAAATGTCATGCTCCCTTGTAAAAGTATTTTGTAGTATTTTCAAAGTACAGTATTTTATTTTAAAACTTGTTGTGGCGGCTGTATTTTGTAACCTGAGGTATTTGGTATTTTATTTTAAAATACATTTCAATGTATTTTTGCCCATTTCTGATTGGGTTATTGGGCTGTATAAAACCTTTTCTAAACTTTCAAGACATCATTTAAATAAGTGTAAATTGCTCTGCAAAAATATGTACCATCCATACTAATTTCTGTTGTTGTTTTTCTAGCTCTATTGGAGTCATCTGAATTCCCGGTATCCTGAAGTCAAAGCTGTATTGTGGGCCATGCAGGAGCATTAGGAGCCTCTGATTGATCTCGGTCTTTAAACTTTTGACTAATGTAAAAATGCTCTTTTAATTCAGAATTTAAGAAACAACCCTCACTGTGACCCCTGGAATATATTATCAAGTTGTCACAACTTCACAAGAATTGAAAAAAGAACAATGTTCTATTAAGTACAAAACAAATGTTCAAATGTGAATAGTAACTTGTAATGTTGTAATGTGAAACATCTTTATGTTGTATGCATATCTGTATGTATGTATGTATATCTGTATGTATGAAATAAAATTCTCAAACCATATTCTGTTGTTGTAATACTAAGAAAATTAAATAAGTGATTGGAATTGTCATCTAAAATGTCATTTCCTCATAATTCTGTAGTCCATCGGTAGCAAATAATGCACTTTTAAGATGATTTTGCTGTTCACATTTAGTTTCGATATATTTGATAGGATGGAGGGAGAAGCCAGAATATTTTTATTTAGGATATGTTTTAGAATAAATCATTTACTTTGTTTAAATATTGAAAATTGACCCCAACTGTTTTGCTTAATTTTTATAAAGACCACATATGAATCTTTTAAAATACATAATTTTCTTAAGGCAGTGTCGGTTGGTTTGCAGAATAAAATGTGATTTAAATTTTTTAAATAATATTTCTAAATATGACTGTATATTAAAATAGACCAGTTTCCATGTGTTTGCCAATTGCCATTATTAAATAATGAAACAGTAATATGATATGAAAGTGAACAAACTATTGAGTTAGGCTGGCAAATTGAAGTATAAAAATAAAAGTACCACATGTCTCCAGTGCTATAGTTTTATTCAGCGTCTTTGCATTTTCACCAAATTCTGGGTAAAATAATTTCAGTTTTCACTCCTTTACACTGACAACGATTGCTAAATCCACTATGATTAGATTGATTACATGTCACGAGCTGGCTTCACTGCGGCTATGCATTAATAGCACTGATGACACCTGCTGGTAGCAATGGGGTAATGCAGAATGACCAGCAAATAGATCATCTAAAAAGAAACAGATCGTTTGCGTTTGTCAGTGTTGACGCAAATATATGTATAGTATTTATAATTATCGTGCTTGGTCGGGCCTTTTGGCGTTGAAAGTTTGTAGATTTTATTTTGAAATGGTTGTTCACTTGTTTAGTATTTTCGTGTCTCAATTCGCAGTGTTTTAATGGGCACAGTTATTACAACGCACTCTTTAAAAACAGAGAAGGGACATAACAACTTACCGTTAGAAATGTCGAGTAAGGACTGTACATTGCTCAGAAGAAAGCTACAGATCCTCCTGATGGTTTGTTGGATGTAGCCAGATAGTATAACATTCCAAAGCTGCTTTCACAGCAAGCGAAACATACCCACCCCGTGTCACGTGACCGGTAAACCGAAACTATGGGAAATAACCTAAGTTTTGCGACATCCTGTTTTACTTCTCTGCCTAAATACTCGCTGGCAACACGGAAATTAAAGAATCCAAGTTTTGAATATGTCTAAAGGTCCAGACCAGAAGAAATTCACTCAATACGACAAAGGCGTCAAATTTGTGTCAAAACCCAGCGATCTCGGTAAGTTTGTATGTGTATTTATTCGTTTCCTTCTTTCAGCCACTTTCAGTAGCCTACACTCGTTTTCATTTATTTATTTTTAATAATATTTATTCACCAATAACATCACAGACAAACACAAATGTAAATGCTGCTAATTAAAACGAATTTGTTAAATTCATTTGCGAACTCGGTAAAAGTATCTGCTAAATTATGAAGTACAAAGGAATTAAGAGAATGCTTATTTCTATTAGTTTTTGTCTGTAGTGTGGTCGTCAAGATAAATATGACATATTTTAAAATTGTAAATCTTTCAGACCCATATGATGATGATGCAGGTGTTTTAAGAGCCGAGTTATCCTGTGGTCACGTCACTGATCCAGTGACTCTGACTGCCTGCTGCACAGCTCAGCTGAATGATGTAAGGCAATCTGAATTTTACTGCTCATTTTCATACTCATGCTGAAGACAGCTAATCAATTCTGTTGATGTTTAATTTCAGGTAAACACTGAGTTCAAGTGTCCAGTGTGCAAGAAAACATGGCCTTATAAAGAAGTCAGAAAAGTGGCCAAACTTACACTTGAGGAGCAGAAGAAGTTTGAGGAAACGCTTGGCACAAACACTGTTAAGAAGAAAATTGACTTTAGGGATGTAAGTACGCCTATTGTTTTTTCAAACTGATAAAGAATCTGTTAAAACAAGGTAGCTGTTTTGTTGTGGATGGGTTATTCGTCTGTAGGGCAAGAGATTAAAACTAGGAAAAGTAGAAAAGAGGCCCTAGGTCAGTGGTCGGGAATCTATGGCTCGCGAGCCACCTGTGGCTCTTTGACCAAAAATAGGTGGCTCTCCAGCTGTCTCCCTTCAATAAAATTCTAGTTTAAAAAATGATAATCGTCACTAGTAATCAGTTTCCTATTGAAAATACATTTACAATTCTCTCGTTATTGTAATTTTATTTTGTAGGAAAAAGAATAAAAACTCGACGTTTCAAACAATGCGTGTGTGCGCCGCAGTGAATAAACCAACTTACGTTTCTATGGTAACCGCTCGAGCGCGCACGTAAATTCAAGCAATGTTCATGAGTGGTGATGATGGCAAAAAGAAATTCAGAGGAACATCGAAAGTTTCAAAATGAGTGGGCAGAAATTATTGACGGCTCTGCCCTGTCTGATCTGCACCAAATGCATTTTCTCTTGTAAAACATCAAATGTTAAGAGACATTTTGAAACCCACCATGCAGCTTTTGCGGGAAAGAACCAGCCGAGTGAAAGCCGTGTGAAGGCGTGTGAGGAGCTCCAACATAAACTGCAAACCAGACAAAAACAGCAGAGGCAGGACAGGAGTTTGGACGGGCATGTGGGAATTTGAGTGCTGCGAGATCATTGGAGCTCGCAAGGCAAAGGAAACCTTTCACAAGCGGCGAATAAGTCGTGTATGCTAAGTACGGCAAATGAACTGTTCGCGGCAGTGCTTAATCTGAGCCTTAATTTGAATCTTGTTCCGAGAAATGTCAGATATTGGTGTATTGCGTTCCAGTATTTATTTTAATTGATCCGGCATTAACTTGTGCGTGGTGAATACGTGTGAGTGTGTGTGACATCCAATGCATAAGTTTGTCACGCGGGTACACAGACCGGTCTTGAACGATTCGTTCATTTTGAACGAATCTTTTATTTGACTCGAGAAGGATGAGTCATCTCTGGGAGTGATTCGTTCATTCGCGCATGCGCACATTTGTGCTGGTGGAGGAGAAGATTAGTTCATTTTTTCGAGTTTTCTATCGGGTTTGAATCGTTCGTTCTTCACATGAGAGACAGAAGCCAATCATATGCATTTAGAGCCGGAAAAAGATTTGATCTGTTTATTTCTCGAGTCCTCGGTTTCGAGTCATCTCTTTACATACTAGTACTAGTATACTAGTAACTGTATAGTTATAACTATACTAGTAAAAGTTATAGTATACTAGTAAAAATCTGAGTGTGGACGACTCAGAAAGTAGTGTGAGCAACGTTTGGGCTAGTTGTAGATGTGTTTGGAAGCATCTCGTAACATTTTAATGTTATTTTCGCAAATTGAACGAAATGACTGGAAAAAAAGATTCGTTCATCTCGATGAACGAGACTCAAAGGTCAGAGTCAGTAAAATTAATCCGAACTTCCCATGAGTCCGAGTGAAAAACAGCGAGTAAAGCTGTGTCGAGTGTGTTTGCGCGCACACACATAAAGGTAGTCACTTTTGACCAATCAGCTTTCTTATGTTTACAATCACGCTCATTGGTTGGTGAATATTGTTTCGCGCGCAGTGAGCAGCGAAAACTAATAATGGCATAGTGGCCTACTAAATAACATCTGTATTTTCAAAATGCCAGAGGCAGTCAAGTTGTATTAATATTTTTTAAACCCCGTGGTAATCTGATAATAAGCCTGATCAAGAGAAGATGAATCTGCGCGAATGGATCAGAAGACAGCAGCAAAACGATCTCAAGTCAGCCAGAAAACATGACAGAAGAGGTAACTGGGCTCATCTGGAAGTTTAGACTGAGTGAGTGATTTTTGCTTGGCACATAATAGTGAAGTGAACTGAGTGTCAGTGGTGTTAGTAAACTGAATAGTGATGTTTATGCTTTTTTGGCTATAACCGCTGAGTAAGGTCAGGTTCCGGTGTCCTGACATTTTATACTGCCCATCAGATTATGCTACCAACAAATATATATATATATATATATATATATATATATATATATATATATATATATATATATATATATATATATATATATATAGATAGATAGATAGATAGATAGATAGATAGATAGATAGATAGATAGATAGATAGATAAAGTCACGTGGCTCTTTAAAAAATGCATTTGCCAAAAAAAACCCAGAAATGGCTCTTTGCTGAAAAAAGGTTCCCGACCCCTGCCCTAGGTCCACACACAGACTAATAATACTAAATAAATAAATAAAAAACTATAAAATGAAAATATTACCATAAAATGACAATATTACTATATTACAATATATTTTAGGGTTGGTTACAATAGGTTGAACTCCTTGTCACGTACAAGACATTAAATAAATCAAACTCCAGGAGGTTTCGACAGCCCACTTCTAGCACAAGTCCTATCCACTTGGAGTTTATACACTTCTCAAATTACTCATTAAGAGGGGAAAAGCCATAAAACAAAACAAAAGGGAACATCTGTCTTTGAAGTAAAGCTGTGAGAGAGATTGGCTCATTCCTGAAACTTAGCATGTGGTGATGGTGTACATGTTGCTGCAATGTGCAACCCTACAAACTTGTTTTCCAATGATTTGCGTATAATTAATCTAGTCCATAAAAAAACTAAATTTAACTGGAAATAACAACTAAAATATTTGTTTGTAATATTTAGCTGAGACTGTGATATGATACAGTTTATGATTCACAAACAAGGTTTAAGGCTAGTCAAGATTAAATTGCATGTTTGAGCGGTCTCAACTGAAAATAACTTGCAGTGAGATGTCTTAAAATACGTCAGTGTCATTTTTTTTCTCCAGGTGCACACCAGTAATGTATTTTTCTAAGGCCATTTTTATAAATGTGGCTTAAATAGCCTAATTTAACTAAGGCCTACTCCTGGCTTAATCTAAGCGCTGTTTGTGAAACTGGGCCTAAATGTCACAGAGATGCCTAATCCTTACTCCACCTTTTTTTGAATAAGGCTCATTTTACAAATCTGAAGCATTACTGGAAACCTATCTAAACTTAGAGTTAATGAGAACAAAAACGTACTAATGACAAAATGGTTCAAATCAACTGTTTAACTCATTTATTTTTTTTTTTAAAGATGGAGTGTTCCTTTAATGCTTAAGTTCATCTCTGTCTTTTCTCTTTTTGTGTTCAGTGTCCTGGCTGTGGAAGCTTGATTGAAAGGTCAGCTCTTTCTAATCTCTGTCTGCTGTGCACTGTGTGTACAGCAAAAAACAAAAAGACCTACCAGTTCTGCTGGCAGTGTAACAGAGAGTGGAAGGGCCCTGCACCTCGATCTGATCATTGTGGAAATGAGGGATGTAAAACTGGTTATGAGGAACTGCTGAGAGACTGTCCAATGATCACTTTTACTATAGTAAACAGAACAGTGCAGTGTCCAAAAGTCCGTAAATGCACATCTTGTGGTACAATGATTGAACACAACAGAACTGGGTGTAATAACATGAAATGCCCAAAATGTGGCAAATATTTTTGCTTTATTTGTTTAGAAGATGGACATGGAAATAACTTGCCATGCACACCTGCAGCAAGGCAACTGTAGCACACAGTATATGAATTATGCAAATGAAAATTATGAAAGTATCACAACTGGTAGCCATACTGTAGCCTACTAAGTATTTTCTTGCTCACAAAAGTAAACAGTTTAACAGGAAGTGCTCTCAACAGGAGCTGACTAAACCCTCAGGGGTCAAAGACTGCGTATACGCGTTTTGATGCGTCTTATCCTGATAATGGCGAAAAGAACTTAAATTACACTTTCAGTTTTGATTGGGCAGATAAGGTCAATACATCAATGGAATCTGTTAGGTGTCTAGTTTTTTTTTGTGTACACTCACAATAACAACAAAAGTGTGTGCTTTTGCAAAATAAGGAAAATAAACAGTGTAGGCATTCTCTCTTTTGTCTCTCCGTGAACTGTTTTTAGAAACATGTCAGTAAAATGCACTGATACTTCGCAAAAACAAAACACACAGACATGAGACATATATCTATAGAAAGCTTAAAGTGTCTACTTTTAAATGCAGCGAGTGCATGTTGAAAACAAATATTGTTTAATAAAATAATCACCGTGAAACCAACACTATGTCTAGTTACTCAGTCTGAGCTCATTAGTTTTAATGCGACCATGCCCACGAGTCTACCTGAATCACGTGCTCCTTGAATACATTAATACATGAGAGAGAGACATACCTGCATAAAGCTTGAAAGGTGAACTTTCCATCTCATTTTGAAAACAAATGTTGTCTCGTTAGGTAATCCATAGAATTCTCCCAGTAGAGCGCGCATCACGCCGGCTCTTCCCCTATCCGCCATTAATACAAACAATGACGAAAGCTGCCCACACGCCCACAAACAGGCGCAGCTCGCTAGAAAGGGGGTTTAATTTTTATTCCCAGGAATAAATTAAAATTCTAACCCATTTAACCTCACGGGATCATCATCGAGTATTTGGGCAAATATATATATATATATATATATATATATATATATATATATATATATATATATATATATATATATATATATATATATATTCTTCACAAACCTTCCATCAACTAATTTTGAGAGGATCACGTGCTTATGATCAACACGGCTGGCACCTCATTAGCTCCGTAATCTGCCCTATTAGATGATTACAGACACACTATAAATAACCAGAGCTTTTTTCTGCAGTTATCTTCATCTTGAAGTTCCCCCCTTCCACCCCTACTTCCACCCTTTTTCCGATAGGGCGACGTGGCGGCTCAGTGGTCAGCACTGTTGCCTCACAGCAAGAACGCCGCTGGTCCAACCTCCTGCCGGGCCAGTTGGCGTTTCTGTGCGGAGTTTGCATGTTCTCCCTGTGTTATATTATTCATTCTTGTGTTTAAATGTTCAAAGAGTCATTCGGAAATTATTATTAAATGCTGGATTAATGAACAAGAAAGCCTTTATTACAACTGTTTTGCAAACACTGCAAACAATTTTTTTCAAATATATATTTTTTGTGCATGCTGTATAAGTGCTCAGCATAATTGAGTACAGCCCATATTTTTCTCCATTTCTCAGTAAATATAGGCAATGTAGTTTGGTGCATCTAAACAAAACAGATTTATTAAACAGATATAATTATGAAAATAATATTTTAGTCACCAAACATATTTAGAAGAAGAAATGTCATGCTCCTTTGTAGAAGTATTTTGTAGTATTTTCAAAATACAATATACCGTATTTTATGTTGATACTTGTTTTGGCTGCTGTATTTTGTAGTTTATTTTGATACATATAAAACAAGTATTTGGCATTTTTTTAAAAATACATTTCAATGTACCCTGGTTCTAATCAGCTGGTAAAACACACTCACCTGAATCAGCTCTGTGTGAAGCTGTGGTCACACTAGAGTTTGTGTGTGCGAAGTTCTGTCGCCCGTTGGTGTGAAAAGGGGCGAGATTAAACAAGATGATTAGACATTAAAAAAGTGAGCGATTGCTCCATGTTTTAAATTTTTGTTAGAGGTCATGTTTTGATCTTTGATTGGTCTCACGCAGTCAAGTGATGCGATTTCGCAGGTCAGAGTTCACCAAGCTTGAACTTTGCACCGCAGCGAACTGTGAAACTTGACACATAAGTTTGCATTTCCAGTCTGACGCATTCACGTGCGTATGAATAGAAGTCTATGGGGAGAAAAGTGCAGAGTGACCGCAGCTTAATTTAATGAAACCAGTAGAAACAGTTGATGATCAGGAGTTATGATGATGATGATGACGATGATGAGCTGCAGATGGCGCTGTTGCTCTGAAGAACACACTGATGATCATCTGACTGCAGATGAAGCTTAACAGCAGATCTGAGAATAATCAACACCAGGAAATAAAGGCCAGTTAATTAATCCACAATCAACTGACAGTCACACAATATAAGCTCTTTCAATCACAGAAGCACAAGATGTGAGGATGCTAATTATAGAAATACTATTTATATACCATGAACTGAGAAAAAGGACACAATATTCTGTTTATTAACCTGTTTGATGATTCACAATTAACTGTTTTATACTCGCATCTGTTTTTAAGAGATTTTAAAGATAGACAGATCAATACATACATTTTAAACTCTCTACATGTACTTGAAAGGTTCTTAGTCTCAATGTTTTCCAAAACTGCTTTACACATTAATGCAGATCTAAAATGAATGTTAAAATTACAGCAAAACAAGCTTTTATTAATCGCTTATAAGTTTCTCTGAACCAGGGGCGTTGCTTGGTTCGAAAGGGATTAGGGGCTTAGCCCCAAAGAAGCCCCCCCACCCCCCCCACCCCCCAAAAAAAGGAGTTCTAATTCACCCCGCTAAAATATCTACTCTAATATTAATAATAGGTTTATAAATGGTTTAATAATAAATAAAGGGTTTTTGAGTTGACAGTCTTTTAACAATAAATTGTGAAGCTTTGTGACTTGTAACACCAAAAAGGAAAAAAAAAAACATTGGTAAATTAACCCACTTCTTATTTAGTCTGTTATGAGCCATATCCTCTTGAGCCTCCTATCTCCTCCTGTTTTGCAGTTTCTGTTTGTTTTTTGAAAATGTAATTTTCTGCTTGTCTTCATATCTGAAAATATGATTTATTTTATAGTGTGAGTTGTTATCCAATGTAATCCAAAGCTACAAACATGTTCATTTGGACATAGTGATTAACTAAGGTGTAGTGTTTCAAGATACTGGAATTCCTAAATTCAATACCTTGCAAAATATTGATATTCAATAGGCTACCATTTCTGATATAATAACAATTGTATCAAAAATAGTACAAAAAAAACATAAAAATAAAGATCTATATGCTAGAAATATGTTTACTTCAGATTTCTTTAGAGGGAGTTTTTTTTCAGTTTTGCTCAAAATAGGGTGATGTGGGCAGTGTGGCACTTTAAATGGATGTAATGCCTGCTTCATTCATACTTGAGCAGAAATTCCACCTATGCCTCACAAAAGTAGTAGGAAATCCCTGATATGATGAATGCATCCTGCTATCGCTGTAGTTGAATGCATGAAAATAAGATCTGAATAAACATAAAAAGGCTTTAACTGACTATTTACACGACTGCCACAACAAATGGTTTATACGTGTTCTTCCAGCCATCTTAGGTATTTTCATAAGTCGATTTATAATCTGATGCTAACTGACATAGCATGTTACAGTAGCTATAAAATAATATGCTAGATGCATGAACTCACTGTGATTTAACTATTACAGAAACAGATGTGACTGGCTATATCTAGATAAATATGTCTAGATATCTATGTCATCCCTGCTGAAAAATCCAGCTAAAACCAGCCTAAGCTGGTTGGCTGGTTTTAGCTGGTTGACCAGCCTGGTTTTAGAGGGGTTTTGGCCATTTCCAGGCTGATTTCCAGCCATTTCCAGCCTGGTCTTAGCTGGTCAGGCTGGGAGTTAACCAGCTAAAACCAGCCAAAACCAGCTATGTCCAGCTTAAACCAGGCTGGTCAAGCTGGTTTTAGCTGGTTTAACCTGGTCATTTTCCAGCCTGACCAGCTAAGACCAGGCTGGAAATGGCTGGAAACCAGCCTGGAAATGGCCAAAACCCCTCTAAAACCAGGCTGGTCAACCAGCTAAAACCAGCCAACCAGCTTAGGCTGGTTTAAGCTGGATGTTTCAGCAGGGATATCTAGAAAGCTAGTACAATTCGTTTTTCTGACTAATTTGCCTGCATTTACATTCATTAGTTATTTTATTTCACCAAAACTACACACATTTTATACTGTGAAAACAAATATTACCCTTCATCAGTAGTTAGAACTATTCAGTTTCTCTAAACGGTTGTATTATTACCTCATCAGCTTCAGCTCCTCAAAATAATGAATGAATGAAGACAGTTCAGTGGCGGGATTTATTTTAACACCATGTGACAACAGTGCCACTCCCACCTGCCGGTAGAAACCGGTACTGCTGAACACCGGACTATTTAATTACTCGACACAGAGCGTGCGTGATTCATGTGGTAATTTTAAGTACTTGAATAACAAAATAAATGTTATACAACCTATTTTTATTTAAGTGCAACATATTCCAAAAGATCAGGGGCTTTTGACAAAACATCAGGGGCTTAAGCCCCCAAAGCCCCACCTCCACCCCCCCCCCCCCGCCCCCCCCCTCGCAACGCCACTGCTCTGAACATGGCTCAGATTCAGCTGATATTATGATATTATGAAGGAATATACTGTATTTAAGTCAACACTCATGCTATAGCAGAAACAGTTTTTTCTCACCTGAAAGGAAATGGAAACCAGATTTAAACAACAATAATCACATTCAGCAGGTTTATTTCCTGACAGCATGTTAGTCTTATTCCTTTTCCACCAACATCTCAGTGGAAGACATCGATAATGAACAGAATCTTTACAGCAAAATAAATCAGATTTATTATTTATCATGCTGAGGGTTAACCTTTTATCATTGTATCCAAACATGTTTTCTTTCAGTGAACATGAAAGTATGTCATGAGCTTGTTTGTCTGGTTCTTTGGCATTTTTATCTGGAAATATTTCTGTATCTGTCAGCTTCATTGAAAACTCAATTATCAACATCAGGGAAAAACACAATCACAGGACTGAAGATGCTTCAGTTGAAACTAGACATCTTTTCATTTCTTGACAAGACATGGTTCAGTTCAAATGGTCAAAGTGAAGATATTTGATATACAATCACTATAGAAAAAATATACTATGTATTCAGTATTTTAAGGACTACTGATAATAAATGATTGCATATTATTATCACCTTAAAGCACTGTGAGCTTGCAAAACTTTATTTTCTTTGGTTAACTTGTGCATTTATTCAGTTTTCTACTGCTAATGTTTATTTCCACATGTGTGTTTGCTAAATAAAAGTGAAATAAATCATCAAAATGAACAGAAAGTGATAGTGTTTTGTTACAGAAACATGTTGTTCTCTCAGTTTAAATGAAAGCATCAGATCAGTCCTGTTCTGCCAGAATATTTTGTTGGGAGTGTTTTCTTGTGTTTTTTCTTGCGAGAGACGGAACATCAGATTTTTGTTCTAGACATTCACACCCTTCATATCTGAGATGCCTATAGTATCACTCAATCATTACTAGATTAATAATAAAGTTACCAGCAATGCCAAAACAGTAATATATGTTATAGTTGTAGTAATTAATAACAATAACAACGCTGGATAAGTTGGCAGTTCATTCCTCTGTGGCAACAACAGCAACAGATATGCATCTCATGTATCACTTGAGTCACTTTAAGCTGAATACTAGTATCTTGATGAATATCTAGTCTAATATTGTGTCCTGTCATCATGGCAAAGATAAAATAAATAAAACTATTATGTTTACAAATGTGTTGAAAATTTATATTAAATATGTTAATTGGTTGATGTGCAAATTAAGATTTTTTTTATGATACATGAGAATGTGTTTTCTTGGACTGAAATAGGGTCAAATATATCTTTTAACTATTTTAGAAATATATATATATATTTTTTATATATATTTCCAAAAATGATTATCAAAAATGTTAGGGTTAGGGCTTCTCATTTAATATTACCCATGTTAATAAAGGCTTTTTATACTTTTACTTACTTTTCAAGTGCCTCGAGCGTATGACTTTATGGTCAAAAATGTATTTAATTAAAAAAAAGATTTTAAAATATTTTTCAGCAAATATGATTTTTAGCCATTTTTAAAAATATTTTAAAATATATCCATATGATGAGGACATATAAGCTGTTTTTCTTGGGTCCTGAAGCCTTAAGCTATAAATAACATCAATCATAGAAACTCGAGACAAACCAGGGGTTCGCTTCCAACGACGACGTAACTCGCAGCTGAATTATCATAGTATGATGCATCGCCTGGGAAAAGAACACAGTAGTGACGAGTGTTTCCCAAAACCCGTAGTTTCTCTGTCGCAGATCTATCATTTGAACCATGTTAGTTATAGCGTAAAACACCCATAATGATGCTCTAAACAGGGTGGAGTAACAACTTGTTTAGCGAAGAACCCAATAATTTCTTTGTGCAAATTGTATTGTTTTACATGCACACACACATTCAAAAAAATATTAGTTTTGGTAAAAACATGCACTCGCTTTCCATATTAATTGAAATATATGTATGGCACATAAAGGGCCTGTGTTTCCTTTACAAATATTAGTGTTGGGGTACTCGAACTTGGACTTGTCACGGACTTGGGTAAACTTGTACTCGGACTTGACTCGGACTTGGACATTTTAAACTCGGAAAATATCACGAGTCCAGTCGAGTCCACATCATTCACAACCCAAATAAAGAGATTAAAATCACAGCATGAAATTATAACAAGAATTTAACGAACTCTCTGGCTGCCAGCATTTATTTCCACCACCGCACCGCACCGGCAGGCAGCCGTAGCACGTCTTTTCCTTAAACGTGTAACCACAAATAGCCATATCACACAATGCGTGGCTAGGTATAGAACAATGACTTCAAAATCAGCAATAATTTGTCTTCTACTGACGTGTTAAAAGAAGACAAAAAAGGTAAGAGCTTATTTTCTTGAATTTTATATTCATATCGTAGGGACGATGTTTATACATACTGAAGATAATGTTTTATTGTTTATATCTGTGTCAATATATCCGCAAATAACTGCCAGATTCAAAGTTTTGCGCTTTGGCTTTGAGCCAGAATAAGATGCGTTCAGCGCTTGATTTAGGCCAGGGCTTCTCAAATTCGCACTCCGTAATGTTCAAAGTTTTCCTGTGTGACTCATGTAATGACATCCCGCTATCATCACGTTTAATTTTCCAGTACTTCCCGCTTATGTTGAATCTATGAAAAGTGAAAGTACCGTCAACACAGGCGATCTCAAATGTGATTTAACTGCAAGAGCTGTTCAAGAGAATTGTGCTTTCGCTTTATTTTGGCTTGAAAGCACGTTAAAATGAATATAAAAACGTCTGCATTCACTTTCTTTCTATTAAAGCTGTTGTCGATCGTCACAGCCTGCTGAAACCTCGGATTGAGCAGTCGGCAGTAGTTGCTCTCCAAAGACTGCGCTCACTAACAGCGTGATGGGAAACGACTATGGAATCAGATAAGACTTAAAAGTCTTTCACGCAAAAGACGTGATGTACACATGCGTAGTCTAATTCACATGCATAAAACCAAATTTACGTGCGTAAAATATTTATATATATTCACAAAAACAATTCACGTGCACAAAATAAAAATACATATTCATAAAATACGTTTCACAAATGCAAAACACCATTTGCAAATGTATAAGAGTGTACAAAAAGTTTTGAATGTTTAAATCTTGCGAGTTCATCCTGAATGAGAATGTGCAAATCCGCTTTCACGTACGACTCCCCCTGAATACGTGTGTGTGTGTATTTTTGAGACTGTCCTGGCAGAGGCAGGAAACTCGTAACCTTTCAGCCAATCAGATGAGAGCTGTATTCAATATCACCCACTCTGCGCTCCTTTTGCGCAGTCTGTTCCTCTCCAGCACCGCGGACGGAGAAAGAGATGCACAGGCTTCAAGCTTTACATTCCCTGACTTTCACTGACTAACTTACTTTCCATTATATCTAATGAACGTAAACAGGCTGTTGTTTTACTTTAGTTGCCTAATATGTAAAATATACTCTATCATTCATTCATTCATTCATTCATTTTCTTGTCGGCTTTGTCCCTTGCGGGGTCGCCACAGCGGAATGAACCGCCAACTTATCCAGCACGATTTTACGCAGCGGATGCCCTTCCAGCCGCAACCCATCTCTGGGAACTTCCACACACACATTCACACTCATACACTATGGACAATTTAGCTTACCCAATTCACCTGTACTGCATGTCTTTGGACTGTGGGGGAAACCCACGCGAACCCAGGGAGAACATGCAAACTCCACACAGAAACGCCAACTGACCCAGCCCAGCCGAGGTTCGAACCTGCGACCCAGCGACGTTCTTGCTGTGAGGCAACAGCACTACCTACTGCGCCACTGGGTTGCCCTATACTCTATCATTCAGTAATAAATATATAAATATAAGCATTTTAAATGATTTATGAGTTTTTTTGTTTTTTTTTAAGCCAGAAAATAAAAAATTGACTATGAAAATATGACAACATAAATTACGTGTTTATTTGCTTATCATGGGCTGTAGTAAATTTATCTGCTTTTCTCAGAAGGTGAAAATCGAGCATAAATTAGGCTAAAACTCCTGTAGTCTGAGCTGTAGGCTTTATTTGACTGGATTTGATTGACTGAGGCAGCGACTCTGAAGACAAAACTAAAGTGCTGTCTAGTTGAATATTCTGATTTGCTGGTGGTCAACGACATTATAGCCTAAGTAATAAATTTAATGAGTAGGTTATTGTGAAAGCAGTATGATATGTTATTCTGGTTTATCTTCTTTCAACATTAAATGCAATGTTTTATTTTGGTAGTGTCGTGTGTTCTGTTAATTTTAGTTTTGCTTTTGCCTACGTGGATGCGTGGGAGGAATGAGCCTTGACAAGATGATCGTCTTGAACAACGCAGATACACTCACACAGTACAAGTGGATAAACACACAGCTTACACGCCACTGTTCCTCTTGCTCTGGCACAGAACGGTGCGATGAGCATGCGAGCAACCTCTATATTGAACTGAACTTCCCGTACACAACGTAACTCAGTGCATTCTCTCTGATTGACATAACTAAACAGCCGATGGAAATGAGAACAGAAAAAACACAGTGAATAGACTTAAAGGGACCATGCTCTCTTTACTACAGTAGTGTTGTAGCCTAATCTTGTTTAGGCGATCATTTAGACATGTTAATCTTATTTGCAGTGTTGGGAAAGTAATACAATACAATTTAAAGTCACTTAAGAAAAGGAGCTAAATGTGTTACTTTTTAAGGAAAGTAATGTGAAAATAGTCTATTGTTTTTTTTTTTTCATTAAAAAAGAGTAAGGTTTATTTGCTTATTTGCAGTTATTCATAAGCATTTACACTTTAATTTTATAAATTGGCTTAGTTCTATATACTTGTACTACTTTTTATTTAATGAAATGTAAAATTTTTAGTTACATTTGGAATGTCTCATCACTCCTCATTACTGATCTGAATGCGCCATCTACTGGAATGATTTAGCATTTTTATTCTGCAAAGTCTTTTCTGCATGAGTGATGCGGCATATCACAAATTAAATTTACCAATCGGGTCAGTTTTAACACACACACACACATATATAAAAAAAAAGCTGATTCATAATAAAATTAGCATTTTTTTCATTAGCCACACGTTATTCTGTGTGTGCGGTAAGTTATTCATGACCCAGATGACAAGTAATAAAATAAAATAAAATAACAAACAGGCTAATTATGATAATAATAATAATAAATATGATAATAATAAAAAACAAAAGCAAATAAACAAAAACAAACTTAAAACTTAATTTATTCAAACTGACGGGATTCTCCTCAGCTCTTCTCTTCTGTGATGCGGCTGTAGGTTGGAGGGCAGGTTATCAGAGCAGTGATCAGCCCAATTTAAAATCCTGAACAGCATCAAACAAGTTTGAAATGATCTGAGAGGCTCCGATTTGTGTTGAAAAAGATCCCGAAAAGTATTATTACTATATTTATTTTATACATATTACTAAAGCACAACAACAGCCTGTTTACGTTCATTAGATATAATGGAAAGTAAGTTAGTCAGTGAAAGTCAGGGAATGTAATGCTTGAATCCTGCACATCTCTTTCTCCGTCCGCCGTGCTGGAGAGGAACTGACTGCGCAAAAGGAGCGCAGAGCGGGTGATATCGATATCGAGTGGGTAGGTTACGAGTTGCCTGCCTCTGCCAGGACAGTCTCAAAAATACACACACGTATTCAGGG
Organism: Danio kyathit; assembly: GCA_903798195.1. Lineage (NCBI taxonomy): Eukaryota > Metazoa > Chordata > Actinopteri > Cypriniformes > Danionidae > Danio > Danio kyathit. The sequence goes on from LR812543.1 coordinate 637,282, forward strand.
GGAGTCGTACGTGAAAGCGGATTTGCACATTCTCATTGGAAATTCTCTGCTTTTATGGTTTCTCTCAGGTTGCAATGCTAAGAACTTAGCAAATACTAGAAGTTGAATCCTTACTCGCCCTCCGTCATAATTCTCCTCAAACTGTGTGCATATGTATGTGCGTTTGTTTGTTTTATGTAGATTAGTATGTTGTGTTGTAGAGTAGCAATAAACTTGTGTTTCGTTTTAAGATCTGTGTTGGTGTGTTGTATGCTTTATAAATTAATGTCTCAGCTTCAGATACTGTTACCTTGCTTATTAAATAATTAGATACTGTCTTTATATTGTTATAGTTGGCCACATAATAATATATTACAGGATTGCTTTACGCTAACCATTCTATTTGCTGGACAAATGAGTAGGTTAAGTGTAAGCTTTCAATAATTCTATGTAAATCATGTTCGAATCTTTAGATTCGATTGCCCAAAGTTTAAACGTGATTTAAACCAAAGAGCTGATTCCCTACTAAGCGCTTAATCACGTTATACATGAAGTTAGATAAATTAATCAAATTGTATTTACGTGAGGTAAAGTTAAATTGTGATGATACTAAAATTGCATTATCGAACAGTTATGTCCATGTAAATGCGCTACTAAATAGGGTCACATTAAGTGCTGATGAAAGGCAACAATAAGCCACAATTAAAGAGGCCGCGATAGACCTAGCTATATGGAAGAAACCAATGAACCATAAAAATTGATAAGCCAAGATGTCATGTAACGCAAAGTGCTATAAAATCCAACTGGACCACCACCAGTAGCTGCTAAGACAACATAAGATGATTACATGAAATGGAAAGGAAACGTTTGAAATTTAAACTGTATATAGTGGACTCACATGTTAGGCTGACTATCTACATTTATCAGTTTGGTTGATTGAAACAGCATATTTGCTCGAGGTGTGGACCTATACTGGTCTCACGGTTCGGTTACGATTATCATGCCAACGATTTGGTTCAATTTGATGTTACGGTGCGTTATGGTGCATTGATGATGCTTTCCATACGCTATTATATTTTACTTCATAGCACAATAAAATGTATAAATAGATTTATATATATTATTTGTAATACATGTTGTCCTTTAATACAAACAGTCCGAACTGTACTTTAAAACTCGAGCACGGAACAACATGAGCATTTCTAGCAAATAAACGAAAGTGAATATCCAGCTCTCTTTATGAGCTTTAACCGAGCGACTTCTTACACCCCTATGAATGGTCCGTGCTCAACAGAAAGGGCTGCAATTGGCTCAAACGCGCTGGCGCTGTTCACCAATGAGTGACCCTGATAAACTTCAGCGGGCGATCACAGCTGATTCATGATAGACACGGTGGAGAAAAACTGGCTCTCCAGACACACTCGTGTCTGGATCCACCAGTATCGCTATAACAGCTGAGAAGAGATGAAAAGTCACATTAACAAGTCAAAGGGCAACAGTGAGAGAGAGAGAGAGAGAGAGAGAGAGAGAGAAAGAAAGAGAGAGAGTACTTTCATCTTCTCAATCGCAGTGAAATTGGGGCCATTAACCTGCTGTGACTTCCGTGTCAGTGAAGGACTGTCCAGCAAACACACACGGTAAACGGTGCACAGTTTCTGTGTTTTTAAATGCTCGCGGTCGCCTCCCTCACCATAGTATTCTACTTCGACATAGTGCATATGAGATAAATGACGCCAGTACATAATTGTCATGAGTCAGGTTTGATCAAATCTTCTATTGTTCACTACAGCTTTTCCCTCTTACAATTAACGCTGGCGCTAGGGGTGTCAAAATTAATCGTTTCTTCAGTGCACCGCGATGCAGATGGGGACAATTCGATATCGGTTCAGTAATAGATAATAACCGGTTATTACGCAGTGATGTCATTTATCCCCTATGCGCGATGTTGCGGTAGAATACTGGCGAAAGAGGCAAGTGTGAGTAAATAAAACACTCCTACTACTTAAAAAGCAGATAATTGTGCACATGTGTGAGTGTGCTGGACAGTCTTTCATTGACACTAATGAGTGGTAAAGCACGAGCCGCTATTTCACTACTAGGGAGAAATGCTGTAAAACTCCATCTCTGCCCCTCTCTCTCTCTCTCTCTCTCTCCCTCTCTCTCTCTCTCTCTCTCTGCCCCTCTCTCTCTCTCTCTCTCTCCCCTCTCTCTCTCTCTCTCTCTCTGTCTCTCTCTCTCTCTCTCTCTCAATTCAATTCAATTCAATAGTTGCTTTATTGGCATGACAAATGTTACAATTGTATTGCCAAAGCAGTTCTACAGTTTACATAAAAAGTAACATGCATATATAATAATAAAAAACAAAACAGTAAACACAGTAAATAGTAGTAGTAGTAAAAAAAAAAAAAAAAAAAGATGATATTTATACATAATAATTAAATAAAATATCAACAATACATCGTATTATTCAATATATCACATTAATATTCAATATATCATATTATTATTCAACATATCATATTATTCATACAAATCAATACAAAAATAATAATAGATCAGAATAAACTGTACATTTAACAACCAACATTTTAAGATAAAACAGTAATAAAACAATAATAATCCGTATATTTACAATGATTCATTTATCATAATCTAGGTGTGTGTGTGTGTGTGTGTGTGTGTGTGTGTGTGTGTGTCTCTCTCTCTCTCTCCCACACACACACACACTTTTTGTATTTGAGCCGTTGGCATGTTCGTGAGGTAAAGTTTCCTCTCCTCTTGGCTGTTAAAGCGACCCTTGTGGATCCAGACACAAGTATGCGGTGGTGCGAGTTTATTGTATTGTATTTATTCTATTACGGATTACCTAATAACCGCGTATTATGCGCATATAGACTGACCCGCTGCTGTTTTTCCCGCATCACTCATGAGTGAACAGCGCTTTCGTTTCTAAAGCTAATAGCAGCCCTTTCTGTTGAGCGGGTGAAGACAATGACTATACATAGCGGTGTAAGAACTTGCCAGCGCTCAAAGCAAGTGGGATAATATTTACATGAGTTTATTTATGAATGCTCGTGCTCTCCTCTGTGCATGTATTGGAATTTTGTCTAAAACATTCACAAAGAATGTTTTTATTTTGAGCAGGTAAAATTAAAGGTACAGTTTATATATCTGACTGCTTGTATTAAAGGACAAAATTGTATTACAAGTAATATATAAATATAAACATATTTATAGATTTTAATACAATTTTTTTCTTGTTTTGTAAAGAAAAAAATCTAATTATGTATGGAAAGCATCGTCAATGCACCGTGATGCACCGAGATTTCGAATTGAACCGAATCGATGGCATGATAATCTAAACCGGACTGAACCGTGAGACCAGTGTAGGTTCACACCCCTAGAAGGCATGCATGCATTACAAACCTGCCCTGTCATGTTACTCTTTGCCAGATTTTTGAGTTCATTAAAGCTTACGGACGCTCTCTCATTTCAAGAAGACCTTACTTTAATTCCAGTCTAGTCTAGTGCAGTTATTTGATTTCTTATTTAACTTTATCTTTGCTTTTCTGTGATCTGCGCAGTCTCCTCGCTGTTAAAACCAAGCTTCTCACCTGCACTCGCCAGCTCCAGCCCTCGCTCCGCTTCAAGGCATTGCCAGACAAGCACGATGGGCTCATTTCTTTAGCCGCTTTGATTTCACGATCTCCTATAGACCCGGTAGTAAGAACGTTAAACCTACCGAAACTATTCTTCCCAAGGGCAGAGTAATAGGCGCAATTATTTGGAACATAGAGCGCCAGGTCAAAAAGGCATTAACTCGCGCGGTCATTCCTCGCGGCTGCCCGGAGGGTAAATTGTTCGTCCCTAGATCCGTACGTCCAGCGGTCCTGCATTGGACTCACTCGTCCAAACTCCTTGCTCATCCCGGTATAAAGGGATCTCTCGCAGCCGCTTCACAAAGTTTTTGGAGGCCATCTATGGCTCACGACATTCATCTATTTGTCTTGTCCTGTCCAGTATGCGCTCAAGCAAAATCCAGCAATTCCCCTCCTGCCGGTCTTTTGCGACCTCTTCCCATTTCTTCACATCCGTGGTCTAATATCGGTTTAGACTTCGTCATGGGCTTACCCCCTTCGGCCGGTAATACCGATGTTCTCACTGTGGTTGATCGATTCTCTAAAGCCGCGCAATTCATCCCTCTACCCAAACTCCCTATGGCGAAGGAGACAGCTCGAATTGTATTTCATAATGTATTCAAAATCCACGGCTTACCCTCTGACGTTGTTTCCGATCGCGGACCCCAGTTCGCATCTCAATTCTGTAAAGAATTCTGCCGACAGATTGGGGCTACGGTTAGTTTATCGTCTGGGTTTCACCCTTAAACTAACGGGCAGGCCGAACGCGTTAACCAGATTCTTGGCCGTCTTCTCCGCACATTAGTCACCCACAATCCAGCCTCATAATGCGAGCAGTTGGGATAGGCTGAATATGCCTATAACTCGCTACCCACATCATCTACTGGTCTCTCTCCCTTCCACTGTTGCTTGGGGTATCAACCTCCCCTATTCCCATCGCAAGTATCCGAAGCTTCAGTACCCTCTGTACAAGCTTTCATTAGACGCTGCCGACGTACTTGGCAGAGAGCGCACAAGTCATTACTTAAGACTCGCAAACGAACACGTCGCAATGCTAATCAGCATCGCATCAAGGCTCCCCGTTATGTCTGCGGCCAGAAGGTCTGGCTTTCTACTCGTAATTTTCCTTTATAGTCTTCCTCTCGTAAACTCACTCAAAGATTCATAGGTCCTTTTTCCATCTCCAAGATAATCAATCCAGCGGCTGTTCGTCTCCGATTACCCCGCTCTATGCAGCGTGTTCATCCCGTTTTTCACGTCTCATGTATCAAACTCGTTATTCGCGCACCCTCCAGACCTTCCCCCTCCTCCCATCCCACACTTGTCGAGAATGCCCCTATCTTTACAGTCAAGAAAATTCTTGCCTCAGTATCTGGTCGATTGGGAGGGATACGGTCCGGAGGAGAGGAGCTGGGTGGTGGCCCGGGACATATTGGACCGCTCGTTGATCGAGGACTTCTCTTGCTCTCGACAGTCTCTCTCCCTGGGAGCGCCAGGGGGCGCTCCTTGGGGGAGGGGTACTGTCATGAGTCAGGTTTGATCAAATCTTCTATAGTATTGTTCACTGCAGCTGTTCCCTCCTACAATTAACGCTGGCGCGCATGCATTACTCACCTGTTTCTATTTTGATCCAATTCACCTCTCTACTTAAACCTGCCCTGTCATGTTACTCTTTGCCAGATTATTGTGTTCATTAAAGCTTACGGACGCTCTCTCATTTCAAGAAGACCTTACTTTAATTCCAGTCTAGTCTAGTGCAGTTATTTGATTTCTTATTTAACTTTATCTTTGCTTTTCTGTGATCTGCGCAGTCTCCTCGCTGTTGAAACCAAGCTTCTCACCTGCACTCGCCAGCTCAAGCCCTCGCTCCGCTCCAAGGGGGCCGAGGCGGATTTTTTGTTGCCCGTCTACCAGTTTGCGTTTTCCCATGGGTGGTCGAAGAATGGCAGCTGCCTTTGTTTATTATTATTCTAAATAAACTATCCTTATTTGAACTGCAACCTCCAGGGGCGTCGCTAGACCCCATTTACTGGGGCACGTGCCCCAGTAAAAATCGCCAGTGCCCCAGTAAATGCTTTGAGGTGGGATTTACTTCATATGCAAGTTCATTTACTAAGAGTCGTAATTCCAAAATAAAGACGTTATTCCCTATGTGCAACCGAACCAATGCTGGTGAAAGCAAAGTCGTTTAATCAAAAAGCAAACGGAGCACGTGCGCAGAAAAAACACACACCTGTGTGCCTCATGCACCGCTCCTGATGGACACTGACGCGCTGCTCTGCTGCTCCCGTTAGTCCCGGTTGCGAACATGCACGCCGGAAAAATAGCCGCGCTGCTCACGCGCAGCTCATGCGTTGTGAATCTGGCGTGACCGTCTTCTATGTGGAATGGCAGCACGCAGTGAGTTTTGCAAGTCGACAAAACAAAGTTTAAATAATATGATGGTGATCTTATTTAGACTAAGCATGGCTCCTGATAGATTTTTTGTATGAAGCAAAAAAGAGGGATGATGAGCCAGGGAGGTAAGACTTAATAAACCTAATTCTCGGCCATGAGTTGTGTCTTAGACAACACACAACAGATAATTCTATAAAACATATTTTCTTTGTATTTTCTAGAATTGTCTAGAGAATTTAATTCAAAACAAATTAATATTCATGCAAAAGATATCTTAAATTACCTTAGCATCACTCCAGTTGAGTCTTTGTTTTTCAGTTACATTTAGGATTAATATCTGTTATTTATTTAGAATAATAATTGCATAATAACAATAATACTGTTCCTAATAATCCTAATAATACCTCATGCAGACTACGTATACAAGTAACGTATTTAAGGTAATAAACAATGAATATAAGATCACCGAGATAGAAAGGCTGATGAAGATGACGTAACAAATCCCGATGAAGAAGGTTGACAGTGTTTAACCGGGCGGTTTTCAGTGAAAAATTCAATGATTGTTCTGGTATCCAACTCTAGGTTGTTTAAAAGGTAACGTAATAGGTTGCAAATGATTATTGTTCGACTTCAGCATTGTTAAATTCATATGTACGCAAGGTAAATTTTGCAAGTAAGAGCTAGGAGTGCTTAAAGCTAGTAACGTTATGCAAGGACATTTAAAAAACGCACGATCAGCGGATCGACAAGTAATGAAAGCAAAATCACTCAATAGTGAAAATAACGTGATTTGACAAAGCTGTGAACCTTAAACTTTAAGCTGTTACGTGAACACGGACTGAGAAATAAACAAACTTGTGAAACAAAAACAATGCCGGTAAGTCCAAACTTCCACAATGTGACCAAAACGTCCGCAACGTCACCTGAGTACAGCGAAACAGATTTTTTAGATGGGCTTATATATAGCTTGCTTGGTTGTTATAGGCTGACGAGATAATTATTATGAATGACATGACATCTCAGTCTTCTTGGCAGAAATATCGCTAAAGCTTTCCTCTGATTGGTCAATCAAATCTGAGCTTGTGAGGTAGCCCTCAAAATATGAGCCCTCTGTGGACTAGCACCCAGGCTTTTAATTATTATTATTATTAAATTATATATATATATATATATATATATATATATATATATATATATATATCTCATGTTAAAGTGCTGTAGCACTTTAACATAATTTTCTCACGAAGAGCAAATGTCAAGTTCACTATTAGCGCAATGCACAGACAGCAGCTCATCTGTTAATCTGAACTACAAGACATTATTTATTATGAATTATACGTATGTATTTAATTAGTTCCTTTGAAAATTTGTTCATTAATCCAGCAACTTAGAATGTCTTGAAAGTCTTGTTGTGTGAGAAAACGCATGAGAAATAGGCATTGCGGCTGACAGCATTGTATAGGTTTATTGCCCTTAAACTTCTTTTAGTTTGGCTCTTAATTGAGTTGGCTACCTGGAGATGTCGCTCATGCACAGTCACCGATTCTATTGTATTTTATTTAAACCCACTTATTTAAAATATTCCACATAGCCTGCCATGGGCTAGGCCTATAAATATATATATATTATATTATATATATATATATATATATATATATATATATATATATATATATATATATATATATATATATATATATATATATATATATATATATTTATAGCCTAATCAAAATCAATAGGAGGAAATAAAATAATTAAAAATGGTACCCTTTGTTATAGCAACTGGGCCCAATGTGTTTTTATTCTGGTCCTGCTAAAAACTATAAAAAAACTAAACAATAAAAAAAACACTAAGTGAACAATATTAATTATTATTATTATTATTATTATCATTATTATAAGCCTATTATTATTGTTATTATTATTAATATTATTTTTATTATTATTATTAATATAATTATTAGTTAGGCCTACAGTAGCTCGGAAACAATCATGCAGTCTTTGCACAGCATCAGGTGCACAGCAGCAAGATGTTTGGTATAGAACTATAGGCATATATTATTATTATTATTATTATTATTATTATTATTATAAAGACTTTGCTCTGAAATAATCATGCAAACTAGGTGCTGCTCGGAAATGGCTATCTTTGCTCAGCATCAGGTGCACAGCTGCAGGACGTTTGGCACCGAACAATTAATTTATTTTAATGACAAATGTCTAATAATACTGCTAATTGACATTTTTATTTCATTTATGCATACGCAATGAATGTAAGCCTGATAACTGATCAAATGACAGAATTTGTAAACTTAGTTTCATTCATTCATTCATTCATTTTCTTGTCGGCTTTGTCCCTTGCGGGGTCGCCACAGCGGAATGAACCACCAACTTATCCAGCACGATTTTACGCAGCGAATGCCCTTCCAGCTGCAACCCATCTCTGGGAACTTCCACACACACATTCACACTCATACACTATGGACAATTTAGCTTACCCAATTCACCTGTACTGCATGTCTTTGGACTGTGGGGGAAACCGGAGCACCTGGAGGAAACCCACGCGAACGCAGGGAGAACATGCAAACTCCACACAGAAACGCCAACTGACCCAGCCCAGCCGAGGTTCGAACCTGCGACCCAGCGACGTTCTTGCTGTGAGGCAACAGCACTACCTACTGCGCCACTGGGTTGCCGTAAACTTAGTTTATATATGTATAATTAAATAATAATAATTAAAAGCCTGGGTGCTGGTCCACAGAGGACTCTTATTTTGAGGGCGACGTCACGAGCTCAGATTTGGTTGACCAATCAGAGGAAAATGGGGACGGAGGATCCAAGATGGCGCCCTGATCGGTTAAGTTTTGTTGAGCTCCACAACTTGATCGCTGTTTTTGTTAGATAATGCAGTATAGACGGTGTCTTTAAAATTTATTTCAGATGAAGTGTGACAACAAATTTTTCTTTATCTGAAAGAATGGGAAAATCTGAAAAAAGGAAGAACCGAAACGGACCTAAAATCCCGTCAATGCTAGAAAAACGGTTAGCGAAGCGGCTATCCACGGTAGCATTGCAGCGAATATGCATGACTATCTGAGTCAGGACACGGACTCAGTTGAGTTCGAGATGTGTGAGGAAGAGTTCCCTTTTTTGCCTTCTTCCCTTCCAGAAACCCCTCTTAAACCCCCTGCCCTGAAACATCGCAAAACGGAGAGTTGTGACGACACATCTGCCATCCTTTCGCAACTCGGAGAGCTATCGAGACTCATTAACAACCGCTCGGATGCTTTGGAGAAGTTAATAGGGGAAAATTCATGTGAAATCGCAAGCATGAAAGAATCAATCAATGACAACACTAAACAGATCTCTGGAATAAAGGATGTCATCGACTTTATGAGTGCTGAGACGAAGGAGCTAAAAGTTAAACTTGGAGTGACAAGAGTCTTTAGCCAAAAAATTGGATCTTAACTCACGTCAACTGGAGGAGCGACTTCTACATCTCGAGGCTTACTCTCGCCGCTGGAATTTAAGAGTTCACGGAGTCCTTGAAAGTGAGAGAGAGGACGTCCACGGGAAGATTGTCAATATTTGTCAGCAACTTCTTCCAGAGTCTAAAGATAAACTTCCAGATGCAGTGGACACCGTTCATCGATTGGGTCGCAAAAGGATGAATGACAACAAACCCCGAGGCATCATCGTCCAGTTTACTTCCCGTTTCCAACGCGACGCAGTCTGGCGTGCTGCCAAGGATTCGATCTTTCTTAAAAATAATAATCTGAAGATTTCTGAAGATCTGACACCTGTAGACAGGGAGCGGAGAAATAGACTATGGCCAGTGGTGGACAAAGCAAGAAAGGAAAATAAACGGGCATACTTTGTGGGCGGTAGAGCATTTGTGAATGGAATTGCTGACTGGCACAGATTTTAGCACCCAGTTCCTCTTACGACATTCTTGGTGGGGCTAATATTATTATTATTTTTTTTAAGTTAACAATAACGTTCTGTGACATCTGTTCAAATGGTCTAGAAAACTTTATTATACAACTTGTTTTAATTTTGCTGAGAAAATTATTAAGACGTTTTTGCCTCACTTGCATTATTTTTTTTGGTTTTGTGGAACATGTTGCTTATTGGTCTTCATTATCTGGTATCACACTTGCATTAGAACAAAAGGCGACCTTTATACTGCACTTTAATTCATTTCGTTATTATAGTTGTGGTTCTCACTTCTAGGTTCAATATCTGACTGGTTAAAGTTTTGTATGTCAAATTTTCTATTTTGCACATTTAGGTCTATTTAGTTTTGTATTTGTCTTTTATTTTTTGTCTCTCTACTCTGTGTTGTTAACTATGTCTTTATCTATAATTTCTCTAAATGCCAGAGGGTTAAGAAATCTTATTAAGCGAAAAGCTATATTTTTTATCTAAAACAGTTTAATTGTGATTTTTTTGTTTCTTACAAGAGAGTCATTCATCTGAAGAGGACCGACATTTTTGGAGGTCACAGTGGGGCTTGGACTTATGGATGTCTCATGGCACAAACCATTCAGCAGGTGTATGCATATTAAAAAATAAGTTTAAAGGGAAAATGTTACTCCATAAAAGTGATATAGACGGGCATTTTGTTTGCCTGGTTATAGAATTCTCAAATATGATTTACATTCTGGCTTTTGTTTATAGTTATAACCAACTAAAAGAAAATTAAGCTTTTATCAACCGTTTATAAGAACAAGCAGTGGCTGGTGTAAAAAAATGTGGGGGGGGGGGGGGGGGGGGGGGGCAAACACCAGAAAAAAAACTAACTGTTGGTAAAGTAAGAGTGTAAAAGCAATTTTTTAGGTGATGCATCAAAAAAATGAAATATGACTAAAGCATACAATAAATGCATCACAAATCAGTTCATTTTAGTTTCAAGATAATCAGTAAACACGCGCACACACACACACACACACACACACACACAAATGTTGCCTAATCACTGGCCAGTAGCACTACTTAAAAATTTATTTTGCTCTCCTTTCTTTCTGGCTTGCAAATTTCTCAATAACCTTTTGGTTAAAGTCAGCCATCTCAGTCTCCAGCCTCTTCTCTATTGACAGCATGGCCAATGCATTCAGCCTCTCTTGCGTCATGCTGTTTGAAACAGCAAACACGGAAATAGTAAAAGGCATGACTTACATCACAACCTGCCAGCCAACTCCGTTTGTCATAACAAGTGCTGGAAAAGCCCCGAATATTCGCACTTGACTACTGGTGAATTTGCAAGGAGGGTCGATCTGGTTAAAGCTTCTTGATTCCTTTTTTTCTTCATCCAAACGCCTTGTGAACGGATATCTTTGCAAAGATACAACGGAATTTTCCTTCATCTCGAGAAATTGCATTCTAAGCTCTTTGGTGAGAATGGTCCAATCACATAAGGCCGCTTATATAAAAACAAATATGATTCGTTCTAACAACAAAAATGGGAGGGTTCGGGGCGCAGAGCGCTGCGCCCCAAAGACAATTTAAAACAGGCCAATTAGAGCTTATTGTCATATCACGTGCATTGCAAATGTTCGTGTGCCTACATAGACACTCATTAGTCCGGCGCCCCGCACACATATGAAACAATATTGTTCATACATTTTTTTTCAATAAATGTTAGTATGACTACAATAAATGTTAGAATGTTATAATTAAATCAATTTATTTTGTTAATATTTGTGATAATAAACATTAACATATTAAAGGGGTCTAACTTGAAGGGGGGGCGGCGCCCCAGCGCCCTCTATTGACCAGCCGCCACTGAGAACAAGTTCTAAATTTAATAACTAAATATCCAACTGCCATGCTCATTTTTGGGGGAGACTTTAACGTTGTTATAGACAGCACTATAGATAGATGGCCCCCAAAACCACTGGACAATTTTTGTCTTTATATAAAAAAGTTTATGCAAAGATTCACGTTAATTAATAATTGGAGGGAGTTGCATTCTTTTGAAAAGATGTTTATGTGGTGCAACAACTCTCTTTCATCACAGTCACGAATTGATTTTTGGCTGATCTCTAAGGAGTTATGCAATACCTCTACTGATATTTTGCCATCACCATTATCTGACCATAAGAGTATCTTTATTCGGACTAACTTAGCTTCAGATAATGAGTGCAGATTTGTGTCCTACTGGAAAATAAACAACTCAGTTTTACTTTATAATGAAGTGAAAGATGAGATTATTAGAATAATTAATAAAAATTGGAATATAGCTAAAGAAGAGAATAGATATTGTAGTTATTGGGAATTCACCAAATATGAAATTGGCAAATATATAAGAACATTTTGTAGTGGCCTGGCTAAAAAGAAAAAAATTAATGAAAATAGAATTATAAGTAGAATTACTAATCTCTTATTTGAAAATGTAGATGCTCTACTTGAATGTGAAAAGGCAGAATTGACAGATTTGCAACACAAATTAGATGATATTTATAAAAACAAAGCTGAAGGAGCATTTATTAGATCTCGTAGAAAATGGATAGAGGAAGGTGAACAAAATTCTGCCTACTTTTTCAGATTGGAAAGAGAACAAGCCAAAAATAGCCAAATTAAGAAACTAATGGTTGATGGAAACATTACTGATGACCCAAAATACATTGCTAAATTCTGTGCTAAATTCTATAGCGATTTATATACTTCTAAATTATCCCAAAAGCATATGAATGACTTTTTTTCAGAAGTTACCTGACATAAAACTGCTATGTGTTTCAGATCAACAAATATGTGATACACCTATCACACTAAAAGAGATCGAGGAAGCTATTCAAACATTAAAAGACAACAAATCTCCGGGAACAGACGGACTTAGCTCAGAGTTGTATAAATTTTTTATTCACATCATAGCTCCTTTTTTATTAAAAGTTTATGAAGAAAGCATAGAGAAGACAATACTTCCAGCCACGTTATGCCAAGGCCTAATAACCCTTGTTCCGAAAACAAAAAAGATCCCCTCTTTTTTAGATAATTGGCGTCCAATCACGCTGCTGAATAATGATTACAAAATATTAGCGCTAGTCCTAGCAAAAAGATTAAAAGGTGTCTTGAGTTCTGTCATTGATGAAACACAGTCCGGATTCATGCAGAAAAGACATATCTCTAACAATATAAGGCTGGTTTTAGACATGATGGACTACTCAGAATACCTCAATAGTGACGCCTTTATTTTGTTTTTAGATTATTACAAAGCTTTCGATACATTGGAACATGCTTTTTTATTTCAGGCACTTAGGAAAATGGGCTTTGGTGACCCATTTTGCAGAATAGTTAAAATGCTATACACAAATGGAAACAGCTCAGTTAAATTAAGTAATGGTACATCACCTAGATTCTTTTTAAATAGAGGAGTTCGTCAAGGATGCCCAGTTTCTCCGTATTTATTCCTAATCGCAACACAACTTCTTAGCAGTCATATTAATAGCAGTCACTTGAAGGGTATCACAATTGGTAACACTAAAATACTAATAAGTCAATTAGCAGATGACACGACTTTATTTCTGCACAACTCATTAGAGATCCCTATTGCTTTGAATATACTTCAATCTTTTTCTGATGCTTCAGGGTTAAATCTTAATCTTAAAAAATGTGAATTACTGTCACCTAAAAATTGCTCTGCTGATTCATATGAAGGTATTGCTGTAAAGAGTAGTCTAACATATCTTGGGATACAAATAACTAAGGATAGAAATAGATGTTTAGAAAATTTCAATACGATCATCGAAAAAACAGAAAGAAGATGTAATTGCTGGCTTCAAAGAGACTTGACCCTAAAAGGCAGAACACTGCTTACTAAGGCAGAGGGCTTATCTCGTTTAGCATACGCTGCTCAGTCTCTTTTTGTGGATAAGCCCACATCCAAAACTATTAATAAGGTCCTAACAAATTTTTTATGGAAAATTAAAACTCACTATATTAAAAAATCTGTCATAATTAACTCATATAAAAAAGGTGGCTTGAATTTTATTGATTTCGACTCGCTTAACAATACATTTAAAATTAATTGGCTGAAACTATATCTATCTAAACCAACTTCTGTTTGGAATGTTTTCCCTCAACTTGTTTTCTCGCAAATTGGTGGTCTTCCCTTTCTTCTAATGTGTAACTATGATATTTCCAAACTCCCAATTAAACTTTCTAATTTTCATCGACAGGTTCTCTTAGCACGGACATTAATCTTCAAACACAATTTTTCACCACATAGATGTTTTATTTGGAACAATAAGGACATTCGATTTAAGAACAAATCATTATTTTATAGTAACTGGTTTAGTAATAATATACTTTTGGTGCAACAACTGTTTAATAGTCAAGGTCTCATTACTTAATTACTCAGAATTTCTTTCCAAATACCAGATACCCGTAACTCCAAAAGATTTTGCGGTGGTCATGGGAGCCATTCCATCTGGCTTATATATACTGCTGAGGAACTGTGGATGTTCTCCAACAGTTACAGTTACAACTTCCCTTAATCCCTGTGACACTCCTGTCGGTCAAATTAGTTTTTTGGAAGAAAGAAACAAAAATCACAAAATAAGATCACTATTTCTTGAGAATCTAACCTCTACTCCACACAGTATCTTCTTTTGGAAGAACCTTTATGATAATCTTAACTGGGAGAAAATCTGGTCACTTCAACAAAAATTCTTTCTCACAAATAAGGTAAAAGAGGTTTCTTTTAAACTGATTCATGGGTTTTATCCTGTCAAGACATTTATACAAAAGTTTAGAGTTGACACTGACTTGACTTGTTCCTTTTGTGTGAATGCTGAGGAAACGGTAGTGCATTTGTTTTGGTCATGTCATTACATTCAGGAGTTTTGGAGTAATATAGATTTCTTTGTTAAGGTGAAGATTCTACCAGAATTTTCTATTCAAATGAAAATTATTATTTTGGGATATTTTAACTCAGACCCCACAAAAGAAAATAGTGTATTTTAAATCAACTTAATTATATTCTTAAGTAAATTTTACATTCACAAATGCAAATTCACAAATAGGAAACCTGCCTTTGTGGTCTTCATTGAGGATATGGAGAATTATATAAAGCTGATTTCTGGATCGTCTAATAAGAAAGCATTAAAAACTGTCAAAATATGCTCTGCTTTTAAGATCTTCATATAAGTACCTTAAACTAACCTTTGTATTTGCAAAAAATCTTTAATGTTTTTTGTTCTCTTTCTCTCTTTTCATTATCTCTTTTTTTTCATTGTTTCATACTGTACTTTTTGTCATTTGTTGATTGATACCGTATTTTTTGTTTTATCTACTGTTATGTATGTATGTTCCTGGTTTCAGCAATAAATAAATAATAATAAAAACAATCAGCTGAAAATGGGCGTTTCAGCACCGCCTGTATAATCAATTTTGAAGTCGTTTATCCATTTTCCTACCCTAAATTAAAAAAACGAAAATCAAGCCAAAATCTCGTTTTTGAGAGCAAACGAAAAATGGAAAAATTGCCTTTTCTTGTTTGAAAACGGATATGGACTGGACGGAAGATACCCTTCAGAAGATACCCTGATTCTTATTGAACAGCGCCATCTTGTGCCTCCAGAGAACAGTTAGTAGTCTGACGTCGTAACTTTAGGACATGTTGTCAGCTCGTAAAAACGAAAGTACCAGAAAGCTTTATTTCCGTGTTTGCTGCTCATCTGAGTATTTCAATCAGGATCAAAATGGCGTTTGAGGTCCGCATCAGGATTAATAAAAATACTGTTAAAGTATTATCAGTGGCGTCATCGCCTCAAGAGTTTGACAACTTCACCATCAGAGAACTGAAGGAAAGAGCTCTGAGATTGTTTCCTGGAGTAGACGGTAGGCTGAATATTAGTCTGTATTTAAAACAATTGAAACTGAAAAGGTCAATTGTTCTATTTATAATCTGTACATTTGTGTTTTATATTGTTGTCAGATCCGGACAGAATGAGGGTGATTTTTGGTCAAAATGAGCTTAAAGATGATCAAACATTTGTATTGTGTAATATTGAACATCTGTCTCTCCTGGTCATCGTGCTCAGGATGCCTGCAGTAAGAGGTACAGTATTAGGATCATCAGAGGCCCGCAGGGTTAAGGGGGGGCCTGGGTGAGATTAAAATATTGGGCCCACTGGTGTAAAAACAGTAAGAAGAAAGCACAATAAAAAAAATACAGTTTTAATATTTAGGTGTATACATTTTTATTAACTGTAACATATTTAACCTGTAGTACACATGTAAAAATATTTACTCATATTTAAACAAATAAGCTCATATTGTAATGTATTACTAAATAATGTATTATGCACAGCAGAACATACCTTTACTTTGAGCTTGCTTTTCTTCCTCTGCTTTTCTTATCTTCCTTTTTCCTGCCATTTCCTTTCAAATTACAATTCGATTAAGATCGACTTGTGACGTTATATTATTTAAGACTTTAAGACACTTTTTCAGGTTCATATCGAACATGAGCAATTTGGAGAGATATGTGTAGGCATACGTTAGCTGATCGTGGGTTGTGTTATGCAAAATAGAGTGTGGTGGTTTTGGGTATGTTTCTAATATTTTCTGCTTTTATTCATTCTGTTGTTGTGTATTTATTATAAATTTCAGCTATTTGTCGTGTGAATTATACAGAGCTATTCTTTAAATGAAATGTAAAGGTTATAATTATTTTTTTATTTAAATATTTTTTAAATATTCAAAAGCAGCATTTGAGGGGCTCTAGGCAACTGGCTATATTGTCTGTTGCACGGGCCGGCACTGAGGATCATCAAAAAACATCTTCATCACTCATAAAAGAAATATACAATGCAAATTATTAAAAATGTGTTAAAACAGTGTGATCTGTGGGACGAACCACAGTGCTCATTCAGTAAAGGCACAGCTAAACAGACGTGAAATAATGAAACAAATAAACAACTTAACTTTTTCGTCGGATGACGACTTCAATTGGCCAGTTGGCACTCTTTGTTTTGGACTTTGCTTTTCTCGTGTTCTCCAGCTTCCAGATATTTTGTATCCTTTGATACATATTTTCTGTTCTTTATTAAATATTACTTGCAATTAGATCCTCTCTGTCAGGTGTCGTGACAATATCATAAATATAAATGCATCAATGATACAAATAAATAAACACCACACAGCACTCAACACATATGCTACTATCAATACCACTCCAGCTAAATTTCAAGCCGTTGCCATTCAATATTTCACGTACAAACGTGCTAACAGCCTGCGCTCACACACACACACACACACACACACACACACACACACACACACACACACACACACACACACACACACACACACACACACACACAGTACAAGTGCCGGTAGAAACCAAACACGCTTAACCCCACGGCGAACAAAATACATACAGTTACACAATATGGACCATGCACCAGTATAACACTGTGCTGCTGGCCCGCTTACTCGCTAGGCATGTTAGCCTTGGCAAGAGACTCAGCAGCACCTGCAATCAAACACAAAATCCCCCCATGACCAAGAAAATACATCCCTTTAAAGACTTTGGCTCATTACAAATTAAGCTCAGGTGTTGATCCCTTGAAACGTCATAGATGCAGATGACGCCAGTACATCCCATCCTGATTTGGGAAGCACCGCTTACATACGCATTCACCTTGAGAACCTCATCTCTGTTGCCAAACGCAATGACTTCAGTTTTCTCTTTGTTTAACTGAAGAAGGTTTTGGCACATCCAACTGTTCATTTCATCACTGCATTGGCAGAGGGTGTCAATGGGGCTGATGTCAGTAGGCAGTAAGGCTATCTAGATCTGAGTGTCATCAGTATTTGAGTGTCAAAGGAAATTAACAACATAGCATTTTTTAATCTTGGTCAATGTGAATTTGTAATTTTACTGTTATTCATGTACGGGAGCTTTCACTAGTCTGCACACTTTACAAAGGTTTATTTGTACATAAAAGGTATATATCGGTGCCTCAATATTAGTTCATAAAATGGTCATACAAGTATCTTTTCACAAATGTTCAAGTTGATGTTAATCTACCTATGTCAATGTATTATTTATTTGTTGGACATAATATCGGATAGCAAAAGGTGCACACAATACAGAATGTCAATCAAATGTCAGAATGCCTGTCAATCAAATCCCATGTGAAGGGTCAAGTCATAACATACTTTTTGATTACTTCTTAAATCAAAAGGGTCAAATCAAAACATAACTTTTAATTACTTCTTAAAATGATAATTTGCACTTTTCACTGTTTAATGTTTGATTCAATGTTTACCTCTCATTCTTATTCCCTATTCTGTGATAGGTCCACCAGATTCTGGAGGAACTGAAGCACCGAAGAAAGTCAATGAGACTGCTGGACTTTTAGGTATTTATTGTGGTCATATTAATTGAAAAGCGCTATAAGTGGATTAGGACACAAAGCTAGAGACCAGTGTTGCAGTAGAGACTGGCTCATTTAAGTCCAAGTAAAGATAAGACCAAAAAGAGCTGTCCATTCATTTATTTATTTATTTATTTTTTTACAAACGAGAATATAATTAAATCATGCATTTTCCTAATATAAAACTACCTGTAAAAAGCGTGCTGTCTTGTAGTACTGAGAATGGCAAGTTTAGAAAGCCTGTCCAGTCTCACTGTGTTTAAAATTAGGCAAATCAAAGTGAAACTGAAATATACCAGCACAATGAATGCCATTAACAACAAAAACAGTTTAAAATGAGTTAATGTTTTATTTTTAGTTGAACAGATATAAAACATTATTTGAAGCTTTATTTGACATTTATCAGACATTATTTGAATATTTCACTTTTATTTAACAAAGCAGTTTGTATTCTGGCCTTTTGTTTCAGCTGCAGAAGCATTGTAGCGGGCTTTGTCTTGAATGCATTTTTTTAGTTGTTTGTTTTTCTTGTTTATTTTGTGGATAACTGAGCAACAAAATACATTAAAATTAAGATGTAATATAAGCCTAACCAAATTCATTCCAAATATTAGATTTTCCAACAAAAATATATGAAGTGGTCAAAAATTATGTCTGACTGTTACGTGTTTAAGTTATTAAGATATTAAATGGATGAAACGTAACAATCAGTGAGTCCACTGCTGCTGAATGAATTATGAGAAGACACAACTGCTGATTAAATTAACAAAAGTAAGTATTTATTAAACAGAATGTTAACCAATGAATATAGGAAATTAGATATAAAGGTAAATTTGAATATACTTTTAAATAACTGAATTAAATGAAAAACAAGAGTGTTGCCAAAACAAAGAAATAATTATAACAAACCGATCTAACTAAACCCCCAACCCACTAAACTAACTAAACAAAGAAAAATGCAGAAACAAAACCGTAATCTTCAGCACGTAGCTTAACTAAACTTCATAACTACACAAAAGCATAAATTACACATGTGGCAACGACTCCATAAACTAACTAACATAAACACACTATGCTGCTCATCATTCCCAAATCTCTCGTAAAGTACACACTGTTAGCCATTAGCAAAACAAGATCTGATATAATCCAATTCTCTTAAAGATAGTTCAACTTCTCAATAGATATTAAACTGAGCTGCACAAGCTTAACTACTAAATCAATCACTCGCGAGAAATACACACAGCAACAACAAATGTTTAACGAAACAAACACAAGTGAACAGGCCGGCCGACACAAGGTGAGGAGTTTGGCTGTGAGCCAAGCGCTGCTGTAGAACGCCGCAAGCGGACAGCTTTTATATCCTTCGGACCAGCTCCCGATTGGTGCGTCGATTGAGTCATTGTATTGATTGACAGCTGGTTTCAACCAATGATCGCACACCTAGAACAGGATAGAAAGGACACGGAAGAGAGAGAAGAGAACGCAAAACAGAAAACAACCTACAAAAGACCACAAAACATACGTGAAACATAACACTGACCAACTCCCTTTCTTCTGCCATCCCATTTAACATGCACTTATGACTATAATTAGGACAAGTAATATTAAATCTAAATAAAACAGTTTGTCTTTATTATGAGAGCGAGAGCACAGACAGGGTGATCTTTGAGGTGTTGTGCTGCTTTTATTTTAAATTAGTTTTTTTCCTATCTGAATTATTTAACAGAAACATATTTTATTTATAGATTTTGGCTGTGGCAAGTTTCTACTTCTAGCAAGAAAGCTGCAACTTTCAATACCACGTCATTGTAGCTTTTTGTATTCTATTTTAACGTTTTATTTCTAGAAGATGCTGCCAGATTTCACAAACGCTGTCTCTCTCATTTGTGCAAAGCACATTAAAAAGTAAGCAGTCCTGAACATGGAAAGAAACTAAATTAAACAAACCTTCAGAACTAAGATATTTAATTACAGATCATTTCAGCAGGCAAAATAAATAGATTTTATGTTGGATTGCAAGTAAAGTAAAACTGAATTAACATTACTTGTGAACTGTGTTAGGCCTGTATAAAAAAGGTGGTATGCACATAACATAAAAGTAATTCACCAATCATTGGACGTATTAATCAAACATCAATGTGAACCAAATATTAACATAGAGCAATAATGAACTATTTTGAAAGGGACTTGGAGTGGACTCAAGTGGAGTTTAATTCCTAATTCCTACGAGTATGAGTCAAGTTGCGTCCAAATCCATGACTAGACCAAGACCATTAAAATCTCAATAGTGAGACTGTAGTAAGTGCCTTGTTATACATTTGTGGTTAATAGGTTAGATGTTTGTGTTTTTGATTTTGTTTTTCATCAGGTTGGTTGAGGCTTGTCAGCTCAGCCTCCCAAAAGAGCACAGAGAAGGGTTTTCCGGCGAGCCAAACAGCTACTGAACAGTGTTCTAAAACTGCTTGTAAGTGGTTTGACAGAAAGAACAATTGAAGGATTTTATTGTGTGGTTTGACTATTTAAACACTGATATATGTGCTATTGAAGAGATGTTTCTTTAGCTGATCTTGATGTTTCTGGTGGTCTCTTCAGATGACCTAAAGGCTGGCAGTTTAACCCAACAGAGAACAGCAGAGGAGAGGAAAACTAAACCTCCTCAAACAGGAGCTGCTGCACCCTCTCTGAGTAATGCCTGTAAGTGCACAGGAATAGTATTTTTCAATTCCATGACTGCATTAAATGCTCTTTATTAAAGTTACAGGTTTGACAGTTGCTTGCACATGATTTTTGAAAGTATGGGCAAACCCTTATTTTTCATCAAATTTGTTTTACGATTCACTAAAGATAGTGAAGCACTTTAATTTGGAAGGAAAGCTTTAGATTTATCACGCAATGCAATTTACTAAGCTTTTATATTTAGTCATTTAACAGACGCTTTTGTCCAAAATGACTTACAAATGAGGAGACATTCAGGAATTCAACATGAAGAGGCAATACACGCAAGACATGCTAATTATAGTGTAATTATTATGTATTGTAATGTATGTTATAGATAAGAAGTAGTATCTACTAGTATCTAGGGGTGGTTCTTTTTCTTAAAGCGATGTCGGATGGTCATCATAACTACACTTTCTGATGTACCAAAAATATTTCCTAAAGATTTATAGAAGATTGAGAATAAATTTTACCTGTAAAATGTTTTCTCTGTTTAAATACAGTGCAGTAGTAGATGACGTCTCTTACGTCAGACTGTAAAATGATATGTGTTAGCATTGGCCAAAACTGATTAGCTGAGGTCACACCGAAGCGACAGCTAACAGAGGATTACGCTCTATCTTATAGCCTTTTTCGATGGGTTATTTTCACTATTTATGATGGCATGGACCAGGGATGGTCAAACTTGATCCTGGGGGCCGGTGTCCTGCATAGTTTTGCTCCAACCCTAATCAAACACACCTGCCTGTAGCATTCTACTGATCTTGAAGACACTGTTTAGTGTGTTCAGGTGTGTTTAATTAGTGTTGGAGCACTAAGAACTGCTGGGACACCGCCCCTCCAGGATCAAGTTTGCCCATCCCTGGCATAGACAAATGAGCTCATCTAAGGGACAAATTCTGGACCTTTGTCAGCGAGGGGTGGGTCTTCCAAACCAGCCGAACCCCCCCTGGCTACAGGCCTGATTTAATAGGCATAATAAGCACTGGTATTGTGGCCCAAGAGAGCTCAAATGCACTGCAACCTAAGTAAGCACATGCAAATAGACAAAAACACTAACAAATTGATTAAACATCGTCATCATCAATTGTTGACAGACAGTCAGTGTTGTCAGACAGAATATGTCTATACTGTTGATGTTACTCTGATGTTTAGATATTTGTACTGCATGGAAAATTAACAAAAGGAATGAAACTATTTTTTTTCCTCATGCATGCAAGATGGTTAGTAAAATAAGGATCAACATTTTCTTACATTATTTTTGCTGCGGTCTGTCTGCAATTGATATTACAAAAAAATCAGCACACACAGTTCACAGATTTATATCTTTTTTTTTGCGCAATATTCATTTAGTTTAAAATGAAATTTCTTAAATAAGCCTGTTATTTTCCCTTATTTTTATTTTTCAATATAGTCCCCAAAATACAGCTAAATGCAGTAAATGGGATTTAAATCAGCAAAACTTTTGCCCTATTTTGTGTCTCCCGCCATTATCTTTTCAAACCAAAGTTACACACTTGGTTACAAGTAATGCTTTTAAAGTGTAAGTGACTGTCAAACTACAATATATATATATGAGGAGTTTGGTTGCAAAACGCGATAAACGCCATTTTTTGAGATTTGGATTTTATTATTGGAAATCACTGTTCAGATGTACCTTAATCTATATGTGAATTGCTTCCATTAATAACATTGAAGAATGTACATTTTAGGCCTACTTTAAAATGTATTTTTTCACAAAACGCGATATCCACCAGACCAGTTTTTTTACAAAGTGCGATATAACGGATATAGAACATTCAGGATGCTGCGCGAGCTCAGCATCCTCTGGGAAGAGAGTCACCGCCGGTGAAGTGCTCCGAGTTTGCTCATTGATTTAACGATAATATCAAAACAAAAACATATATTTAAAAAGAGGATTCAATAGGCTAACTAAAAAACGTTTACCATTTAATTGTCTATACTGTAGGCGAGCTGTCAGTCACGTAGGCACTGATCAGCTGCTCTCTGTCAGTCAGGGAATCAAAGCTTCAGAGTCAAGCTATAACGTCATGGATTTCGATGTAGTTTTTTTAAAAGCAGGGTTCGACAATAAGGATGGCAAATGCGATCTTAGAATCGAGAAGCAGCACGACTGACAGAGATAACTGTGTTCGCGGGAGCAGGTGAATACCGAATGGGAGGATGATCACTCCAAAAGCTGATGTGATGCGCGCGACTGTTTAAAACGCGTGCGCGCTCCCGTTTCCTTGCGTGAAGCTGTGCCTGGAAATGTAGTGCAGCAATGTGCGATACCACTGATTTCCTATCCGATCCGATACCAAGTAAAATGAAGGTGAGTATCGGCGATACCGTTACTGCCCAAAAATTACTATTTGGGAAATTAAAGTAGCATGTAGTTGTACTTAAAAGTGTCACTTCATACTGAATACGAGCCATATTACAGGTTATTCTTGTTTATTGATGCAAAAAAGCCAACTTACATATTTATTGACAGCATCTGAGCATGTATATATTAAAACGTCTGCCTGAACATCTTAAAAAAAACATTCACACTTCTACGTTTAAGTGACATTATTCCGGTTTCCATGAAAGTGTTTTGAATCTTTTTTCGTTGTTTTATTATTGTCACAAAAAACACAAGCCCCCAAAATACAGCCACATCGCCACATTTTCTCCCTCTGTGCCTGGATAGTGCCTGCCTGCTGCACCTAAGGACTCTGAAAGCGATGTCTGTCTTGCCCTAGCAGCACCTGTACCTCTCATTTTCTCCTCTTCTGACCGCCTAGTCGTGACGTTGTCTTATTCTGTCTTGTGATTTATATGTAGATGTTTGATTAGGTTTGTGGTATTGCCACAGTACCTCACTGTTTTGTTACACGTGTCACAAACCGCATAGTTTGAGTTTATGGAAGTGAAGTAGCTCTACACATTACTTCGTTTGCGGTCACCCATATCCAATGACAGCATGACTGAACAACATATGCCAGCTAGTCGACTGAGTGGCTGGCTAGCGTGCTCTCTGCAGTTGTACAGTGCCATATTACGCACATGACATGGCAGGCGGAAGAACAAGTAGTTCTGACTAAGTTGGCATTGTTCAGAGAAACTAGGGTAATTGTGGTTACTTTCCGCTGTATTTCTATTTCCAATAAAATACATATTTGCTCCAAATTATTGAAAGATCGATATTTTGATAAGATAATCGATTCTAGAACATAGAAAGCTGATATCGGAGATATCGATATTTTAGTATCGATCAGCACATCACTAGCAAAATGCTTTCAAGAGCTCCAGCACCGCTTGCTTTCGCTTTGACCATTCTTTGAGGCGAGCTTGTGTCGCGGACTCGGTGCAAGTGAGACAAGAACTGTGACACCGCGGCTCCGCCCGCTCTGATCTTACAGGTTTGGTTTTCAGCAACGGTGTGGAAGGAGCCTCCACTCTTTCTGTAACAAGCTACAAGTCGTTTATCTAACTTAATCTTACTTATCAAACAAAACATTGATTCACTAGCTTTTCTTAATGGTATTACAGCAGAATATGCAAAAAAAAAAAAAAAA
Source organism: Danio kyathit (assembly GCA_903798195.1). NCBI lineage: Eukaryota > Metazoa > Chordata > Actinopteri > Cypriniformes > Danionidae > Danio > Danio kyathit. Next base: position 661,963 of record LR812543.1, read on the forward strand.
GTTATGTTATTTTGTGTTGTGTAGGTTCTGGCCAAAAACTAACTCAGAATCTTAATATTATTAATCAATCTTTGCATATACTAATCCATATATTCATGATGTATTGTTTTTTTAACCAATTTAAGATGTTTGACAATGTTAAGATAAATATGTTGCATTTCGGCATGGTTTTTGACTTATTTATGGACATAAAATTGAATAAAAAATATCCTGGATTTGAAGAATATTGTGCTCCTGGCCTTCACTGAGCTCAAGTAATAGTTTAATGTACAAAAATTGGGAATGAACTTGACTGTTGATGTCCTACATAATAAAGTCAAATAACCAACATACGGATATATCTCGTTTTGCAACAAAACTCTTCATATATATAAATATTCCCTTTTTTGAGAGTTGAGAGATTTTCTTTTGTTATTTGAGCAAATTTTAATGCAAAAAATGTATGTGTGTTACACTCCCATTCACTGCTCTCTAAGTTTACCCAACTATGACAACTTCTGCTGCGGAGAAACCTGAGAATGTGAAAAAGGCTCATATCCCTGTAGAGGAGTGCAGGAGCAAGCAGAGCAATCCCAGTGCTACTTACACGAGGGAGAGGAGAGATGAAAGAGTATACCCGCCTCCTGCAGAAGCTTCATCTGTTCAGTCAGACCCAGACCTGCAGTTTCTGCACAGTTTACTGCCGTCCCTGAAGAGAATGGATGTCAAGCGCAGAGAGTTTGCCAAAGTTGCAATACACGAGCTCATTTATAATATAGAGTTTAACTGTGAGTTGTTTTTTGATCTTGTTATTGGTGATATTTTTAGTACTTAATGAAATTCTAAACGTTATAAAATGATCCTCACTTATCTTTCTAAATTGCACAAACAGTTGTCTCTTTATAGTGACTTTATTCATTAACAGTTAATAAGAACGATGGTACAATCCACTGCAGCAATCCCTGATAAAAAATAATAAGCCAAAGAAAAGTGAGCGAGTTAAAAAGAACTATACAATCAGCAATAACTTCAGCATTAACCAAGATTAATGAAGCTAATGTATATTTCCCTACAGTAAAGCTGCATGAGTTATAGTTAAGGTATTTTTCTCATTTTGCTATAACATGCATAGCAGCTACTGTATGATCTTAGATTTATCATTAGATAAAGAGTCAGACAGAACTAGGATGGAGGCAAAAGACACTTTGATTTTTGCCTATTTTCATTAACTTAAATTAATGATTTATAAAAAAAAAAAAAAAATCAGACTCTGTTCAGTTTCTTTATTGAAGTCCTCACTGTTGCCCTGTTTGTGTGATATTTTATTCAATTATTCATAGACATACAATTTTTATTGTAATTCACACAATGAATCTACGGTCATTAAAATGGTGTTCATGAGATTCAGCTGACATCTTTTTCTCTCTTTCTCTCCAAAAGTAATAAATCCACCGGGTGGAATACACAGGACTGATTCAAAGGAAGATTTACCTCCCAATATGGAAAGTAGGAAAGAAGGAAAGTTGTGACGTGGACAGAACAGTGACCCATACTCAGAATTTGTGCTCTGCATTAAACCCATCCAAGTGCGCGCACACACACACACACACAAGAGTCCACAAGTCCAACTCTTTATCCATTAGGCCATGACTGCCCCTGAAATGTAGATGTGTTTTGATTAAAGAAACACCACCGTGTTTCCCAGTGGGCATCGGGTAATGGATTGGCTGCTGGAACCAGATGAGTAGATCCTGAAGGGACATTAATGGGAGAACACTTTCTTCATCATCATCTTCATCTTCTGAGCTGTTGAAGATGCACATTTGTCAGTGTTTGCCCAGTATGTGTTGCCCAAAGGTCCTCCTTTTGGGCCACCCATGGGTAATTTCCAACTTTATTTCTTAATATTTAAAAATAAATAGAATAGTTAAAATAGATAAATAAATAAATAATAAATAAAGAGTTTAAATAGTATTAAATAATGCAATATAATAAAAATAAGTTCAAATAAACTTATCAACAATCCCATTTATAACACAGTGGAGTTCACTGCTGAACACACTAGTCAAGATGCACCTGCCTTTGATCTGCTCGCTGATGTCTTGTGCATTTTTCTCTATACATCGAGTGACAGTATTTACGTTTATAAAAATCTGATTCATTTACACCGTTTAATGTAAACATTTCATTTCTGTTAGCTTTTTTGTGGCTCTCAGAATTTAAATAAACCAAAGTTTATGTTAGGTTGTGAAATTACGATGTCAAAGGTTTTTCCCCAACCCTTGCCATCATTCTCCTTCTCTTTTCAGATGGGCCGACAGGCCAAATCAATGGTTACCATGGGCGATCTTTGGGCTGCAGGTCCTAGTTTGGGCATCTCTGCTGTAGATGAACACTGGTGTCAGAAACTCTGAAACACATAAAGGGCATCTCATAAATTACTAAATCAATAAATCCACGTGAAAGCAAAAGCTTTTTGATAACATGGCAAATTTATTTTGTTTGAGTTCTCAGGTCATGTTAGCTGTGTCATCTTAAAGAAGTAAAAGGGTTGATTGACCACTAGAGTCTATAGTCCTGTATGTGTAACTGTATATATGATGGATTAATAATGAATAGATGCATTTGTCATTGTTACCTGAGATCTGCTTTTTTATTGTTGATCTGTATAAATGAAATCTGAACAAAATGTATGTATATTTTTATATATATATATATATATGAGTAAAAATGTAAACCTTGAGTTGGAATGAGTTGGAAATATTACTAATATTTATGAGTACTGTGAATGTACTTCATTTAAGTTCATGTCAATAGTTAATTAATTAATTAAGTAAGCAACACCTGCTGTTAAAATGAATTCATCCAAAACTGAAAACGTGATCATTTACGCTCTATTTACTTGTTCTAAACCTTCCAAATCTTTGTGTTCAACAGAAAAAAAAAACAATCTGGTTTTTACCAAACCAAGAGTGAGCAAATGATGAGTACATTTTTGGAACTAATTAATTAATTAATTAATTGAATTTATATCTAATCCTTCTCTGGCATGGGCTGATGTATTTTATTTCATTATTAGGATTCTATGTAAGCTGTATAAACAAAATCTCAAGTATTTGTCATATATTTTAGATTCAATTTTAGAACTTTGAGCAAAAGCAGTTTACTAAGGATGTTATAATGATTTTTCATTTATTTAAAATTAACCTTCATTTAATTTAATATTAAATTCCTGTCTGTTTCCCTGTCATTTTCGAATATAATTTTAAATAAACGGGTGTAATTAATTTATTCAGGAGTGTTAATTGTAAATTTACAATAAACAACTAAAACAGCATAGTGATTAATTTAATCTGGTATACATTTATATAGAATATATATTTTTGTCCTATACAAATGGTGATTATTCGCCCAGAATTTAAATTCTTGTTTTTCTCAAGTGTTCATTTAGACATTTGTATTCCACAGTAATTCACATATATTTATTTCTTGTGGAGTAAGTATATATATATATATATATATATATATATATATATATATATATATATATATATATATATATATATATATATATATATATATATATTTTTTTTTTTTTTTTTTGGTTGGTTGGTTGGACCAAAAGCAGTTTTGAATTTAAAAAAAATGTCTTTTTGTAATTATTATTAGCCCCCTAAGAAAAACGTCATTTGTTTCGATTATCTAAAGAAAAAAATGACTTGTCCTAATTATCTTAGCTTACCTTTTAATTAAAAATAACTAATACAATATTATGTACTGTCGTCATGACAAAGACAAAAAAAATTGTGTTATTAAAACTATGTTTAAAAATGTGTTTAAAAAAATCTCTGTTAAACAGCACTTGGGAAATTTACAGGAGGGAAAATACTTTTGTCTTCATTTAAATTTTATAATTCATCTGAAATAGTTGTGGATGAATTGATGAATGAACAGTAGATGGCGATATTGATCAGGGAAAAACACAGATGATCACGTGACCTCAGGTAAAGCACATCAGGTGAAACAATCAGTTATGAGAAACAATCGACTTTCACAAAATCATAATGGTAGCGATATAAAGGCTAACAGCACACCAAATAGGCTGCAGAAACTCAAGACTTATTTTGAGATGAGTATGAAAGCGGTAAGCAAGTTATGAACGTGATAAGCATGCAGATTATGGCAACGTTTTATGTCACCAAATTGTATATGGATTCTAATTCTCAAGGTTTGTGTGCACACCGTTGTCATGTCATGATTCTCAGTGTCAGGATATCTGAATATCATATAGTTTTATTATGCACAACTTTATAATCTTAATTATAAATGGAGAATTGCTTTTTGAGGGTTCAAATCGCAAAGTTCATGTTTGAATACACAACCGGGATCATGACACAGTTAAAGTGAGAAAGAGAAGAGCTGCAATAATGCCTTTTTATAAGTCTTTTCGTAAAACCATGAAGTGTTTTGTTGTTTATTTCCTTAATCAATGGAATTTTGCTGCTTTTGAAGATGTTTTGAATGTTTGTGCTTCCAAAAACTGTTTGTTAAATTGACAATTTACCTATGAAAACATCTTTTATTGTAATGCAACCATTTTGTTAATAAGGCAGCTGTTGTATTTTGCACAGTCAGACATCAGTATGAACAATATAAAAGTCTATTTGATAGATTTTACTTTCAATTTAATTTTTAAATACACTGTAAAACCCCAAAAGTTAAGGTAACTCAAACCATTTAAGTTCAAAAACTAATCCTAATGAGTGCTGTGAGCTTAATCCATTTGAGTAAATGAGGCAATTTGAGCACAGTAAAAGCCAGTCAATGAAGAGAACTCAAACCAGCTGAGTACTGTAAAACCCAATAAGTTAAGGCAACTCAAACCATTTGAGGAAACTGATTGCTACAAACCATTTGAGTTAAACTAATCCTAATGAGTACTGTGCACTTACTCCATTTGAGTTGAACTAATTAGGTATAATTAACTCCTTACCTTCAACACTAAGTTCAAAACTCTTTTCAAATGAGTAGAATTAACTTTCAGTCAATTTTGAGTTAGCTACACTCAATTCATTTGATAAAGATGACTGCTGGGTTTTACAGTGTAATGAAATGAAAATAAGTAGAGATACTGACGTGTTTTTCCTCAAATTTAGTGAAATGTGCTTTATGCATAAACTTTAACCCAGAATTATAAACCATTAATCTCTTTTTTGAGTCACGCCACAGCATTATCCCGGCACCTGCTCTATTTTATTAGTTACAGTAAAAAGCTAGAGGTCATTTCATTATTATCAGGCATTTAAATATTTAAAGATTCCTCATTACAGAAGAAAATCGAAAGTGAAATCACTTTTATCAGCAACATGATAATAAAATCAGCTGATGGATTAAATCACCTGAATTCTTACTGATAGTCCAGTGACCCAACAGATAAGCAGTTCTGGAAAACAACCTTAAACAGCACCTGTAAACAAGGCAGTGCATGATTCGAATGAATCAGAAATCTTACTAGAATATATTTGCTGTTTGTTTATCTAATCGCTGTCTTATTCTGCAGGACCATATTTCAGATCCTACTCCATACCTGAATGTACTTACAGCCCCTTACTAATAATAAGCAACAAATTAGATCTATGATGCAAAAGTCATAGTTAACAGTTTGAACATGTGGTCTCCAGACTAAATAACAAAGAGCATTTGCTTTGGAGCACATTTAAATTAATTGCCTTAACAAATAGTTGTGTGCCTTAAAATACTGCAATAATAACCAAGACAAGCATTTTTGATCATTTGCAAATAAGTGAATCATGAAAATATTAATAATTACAATAGTTATAGTATAATCAATGCACCTTAAGCAGTGATACAGCCTCAGTTTAAGTCTTAGTGTTTTTGGGTATAAGAGGTGACAAAAATGACAAATAAGGATTTTCTGCCTTCATCTCAGTTGTTTGCTTATTGACTTTGACCTTTCAGATGGTAAAACTATGAGCTCATTTAATTTACCAGAATTACACATGGGTTGAGGAAGTGACAGCACTGCATTCATTACATCAGCACATTTTGTGATTTAGTCCTGCTGGGGGTTGTGTATTATCATGTAGCTGATAACAAAAACATAATTGGGTTGTTTTGAATAGATAGACTTAACAGTGGCATATATTAGCATGGATGACAATAGCTCTAGTGTGACCAACACATTCAGTGCAAGAGTTAGACACAATAATACATCTACAAAATCAAAGCCTTGTAGACTTATTCCCATGAATAAACGTTTTGTCTGTAAATAATGGAAATGGTTCATTGTGGAGACTGTTTGGCATACAGACTGTTTGCATTTAAAAATATTATGATATACATTATTCACTGGAAAAACTGCTCTTCTTAGAGTTTTTGTCTTGTTTCTATTCCAAACATATAAAAATGTTTAAAGCATTGTCTTGTTTTAAGAAATAGTTTGTTTTAAGAAGAATTTATAGATAATATATTAGAACATATATGTACATATATGTTATTCAATTGGTTGAAAAAAAAATGTGTGCAATATTTTGAAATATATATTGCTTATATGACCACATTAGTATCTGGATGCAGACTTGGATGCAAGCTGAAACTGCATATCTCAGGGATGCAATGTCAGACACAATACACCCAATGGAGCTAGTAACGTCACGGCACGGTCTGCATCCAGACCCCTCTCATATGATCCACATTGAATTCAAACTGAATTTCTTCAGGTCTTTGGACAACACTGATGGATTAGGTTGGATATCGGCAGTTGTTCTGTGTCATGTCGGTCTTATTTAACATACTTGTTTCAGATTAAAAAACTCTGTGCCAGATAAAGGGGAGTAGATATTTTCGTACAGTAGTAATCTATAGGTTATATACACTTAGGAAAATAATATAATAGATAAAAAATGTTTATATATACATTTATAATTAATAATATTTAATATTAAATAATTTATAATATTTATGTTTATATACATATAAGTTTAAAAAAAAAATATATAAATAAATCTTATGCAATCTGCACTCCGAAATAAAAGTACAAAAATGGGGGGGTTTTCCCCAAGGGGATCAAAGAGAACATTTATTAATATGGACTTTTTACATACAAACGCAAACTATTTTAAAGTACCGGCCCAGCTTTAGTACAATTTGTGTATGATACTTTTATTTCGGAGTGCAGATTGCACAAGTTTTATTTATATATTTTTACTTATAAACATAAACATTATTAATTATTTAATAGTAAATATTATTAATTATTATAAATGTATATATAAACCTATTTTCCCCAGTGTATATAACCTATAGGTTACTACTGTAGGACAATGTCTTTACAGACTTTACACTGTCATGTATCAAGAGTATTTATTAATTTATTTAGTTTTACATTTAGAGTGAATTTTCTTTTATTATTGTAGCCTAGGCCTATTTAGGTTTCTTAATAACTGGCTGTTTAAATTAATTTTGCATCAAAAAAAGCATTTTGATATTGGTAAAGGTGTCTGCAACTTTTGCGAAGCATCAAATCACCGGCAAATTGGCTGTCAAAACATGTGCATGACTGCATACATTATTATTTCTTTCCTTAAAAAAATTAGTATATTGGCCATTTGGCCATGTCTATTATCATACACAAATTGTACTAAAGCTGGGTCGGTACCTTAAAATAGTACGCATTTGTATATAAAAAGTCCATATTAATTAATGTTCTCTTTGAAACCCTTGGGGAGAGAATAGCCCTGTTTCTGTACTTTTATTTCATAGTGTAGATTGCATAACAGTTTTAGTAAATTTTTTTAAAACTTCTATTTATATATAAATTTATAAATATATTTTTTACTATTTCCCCAGTCTTTGTAATTTATGGTTACTACTGTAAGAAAATGTCAGAATTCAGTACACACTTTCAGTATTACCTTTGCTTGAAATGAGCCGATCTAATCTTGTTTCTATGAGATAAGCTGCTGCTCCTGAGCAGGTTTGAGCTTCCAGACCTGTTGCTATGACAACAACTCTCAAATAAGAACGATCCTGGATCCTCTCAAATCATCAATAGCAAAGAACGTATGTACCAAGAACGGACCGCTGGGGTTTTCATTACTGGTGCGTTCGACAGATCGATCGAAATCTGTCTTAAAGCGGTGCATGCTGGTTAGACATTTTGTCCGGCTTGATGCTGTGCAGACGTCATGTGACGACTGATTCAGCCGGTGCAGCGTCTGAAGAGTGACTGCTGGAGCTGTGATGATGACACCGATATTACCTGATTGGCCGAGTTCACCGCATGACAACAACCCCTTGTCTTTCGTGTTTATTATTGGACAAATTCCGTCTCACAAACATCCAAACAAAACATTGAAACAAAATCTCTATCTTGTACACATCATGCTTATTCAAAGACTACAAATATTTTACTGCGGTAGGCCTAATCATCTTTTTTGTTAAGTAATTTGTTTATAGCTAGATTGTTTATTGCTAAGGCTAGATTGTTTGCATAGGTTTATTTTTGACATTTCCATACAGACTCCTTACTGTATACAGCTCCAGATATGATTTAAATGATCTAATTTTAATGAATAACCAAATATCAACTCAAGTCTTACAATCTTATAATATAACGTCATTGACCGTGTCATCATTGAGCGTGTCACCCCATAACGTTTTCTTAACAAATTGAGATAAATAATTATTCTATAAAAAAGTTCTAAAATTTAAAAATAATTTATACATTTATAAAATAGTTTTATCCTGTCAAGCCGTTATTTTTTTTTAGAAATTTAAAGGTAGCATTGATATATCTTGCTTTTTCTGTGAAATTTCCTCTGAAAGTGTAGCTCACTTAATGATAAATAAATAAAAAAATAAAAAAATAAATCATTAATCTTGCCAAGTGATCTGTCATCATGCAGCAAAATATGATTCCGGAGGTGTCCGACCTGACAGCCTCGTTTTCATGTCCACCCCCCGCCTGCGCTCGGCTAATCTCGTTGATTGCCGGCTGCAGCTGTGCTTCATGTCCAACGCACCTATAGGGTATATGTGGAGCTAGTGTTTCTTCTCATACTGAAACTTCTGGTGAACGGTTAATGTGATTTTTTTATTTTTTATTTATTTTATAATTTTTTTTTTCCATCGTAAACTGATCCTTTTACAGCATCGATGTTGTAATGCAATCAGTTAAATAGACTTTGGCATTCATTTAGTTGATTAAGCATAAAACAAGACAAAAAGCCGTTTACGCGCACACGGCCATCAGAATTCGCAGGCTAGCGCAGAAGCTCCATTGAATATACTAGGGTAAAATAAATGTTCATATTTTAAAGACATGGTGGGGAAAATGTAATTTAATGGAGTGCATCTTGTACAATCTGAGACCCACTTTATATATATCAGTCAGCCAGTGGAGATTGCTGATTTATAAAGAAAACAGACACCTTAAACCACAGGTGTCAAACTCAGTTCCTGGAGGGCCGGAGCTCTGCACAGTTTAGTTCCAACCCTAATTAAACACACCTGATCAAACTAATTGAGTCCTTCAGGCTTGTTTGAAACCTGCAGGTAAGTGTGTTGAAGCAGGGTTGGAACTAAACTGTGCAGGGCTGCGGCCCTCCAGGATCTGAGTTTGACACCCCTGCCTTAAACACACCGATTTTGCAATGGTATACAGTTCACCGGAAGCGCTTAACCCAGGTTAAGCTGCGGTCACACTAGAGTTTGTGCGTGCGAAATTCTGTTGTACGAAAAGGGCGGGATTAAACAGGATGATTAGACATAAAAAAGCGATTTCTCCATGTTTTACATTTCTGTTCAGAGAGGTCACGTTTTAATCCTCGATTGGTCTCACGCAGTCAAGTGATGCAATTTTGCAGGTCAGAGTTCACCAAGCTTGAAACTTGACGCATGACCCTTCGTTTCCGATCTGACGCATTCGCGTGCGTATAAATGGAAGTCTATGGGGAGAAAAGTGCAGTGTGACCGTGGCTTTACTGACAAATTAAAAGTCCTTCAACATACTTCGGCATATACCCTATTGTGTTGTGTGCCATGTGTTTGTTGTCATGTGTTGTGTTCCATGTGCTTTATGTTATTGTCAAGTGATTCTTTTGTTCTGTTTTCCCGCCATTACTTAGTTTCATTAGGTCCACCTGTGGCTCTCCTGTTTGTTATCAGTTCAATCATGTCTTGTTATTTATACCCCTGAGTTTGTTTAGTTCATTGTCCGCTATTGTATCGTCACCATTCCGTGTCCTGCCAGTTTCTGTTGTAAGTGTGATTTGTAAATAAGTAGATGTGATTTTGATAATTTGATTCGTGCTTTTGTGAGTGAGTGAACCATGACAGGCAGTTTATTTATTATACGACGTTATGCAAGATCAAATCACTGTACAATTTAAGGTTTTCAGTCATTGTTTTATAAGGTGGTTATTTTATTTATTTAGTATTTATGGCAGCATGTTGCTATTCTGAGTTTTCTTATCAAAAGCCAATCAAGTTTAGGTTTACTGTACTTTATTCAGTACCAGAAAATAACACATAACAGCTTCATTTATTTTTTTTAATTATTAGAATTTACAGGAGTGACAATTTAGGAACACATATATGGATAAGCTATTTAATTTATTCATTCACATGAATTTAGCTTAATGAATAAAACAAACAATGACTAGAGTTGTACATAAAAGTGCCAAAATGTACATGCATACATACACTACTTATTTAAATATTAAAACAGACATTTGTGCATGAATCTTTCACACTGAGGTTAGATGTTACAGGTAAACTAAAGCAGATGAAATAAAGTGAATTATGTGCAAGTGTGCTGAAGATCTCGACTCCTTAAACAGCCTAAACCTTGGCAGCTTCAGAATCTCTATGTCTGGAGTACTTTCATAAATCTATAAAAAAAAAAAACATACACTAATCAGGTTAAAATTTAGGGTTAAAAATATGATTTAAAACCATAATATAACATTATTTCAGACATACCCTCCCCACCAGGCATTCTCATCACAAATGTAAGAACAGACAAATGTTCAATGTTATAATAACTAAGAGTTTTGTCGTCTTCCAATTGTGTAGACTCCAGAACCACCCGTAACCTCTCTGGTTCTGACACCACAAAGAAACAAAACAAGAATAATAAATAAGAGTGACAAGTGTGACAAATCATTTCTGCCGTAGTGTAATATAATAAAAAAAAGTTCATGACATTTTTCAGTACATGAAATCTTTGATCAGTAAATCCTACCGTTCATTCCAGGAATTGAAGATAAGAATTTTTCCTTAATCTCACGAATGGTGGTATTATTAAATTCTTCACTTGACTCCGCCACCATGATTGCTTTTTCCCCTTTTGAACCAAATTGAATCAAAACCTGAAAGACCATCCTGATCTGGCACTTGTTGAAAATCTGCAATGTCAATAAATACAGGTTGGCGTTTCCTCTTGGTGCTCGAGTGAACTGTAGTATTATAAATGATGATTACTTTCGGTTTTAGTGTCATCTGGGCGTTGGTATGATATCCTTTATCACTGGCATTCCCGTCAAATGTTTGTTTGTTTGTTAAAGAACACCAGGTGCATTCAAATAAGCTGATACAAAACACAGTGAAACAATTATGGTATAAAAGTACACCTATTAGTAAATAATAAATATAATTTATTCTGCTGGATTGTGAAGTAGCCTATAAAGATTAATCATTAAAGACCACTATGTAGGCTAAAAATTTTACAATAACACACTGGGTTAAATATCTGTTGATCTCAATGCTTTTCAGAATATTCATGAAATATTAAATAATCCATGTGCATTTAATATGACATGAAGCAGAAGATGTAATGTTCCATAAGCTGTTTGTGTGGGCAGCTTGTTAAATTCTAAATAAATGGAATAATCTTTTTCGATTTTAAGGCAGTGGGGTAACAAAATTTACTTTTGTCACATCGAATTATTGTCACAGCAAATCACTACATGCCTCCCTAGTCTAGGATTGGGAAGGAGTAACAAAGAAAGCGCTGGAGTTTTTTTTTTCTTCTACTTTTACACACACACACACACACACACATTCACACAAAGTGGGATGAAATTTAACGCAAGGAAAATTTCAGGAGTGGTCAGGGCCAACATACTAACTTCATTAAGCAAATCTATTTAATCTAATAAAAGAAAATACAAAACAATACACCAACTTCCTTTGTCTTTAAGGGAAAACATTTTTAGCAATCACCTCCTAGCTTTCCACAAGCAAAGAAAAATAAATACAGAACAAATAAAGTGTTCAAAATGTTGTGTTAAGCCACTTTTTTATATTAATTAGATCCTCTCAAAAAAAGGACTAAAGACGTTTCAGACATTTTGTCATCATGATTTAACCCCGAACACAAGAAAACCCAGCATAAGTTCATCTTGCTCCAAGCCACAGATATTTGACTGAATAGAATATGCATATTTGATGTGCTGTATGGAGAGGGCTCTGAGCTCAGAAAGACACCCTAACTCGTGTTATTGCCCTTATCAGGATAGACCGTGAAATGGTCTGAGCGCAGTATCTAGCCCAGCACCAGAACGCTCTCCCCTCAGATTTAAGTAGGTATCGGGTTTAATAGTGTGGAGTTGAGGTGGTGGAGGGAAGCTGAAGTCAAGAGAAAATGGAGGTATGACATGTTTGACTATTTATAGTGGTTTGGTCTTGAGCTGATTGGATAATAGATGATTGTCAGTAATGAATTAGCCTCGTCAAAGACTGATCGTGCTTCTCCCGAAACATTACTTTGTAAAGACAGAGAAAAAAAAAAAAACAGGCAGCAGGTAACAAAGTTTTTTTTTATTTTTTAGTTTTTACAGTGCCTTATCTGTTTTAAATGTTAAAACATACACTCTTAAAAATAAAGGTACGTGAGCTGTCACTGGGGTGGTTCCTTTTCAAAAGCTACACATTTGTACTTGAAGGGTCCATATCGGTATCTCAAAAGTATATATCAGTACCTAAAAATTTTAGGAAGAACACTTTTGTACTTTTTAGGTACCAGTATGTACCCTTGTGGTATTAATATGGACCTTTTAGGTACAAATTTGTACCTTTTGAAAAGGCACCACCCCAGTGACAGCTCACATACCTTTATTTCTGAAAGTGTAGAGTGAAAACAACATAATTTAACTAGTTGGCTTATCAAAATCTTTTAAATGAATACACACTCTGCATGCATGCTAATCATTTCAATACAAATCCCAGATAGCAAAATCTATCTGGCCCACCTCTGGGCCATAACCTGCATATATTCTGGCCCACTACACGCCTGGGTCCTTGGCCCAAAACCAACATACATACATACATACATACATACATACATGCATACATAAGATATGCAATCAGCACAGAAAGTTATACGACTCAAACAATAATAGCAGATAAATGTTTATTAAAAATTACTGCAAGAAAAGGAAAATGTGATACAATATAAACAATAGCATATACAGTAGGTGCATTTGTGCTGTTTGTAATATTAACCATAATAAAGTTTAAGTTAGCCGACTTAATAATTTTATATCTTATAAAAATAACCATATTCATTTGATGATGACACTTTGTCTGTTTGTAGTAAATCTGCAAGTACACCTTTACACAGAAACAAGAATTCATTTCAAGTTTATCTAGCGCTTTTAACAATAATTATTGTTTCATAGCAGCTTGAGAAAAGATGCACATTATTACATTAGTCAAAATCAGAAAAGTGAAGTTGTGTGTAGGCTGGACCGTATATAAACATAGTTAACCTGCAGTTATATACTATAGTATAATGTTCTTCAAAAAAAGGTGATGTCTATGTGTACATTCATTTGATTTCATTTTCCATCAGCTTAGTCCCTTTTTTAATCAGGGGTCGCCACAGCGGAATGAACCACCAACTTATCCAGCATACACAGCGGATGCACTTTCAGCTGCAACCCAGTACTGGGAAACACCCATACAGTTTAGTTGATCAGTTTCCCTATAGTGCATGTGTTTGGACTGTGGGGGAAACCGGAGCACCCGGAGGAAACCCACACCAACACGGGGAGAACATGCAAACTCCACACAGAAACACCAACTGACCCATCTGAGACTCGAACCAGAGACCTGAGTGCTGTGAGGCCACAGTGCTGACCACTAAGCCACCGTATCACCCCTATGTGTACATGTTTACTATAATGTGGTCATTACTTCTTGACTACGATTCCTTACAGAAGCAACCATTTCAAACAATGAAATAAATGCAGATTTTTTTTTTCAAACTTTTTAATCAAATTTTGTTGTTGAGGCATTTAAACTATTTAATCAATTTAAAGCCTGACATCACACTCATAAACACAAGCTAAATTTTCAAAATGATACAGTTTCAAAGAAAGCCATATTTTACGTTTAACAGCAGTACGAACTAGTTTATCAGCAAGTTTAATAGGCTTTAACACACCTCATAATAACTTGTTCATTTGATTATTATGTAACAACAACTTCTTAACATTGACTTGACATTTCAGAGCTGCAAGGAATCGATGTCTGTCTTGGTGCTACACCGTCTGAACATTCTACAAAATGTGTACTTGTTTTCAAGCACTCAGTAGTGATTTTCAGACAACTAAAGCAGAATTCTACTCCACACGAATAACAGTCAATGTTCTTACAGTTCTCTGTTGAATGCTCAATAAGGGTGCCACAAGTTGGGCATGCCCGAATAGAAGGACACTGAACATTTTTAACAGATGTCAATGTGATAATTTTACAGTTCTTCAGCAACTGTATGTCTTTAGTACACCCTTCATTTTCGCACTGATCAGAGCGAGGTCTGGGCCCTTTCCAAGGTTTCAGGCACTGCCAGCAGAATTCATAGGTTCTCCCAATCCTTTCTGTGCAGACCAAGCATTCGACGCTCAGATTAAAAACATCAGTTCTCTCCACGAACGTGCCACAACCTGGACACTAATGGAGAGACGTGTAAGAAAGACAAGTTCATCGAACAGGATTGCTCTTTAGAAAACCCAAGTCAACACTTACGTCCTTAAAATCTGTGAAAGTCTTTATCTTTCTCTTTCCGAGGGTCTTCTCAAAATATTTCCGTTCATCCAGAGTCAGTTTAGCCAGTTCTCGGATCTCTTCATAAGGCCATTTCTCTTCACACACAGGACATCTTAGTTCATTTTTCCCCTGAATCGAAAGGTTGCATTTAGACAGTAATCTGGCATTAGAATCACTGATGATGGGTTTACTTACGCTTTCCAACTGCGCTCTACAACAGTCCGTCAGGGAATCTGCAGACGCAACATGACCGCATGATAACACGGCCCTTAAAACATCTGCATCATCATCAAATTCATCTGCAACATTTACAAACCCAAAACAGAGAGATTTTATAATGCTGCTGACATAATGAAACAACATTTTGTAACATTGCCTTTACTTTCAGGTAGCCCAAATAAACTCTTGTTGATGGTCACTTACCGATATCGCTGGGTTTTAATACTAGCTTGATATTTTTGTCGTAATAAGAGTATTGCTTATCAATTTGAGCCATTCTTGAGAACAGACTTGAGTGTGTGATTACGACCAAGACACTAGCATGACTATAGGTTTACTTTTATAGGCTCAGGCTGTGATGTTGGTTAGGGGTGCGGCTTTCTGGTTAGTTTAATCTTTTACCTGTTTCAGGAAAAGTATTTATTACTTTAACATGCGTCAATAAATAGATGTACTCCGCTTATCAATCTTAGCTGATTTATTTCTATTTCATGCGCCGAATTGTCAAAATGTACATTCAGTTAATTTCATCCTTATTTTCTGTAGCGCTTTTACATGTTGTGTCAAAGCAAATTAACATAGAAGAACTTAAACTGAAACTGCTTCAGTCTAGTTTTTTCAGTTAAGTGTAATGTAAATGTCACTGCTGAAAGCTCAGACACAGAAGAGTAATAGATTGAAGAGGAGTAATATGTTATTTAAAGCTGTTAAAGAAAAATGTAAAGTAGGGTCCTTGTATAGTCGTTATTTCTTTAGGCTACAGAAAAATAAATATTTGGGGGAGGATGTTGAAAGTTGTGCTAAAAGCACAATCATTGTCATGAAATAATAGTATTACTTTGGTAATATGTCACCTACAGAAAATTATATTTAGAACAATAGTTACATTTTATGCAGGAGAACAAGGACCAGCAAATATTTTGAGAACATATTTTGAGGTTGCAGCATGTGACAGGTTTGTGGATATAATTATATATAATTATTAATATAATATAACACTTTATAATAAAACTGTATAAATTAAGTTATAAAAAAGTAAATGCATAAAGTTCATGTCCTAAGGCTGCCCTCAAGTGGTCAGTAGATTAAGGACATTTAGCATCAGGTTAAAATCTGTATTAAAAATGGGCAACACTTTAACTAACATTAACTGATGCCTATTATTTTAATGTATTTATTATCATGAACAAACAATTAGTAATACATTTACTACAGTGTTTATTAGATTTTGTTAATGTTAGTTAAGGTTATTTAAGTTGATTAACGTTCATGTTAACTCGCTGTGCATTAATGTCAACAAGCACAAGTTTGGATGCATTTTAAAGCATAAAAAATGCTGTACATGAACGTTCATACTTAATGTTAGTAAATACATTAACTAATTGGCCTTAATTAAAGTGTTACCAAAAAATCTTAATACGATGAGCTAAAATATGTGTAAAAAATGAATTAAAGTACATAAAATAAGCAAACTGTGCAACCAATTATCACTGTCCAGTTCAAAAAATAAAAATAAAGTCATTAATTTATTCTTAAAATAATTATAAATGAACACTTTAGTTTATATATATATATGCCATAGGCTATATGAGTAAATAAGAAATCATTCATATATTATTTTCTGTTACTGCCCCTTAGTGTTTTTGTAAAATCTTTCTCACCTAAGGCCAATAAAATCATAACAAAATCAGTCTTAAACTTTGTCATTTAGAATTTAGACCCTTGCACAGAAACTGAAGGTAGGTGTGGTCATCATTACATATAATACATACAACCTTGACTATTTTTGGGAGGAGCCACTGTGAACATTATAAACAAGACAGCAGTAAAGTACAGAGGTCATTAGTGTCTTTAGCTTAATGATCGTGGTGGACGTGTCCAGATTGAAGCCAGCTTTCATCTCACATTTCAAAACATAAAAGGTCTTCATTTACTGCAAGATGTTCACAAATAAAAAAGGTAAGGGCATAGGCTCTATACTAAAAAAATATTGTTGCTTTATGGGTGCATTGTGCTTTATCTTATTGTTTTTCAGATACAGTACATTTGCAGTAAATAATATAACCATGTTTGTGTAACTGTGGAATAGGCTAGAACAGAGTTTATTTAATAATTTCACTGTGCTCTTGTGGTTTGTTTTTGTCATTTAAATTTAGAAAGTTAGGGTTCTGTACAAATGTAAATTCAAAATCAATAATCCCCCCCCCCCTGCATTTCTAAGTTGAGCAGGGCATGATTGACTGCCAGCTGTATTGCTGTTCGGTTTTCATTTAATTTTTCATTTGACCCAAGTAGGGAATTTATAGACTATTATTGAACAATCATTGGAACATTTTTCATTTTATTTTGTATTTATTATTTGTGATAAAATGCATGTAAGAAGTTGCTTTAGAAAATGGGATCATGCACCAACCACAAAAAATAAAAAATAAGAGTCAACATCCAGTGCAGTTAAATCACTTTGTTTAGTGCACAATGGTGATATTGAGGACCTATTAACAATTTTTGTTTCCCTGAACATTGCTGGGTCATCACAGTTCTGGAGGGTTTCACTGTTCATTCCAATTGCTAAAATATTATATATGGAGTCATATACTCAAGCTTCGCTCAAGCAATTGTCTGCAATTCTACTTTAAGCACCTATAGACTGAGGCATTGGCAAAACAGCTGGAAAAAAATGTTTAAATAACACAAGGTTATGTAATATGCATAATATGCGTAATATACGTTTTCATGCACAAACAAGCTAGCCATTGACTTTTTTTTTTTACATTTATCCCTATTTTAATATATTCCCCAGTCCTCAAGCATATTTTGTTATTTTGTTTGTATTTGTGTTTGTTTTTGTTTTTTAATCAATCATTTAATTCAGATGTTTGTTTTCATTTTTGTTCCTTTTTTCTGTCCTTTTAAATTATTTAATATAACAACTTTAATTATTCCTGTGAAATCCTCCAATTGTATTCTTATGATGCACACAGGGCTTTAACCACAGGTTCATTGGAGATATGTGTCCAGAGCTACATTTTTGAGAACTGACAAATATGTGCCCGGGGCTATGCATGCTTGCAGTTTTTGTTTTTATAAATCCACTAGAGGGTGCTATGTGTCATTTCTCGCAAATCCACCAGAGGGTGCTGTCTAAATTTCTGCTCAATGTCTTTCTTGTGCGCTTCTTTGACAGAAGCTGGTAGGCTTGTCATGCATAATATATTTTTTGCACGTGTTACAATGTTTTTGGGAACGCAGCCCAGGAAAGTTATTTATTTATTTTAATTACAAAAAAATACTACCTACAATACTTGAAGCAGCTAGCCAATTTATTCAGCTTTGCTGCTTGCAGACAAGCCTGCAAATCTAGGGAATAAAAACAAAAAAAAAAACAAAAAAAAAAGCTGGAGAAAATGACAAAAATACACCAAAAAAAAAAATCATATGGGGAAAACAAATCTGTGAAAGACTGTGAAAAAGTAAACTCAGTAACTCAGCTAATCATTATTTTATTAATGTGAATTTCTGTCTTTTACCTTTTGTTGTGGTACAGGATGGGTGTAATAGGGCTATATTTATATTTATATCTGTCCTAACAATATATTTCTCATTGAAGAGTACTGTGGCTTACAAAATCAAGGAGCAACCTGCTACCTGAACGCCATCCTGCAAACGCTCTACATGACGCAAGAGTACAGAGATCTTATTAAGAGGTGAAGAAATCATTTCCACTGCTTCTGTTTTATTATAATATATCGAATATTGTTCATAAATGTGATGCATTTTACTTATGTGTAAAGACACAAGCCCGCTGATCAATTCACGGCCAAGTTGAAGGAGCTCTTTGATGAACTGGACAAAACAAAAGGCCCAGTCTCTACATTTGGAATCACAGGGATCCTTGGAGTTGATGGTTTGTTTAATATATGTGTGTATATATATATATATATATATATATATATATATATATATATATATATATATATATATATATATATATATATATATATATATATATATATATATATATATATTTTTTTTTTTTTTTTTTTTTTTTTTTAGTTGTGCATTTTCAGAAATGTTTTTTTTATTTTTGTTTTTTTCTTTTGATTTGGATTAGGATGTGAGATCAATTTATTGATATGTTTGTTTTTATGCTTCCTCCCAATGAATAAGTTGGTAAACAGTCAGATGCAACAGAATATCTAGAGTTGATTCTTAATAAGACTCCTGAATCATCCAAGGTAAATGTTTTTGTTTATTTAAGTTTTTGAATCTGTAAAGCTGCATAATATTTTTATGTATTTATTTATGATGTAATAGCTATAAAGTTACAAACAGACAGACGCATACATTTCTTTTACATTAAATGTATCTGTCTTTTATTTTGTGTTCTTCACTCTTTGTAGATTTTCATGGGCAAAATGAGGAAAACCCGAACATGCAATTTGTGCAAGGAGAAAAACCCATTCACAACCAAATTTTTAATCATACACGTCCCATTTGAAGAATCACAGAATGTGGTAATAAAACAGTGTATTGTTGAAAAATAATTTACTTGTGTTAGAGATGATGTACCCAAATTCATCACTTCAGTGTTAAAGTGTAACAAGTGTAACTTTTAGTGTTCAGTAAAAGTACTCGTCAATCAATCAATCAATCAATCAATCGTTTGTGGTATGGTTAAAAAGTCAAATATGAGGATCTTATTTTACCATCTCATGTTGCTAGTGTAGTGACATGGATTCTGGTCAGCGTTTCACCTGTTGTGTTCATGTTAGGAGGATGCTTTAGAGGCATATATGAAACCTCGTGAACTCTGTGATCTGTACTGTCGGTCTTGTAAAAACATGGCACGAATGACCACAGCAAGTATCTTTTTTTTTGTTAAACATCATCAGTGTAGATGCAGCTTATTATCAATAGTAGTTTATTATTATTAATAAATATAAATGCAAAATGTTTGTTTCATCAGGAAAGCGAAATTGAGTCATTTCCAGAAATTCTGATTGTACAGTTACATAGGAGATGTGATGTGACAAACAGCTCATATGAGTTAAGTGTGAACATTTATCCACATATTAAGGTAATGAAATTTCATGAGTCTTTTTCTGTTCACTAACGTGCTGTATTTAAAAAAAAAAAATACAGGCCCTAAAAAATTTATTGTTCATTGTTTATGTTAGCAAATACATTAACACAACCTTATTGTAAAGTGTTACCAAAATACAATAGAGATGGTTATGTCTTTTCAGTTTTCCAGCCAGAAATATGAGCTGTATGCTGTGGTAAATCGTTATGGCACATTTAACTCTGGACACTATAATGCAGAAATCAAATCTGAAAATCAAAACTGGTATAGATTTGATGACAGCTATGTTTTACAGGTATGGACACACACACACACACACACACACACACACACACACACACACACACACACACACACACACACACACACACACATATATATATATATATATATTGTGTGTGTATATTATATAAATTGTTTATTTATTTCATTTGAATATACTTCACGATTCTGTTTCAAGTTTGTTGTTGATTCCTTTTAATTATATGTTACAGACAGAAAGTTAGATAAATGTTTGAACTTGTACCTGTATTCACAAAACATCCTAGGGCTAAATTAGCTCCTAACTTGCTGATTTTAAGAGAAAAAATCAAACAATTTCATAATGTTTTTAAATCAGTGAAAAGTTAACAGTAGTGAAGAGACTCCTGCATCACTAAAACCAAACCACAAACCATCCTAAAATATCTGTTTGCAGCAATCTGCCTTGGAAGGAAACCTTTTCAAAACATTTGACCACAGTGAGCTTTTACTAGGTTATTGCATTAATCACAGATTTATTTACACAAATAAATGTTCTACACATTTTGCCTAATTAATTTATTTTCCTACGGCTTAGTCTCTATTTCAGAGGTTGCCACAGCGGAATGAATCTCCAACTATTCCAGCATATGTTTTACACAGCGGATGCCCTTCCAACTGCAACCCAGTACTGGGAAAGACCCACACACGCGCACACACACACACACACACACACACACACACACACACACACACACACACACACACACACACTCATACACTATGGCCAGTTTAGTTGATCAATTCCCCTATAGCGCATGTGTTTGGACTGTGGGGGAAACCGGAGCACCCGGAGGAAACCCACACCAACACGGGGAGAACATGCAAACTCCACACAGAAACACCAACTGACCCTGTGAGGCCACAGTGCTAACCACTGAGCCACCGTGCCGCCCCTCTTTTATTTATTTTTTAAATATATGTAACAAATATATTAAAAATATATTTACTTGGATACTTTCTAAGAAAATACATAAACTCATAACTTTAAAAGAAAATCATCTTTATTTTAACTTTTTAGAATGCATTTCAGTAACACTTTGGGCCCTAGCTAGCACCTGCCGCAATAAGGTGCAAGACCTGTTATTTTCAGACCAGCGCAACCTTAATTTTACCATTTTCAGCCATGTTGTTTAAAGAGTAAATCCATTTGTGCCACTTTGTGGACTCATGGGTGTGCTGGTCTGAACAGGAGGTGTGTGTGAAGGCACATTGTTGGCACGTTGCTATTTTAAGTAACTAAAATAGACTGGGCAATAGACCAGCTGAGAGCAGGTCTAAGGCCCCGTTAACACTAATGCGTTTTCGTTTTAAAACGCACAAGTTTTGCTACGGTTACGCCATCCGTCCACACTACGCCGGAGTTTTCGAGCCCCGAAAACGGAGCGTTTTGGAAACGCTGAAGAGCGCGTTTTAATTCTGATACGCTGCTGCTCCGTCTCAGTGTGGATGGGGAAAAACGGAGACATCTGAAAACGGAGGCGTGGCTGCTGACATTCACTACCTGATTGGGGCTTTTGGGTCATTGCGTATCCTTCCCTTATTTGTCAAGCCCCTATCACATGACTATAACGCTACCGGAAGACGGCAGACCAGCCTTCACTGTAACAACAACATGGACACAGAAATGGGAGCGTTGTTTGCACTATTGTCTGTTTTAGGCGCCATTGTGCAGTTAAACTCTGCCTTTTTTACTACAGCAGCTGCATATATTCACAAGAGGCAAGCTATTGTTCCAGCACTCGCTAATCGCTCGCGTTCATCGTTCAACCAGCGTTTGTTGACTAACAATAACCAAATGCCGAGCGAGACACATGTTTCCTGTTTATACTTGAATGCGCATGCCCAGAGTGCGCGGATGGTCACGTGATATACGTTTATGGTGGAGTAGTGTGTACGGAGATAAGTTTAGAAACGCTAGATGAAACGCTAGTGTGGACGCGGATCGTTTTTGATAAAAAAAGCCGTTTTAAAACGAAAACGCATTAGTGTAAACGGGGCCTAAAGTCCAGCGCAGAGCGTGTTAGTTGTGCGCCTCGCTTACACACTGCTGAATACATACAGGATGTAGAGCAATACTTAAATATCTGTACAAATGAAAAAGAATTAAAGGAATAAAATATTACAAAAAGTATTTTCTACATCAATATAAACACCACTGCCTTCATGCCTTCACCTCGGGGGCTTTTTCAGTTTATTCATGACAGTTTGCTTTTGTATAATGTTATTATCAGTATTATTTATTATCTGCATATTTATATTTGTTTTATTAAAAACAAGCCTAGATTTGTCCAGCTGTCAGCTTTTAGACCATATGGGGCAAAGCATGTGTGTTTGGATATAACTCAGTTGTTTGACCACACTTCATTATTATTGTTCATTAATTGATTAATTGGAACTGAATTTAGAAATAGTTTTGACACTAATCTTTGCTCTTAACAAATTAAATTAATTATGTAGGCTGATGGATGTCTGTGCGTACAACACCATTTCCTTATCCATGAAAGAGAGAAAGTAAAGAGGCTGAATGGAGGAGGCTCGTTCTTTTGCAGATGCTCTGTTTAACTGTTTTCTCACTAGTGAAGTGTTCAGTTTTACACTTACAAAGTCTACCATGTAAATAGCAAATGCGCAATGGGGCAATGCAGCTGACTCTTAAAGGGAATGAGAGACGAAACTCTGATTTTTTTTATTCTCAAAACACCTAGAACTCATTAAGAGAATAGGATTCAGAAAAAGGAAAAGTGGATTCAGGCACGCCCTTAATGCTTTTGCCCCCTGCGCTTTAGACTTTGTGCCTAGATCATTAAAATAGTGCCCTTTATTTTGGTGGTCCATTTGAGTATTAGTAGACTGTCTGCTTAATATCTGCTGATGCTGCTCCTTCAACACATTTAACTGACTATAAGAACTTATAAGTACATGTCAACTTACACTAACCACAACCCTAACAGTCTACTTATAATTTAATAAGAATAAGTTGGCATGTAGATGCAATGTAACTTAAATTCAACAAACAGACCATGAAAATAAAGTGTGACCTGCATTTCTTCACTCAGCCTGCATTTAAAAATCTTTATTTGAATGTGACTGGTTTTATTTTAAAACGGCTCTACAGAGTATCTCTGAATCACTCTCCCAGAGACTCCTTCCCTATCAGCCAATCACTGCATATTTTGCATATTTAATGAGCATGATGGCATCACCATAGGAACCAGCTCAGCCATGCCCTCACTCTATTTCTCTCTATAATCCTCAGTAAAGTTCATTTGAGCAGCTTTATGAACAGCTTTAAGAGCTATTTACTGCTCTTGCTGCTATTTACTTATTCAGGAGAACACCCAGTGCTGGGACGAGATGTTTTGTGAATACAGACCCAGTTCAGTATGAATTGTGAAATTCCCATCACACTAGAGTATAACATCTTACATTTCTGGAAATTTTTTGTCAAAGTGTGAGATGCATCAAAGTTCTTCAAACGCCTGTCTACTTCTGTACAAACGCAGTGAGTATCACTTTGTATTATTAAAGATAATTGTGAGTGATCAAATGTGGAATAACTGATTCTGCCCTGTTGAATTGTTAGAGATTAATACACACCTGAGGTGATGTAATGAGTTGCTGTTACTCCTCAGGTGTGCATTATTGCTCTCATTCTCTGGCCTCCAGCACCGCTGCTGAATCCACTGTTGAGATGCTCTCTCTGTCCATGTTATTTATGCTGCATGTGCACGGCTTTTAGGTATAAGTAATACAACTTTACAACTTTACAAAACAGGGGAAAATTCAGCAAGTGAAATGGAGGAAAATGAGATGGAGAAGACTGGAAAACATAAAAAGTAAAAGTGCTCATTTTATATGCAATATTTTCTGTTATGATTTGTAGTATCTTTTTTTTTTTTTTTATTGGGTTAAGTGAAAAATTATTGTTTCTGGCTATAACCAGACTAAATCTAGCTATATTCAATTTGCCTAAGAGCAGAAAACAAACTCTCTAAGAAAAACTTAAAATATTAGTCATGAATAATTGGTAATTGGTAATGAGTTGCAATTCTGTCTGGAGCATAAAGACTATTTTAATTAGTGTTGTCCTTAACAGCAGTTGTTTTAGGACACCATGCTGCCCATGTGTCATTTAACATAATATTATAAATATTATTATTTATTCACAGAAATAAGCTTGAGACCTTGGCTGATAAGACATTGACCGCTGAAGTTGCCACTGAACAGGTCTGTGGTCAATTTAATTTTTTTTACACAAATGGAATGAATGGGTCTCATTCATGAAACATCAATTAAAGGTTAAAGAAACCCTGGAGTACTTTATTCGAGATGTTAACAGATTTGTGTGTGTTGAGCATCAGTTAATACAATGTTAGCACCTGTCAGCTTTAATTGTGGGGAAAACTGGATAATTTTGAGCTTTTGTCAGCTAATTTCTTTTTCTAGGTTTAAAATAATTTTGGGACAGGATCAAAATCGATGACGTGGCACAAAACTGCAAGTGAAGTGATGACGCGTCGGTTTCTCATTATTATTCATAGCGGAGTTTTCTTATCCTATGAGAATAGCCTGCTTCTTAATTATTCATGAGCGCATGCTTTCCGAAGGCAAAGCAGACCTGCCAAACTGGGTGAGACCGCAGTCGTATGTGTTTGTTTCCATGATTTATGGGGTTTGTTGCATGTTTTTCCCCGTGATGCTGTCCGGGCCGATACAGCAAAGCTGTTGGTTTGCAGCAAGCATGTTTGTCGGGAGAGCTGTACGAGAATTGGAGAATGGCGGACTCTGTCTTTTATCAGTTGAGTTTGTTACCATTCAGACACATCGCCTATATCTGTGCTGCTGTGTGTATGTTTAAAATCCGCCAGATTACCGGCAGGGCTAATGCTTGGAATAGACAGCAAGAGACTGCATTGCTATCCAGTGTGTCAGCATTCAGACCCAGGGATTGAGGAGGAGAGAAGTCCTCCTCATTTATAGCGTTTATATAAACATGATCATCTTTTTAATGATAGAACAATTTGTGGTTATGTGTATATAAATTACGAATGACAGATAACTTGCATTACATTAAATTACTTGCTATTTATTTCTTAACATTTTAATTTTGTAAACTATAAAATCACGTGTCTCCTCATGGTTTGTGTCTCATTTCGCTCCATTCTTTTATCCCTGCAAGGTTGGCCACGCCCACTCCCCCCTCTGCCCGCAGAGCTCCACGCCCATCTCGGAGCATTTTAAAAAAAATTCTGAGGTAGACTTGAACTGAAAATGGGGGGTTTCATGGCTCTTTAAGTAAAGTCTAAGCAATTTGCATGTAAAACAGAACTTCCAGAAAACATCAGATTTGACAGTCACATGAGCATGTTAATGAGTTCCAATCATTCATAAATAATCCCCACCAATAAATTCCATCTAATTTACATGTCCAAGATCACAGTGGAATATTCTGGACCCCATTTTAAAGTTTTGCTCCAGTATATTTAATGAATGCATAAAAAACATATATAATGACATATGCCATATGCCTAACAATAAATATTAATGTATGTCCTCCAGAGCTTTTTTTAGTCGGGTTTTAAATGTAGTAGGAACAAAATACAAACACTTTCATAAATGTGAAAATTCAAGGCAGAACGGCTTTAAGAAGGATTTACACACAATTCCTTCTGCTGGTGTTTCATGAATGTGGCACAGTATGTTTTACAGTCATCTACCTATTATTGTTTTACATAAGTTTACATAAATTTACAAGTTTTTTTCTGTTTATTAAAATATATGCACTATATGAATGAAATCTTAGTTAATTCAAATAACGTTTGTATTTTAGATAAATGATCATTTTGGTTAACAATGTTTCACAAAAACATCTTCCAGAGTGTTAAATCTGGCAGCCTCACTGGAGAAGATCCAGAAGACATCTTAATGCAAGGTAATAAAATGCACTCGCAAGATTTGCTTTATTTTGAGAGTGAAACTGGCTTTAGTTAAGTCAAATTGGCTTCAGTTTATTGCAAAAGAATTCATTCCTGTAGCAACCGTACAGCTGTTTTTCCATATATATATATATATATATATATATATATATATATATATATATATATATATATATATATATATATATATATATATATATATATATATATATAATTTATTTATTTATTTTTTTATTTATATATTTATTTCTTTTTTGAAACCACGTCATTTTCTACCACACATTCCTGTTTATTTAGTTCAGGTTACATTGGAACAGAAATGTGCAATATTCACATACTGAACAAATGAAAATGTTTCCAGTAATAACGTTTGGTTGTGTTTTATGTGACAGCATAACCTATTGTGAGAAAATGCATTTCTGCCTCAAGAAATGTGAAATAAATATTACTTGATAAGGTGGCAAAACCGTATCAATTAACATTTATTTTCTTAGAATGGGTTATGCTGTGACTGATTAAAAAGCTGTCACTGATTATATTACCTATATTATAACTTAGTTATAGACAAGAAATCTTGGTTTTCACTATAGTTCACAGAAAATGGGATTTCATACATCTTCATATTTTGGCTATTTGAATTTGATTTCATATATATCTTTCCTCTCTAGATATGTCCACCATGATGAAACTGGCACTGAAGAATAAATATCAAGAGGTGCAAAAAGAAATTCATATGAGCAGTCAAAGATGTGTCGCCAACAAAGATTTATTATATATCCAAATGTCAAGTGATAAAATCCCTACTGGGTCACAATACATAAAATACAGCAACATATTTAAAGTCTTCAGAAATGTCAGAACGGTGTTGACAGAGGGAGAAGACGATGCAGGAAAATTCCCCCCAGTGGTGAAGTTTATTTTGGACTGGACGGAGAAAACAGAAGATCAAGACTTCCAATACATCTTTTCAATACGCTTCCAGGAACTGAACACACTTGCAGAAAAGAATATTGAACTCAGTTTAACAGATCTTCTGCAAAACTTCTGTGAAAATAGCCTGACACCTAATGCCTCTGACAAGGTCTTGTTAATCTTGGATGGTTTACATGAAGCAAAGTTTCAGATGGATTTTGAGAAAAGCTCAAAGATAACAGATTTTTCACAGTCAGCATCAATTGATGTTCTGCTTGTTAACCTTATTAAAGGAACCCTGTTTCCAAAAGTCCTCATCTGGATAACTTCCCACCCAGCAACAGCCAACAAGATCCCTCCACACTATATTACTCTTCTGACACAAGTCTATGATAGTAACCAGAGCACAAGCAGTGTGCAGAACAACACACAAGCAAACGCATCAGTAAATGCACTCTCACAAAGTCCATGTGAGGATAGATCAAACTCTCACCTGAAAGAACTGGACCTGAGTGAAAACTCACTAGGAGATTTGGGAGTGCAGCATCTTGTAGATCTACTGGTGAAACTGGAGAACCTAAAGTGAGTATTTGTTTTCCTAGCAGGGACATCAGTTTCAGTGTAGCAGTGACAATACATATTGTAATTCTGAAAGATATGGCAGAGAGGAGATAAACTCGTAATGAATAGTATAGGGTCCAAAACAGAGCCATGGGACTCACCAGTGCTGATATTAGATCAGTTTAATCAGAAATTATGCTGGGGCAGAAAGGGCATGTGATGTGTGAAAATACAGTGGTGTGAAAAAGAGTTTGTTATTTTTTGCATGTTCGTCACAACTTAATGTTTCAACGAATTTCAACATCAGTCAAAGATAGTACCTTCAGATTTTAAATGAAGATTCTTACTATTAACGGAAAAACTAAATCTAAAAAACAAATCTCCCTATGTGAAAAAGTGTTCCCAAAATACTCTGACAAG
This sequence comes from Danio kyathit, assembly GCA_903798195.1. NCBI lineage: Eukaryota > Metazoa > Chordata > Actinopteri > Cypriniformes > Danionidae > Danio > Danio kyathit. The sequence continues at coordinate 690,448 of LR812543.1, forward strand.
ACAAAAGTTGTACTTTTTGGTAGGTGTGTGTCCCATTATGTGTGGCCTACCAACAGTGAATGTGATGGTGGTAGTGTGATGGCCTGAGGCTATTTTGCCGCTTCAGGATCTAAAAGATGTAAATGAAAGCACGAATTCTGCTGTGCACCACAACTTTCCTGAAGGAGAATGTCTGGCTGTCTGTTAGTGACCTCAAGCTGATATGAACTTGGGTTCTGCAGCAGGACAATGATCCAAACCACGCCCATAAGTGCACTTTGTACGGAAGTAACTGAAACTGCAATTCATAGAAATTCCACTAGGCCTGGCTCCATAATAGAGCAGATTTCTATTGAGTCCACTGTTACAATTGCAGACTTTACAGCAGACAAAAAAAAAAAAAAAAAGATGTTTACAGCCTGCTACAATAAATGATTTTGGTGTATATAGCTAAAATTACCCTTCATGACAACTGTGAGGGGTCATCGTCACATCATTCTGGCTGATCAGATACTGAACTCGGCATGTACATTGTATTTTTGTGTTGTTTTATGTGGCTTTACACAGTTGATTTCCTTTTGGATTTCCTACAATTATCAGATAATATAGCATGATGTGCACTTAATTGTGCTCACAAACTATTCACATGGCCTCCATTTCCCAGGTGAGGGAAATTATATACTTATACACCATCTCTATAAGTGTATCTGTTTTATTTAAGATCATTTATCATTTATAATGTTCTTTAGAGCTGTAATGCACTCCAGAATCTGACAGATTGATTAGCTGTAGGCTCCAGAACAGTAATCTGAAGCGTTGTCATACAGTGTTCTGCTGGAGTTCATCAATAGTCCTGCATTTACTAACACAGACTATATCTGAAGTGTTTGGAAGTGATTGGCGTTTCCTCCTGTATAAAAACATAATAAGAGCAATGTTTAGTGTCTCAGTGTGTTACAGCAGTGTTTTTAAAAGACTAAACACTTTATTGATATAGTGTACAGCCAAGCAGATGTGGTCAGAACACAAACGAGTCACATGTAATGAAGTATTAAGCATTTCCTCAAAAGAAAAACCCGCCTAAGCAAAATGCTTGCAGGCATCTGTAGCTACACACACTGCGCCTCTTTGCCCTTTTTTGGTTACCCCTGGTTAGCAGGATGACGTGCAAACAAAATGATGACGGTTGGCCACGCCTACTTGTAGCTTCATTTGTGCTCTTTAGAAACCTATGGGTGTCATCACGGATACTACGTCAATATCTTTTACAGTCTATGTATTATCATTGCAAGTTATCAAAATGCTTGATTGTACCTACTGTTGCAGAAACAGCTATTAGGTTTAAACATTGTTTTCACACTTTTTTTTTAGGGGGCAAACACTTTTTTCACACAAGGCTTTGTTGTTTTGGATTTTGTTTTCTCTTAATAATAAAAAATTATTTTAAAACTACATGATGTGTATGATGCAAAAAAAAAAAAAAAAGAAATCCAGTAAGGGGCAAACACTTTTTCACATCATTGTATGTTGCGTGATGATAGAGCATGGACACTGAGATTTACTGAGGTGTGCACTTTTCAACTTACTAGTTTTTGTTACTGTAATCATTTACAGTATAATTGGCATTAGATGCCATTTCCCTACATTGCTATTGTACCAAGGCTCATAATTATTGATGAGTCATTCAAAGAGCTCAACATTCCCATCACATGCTATGCCATGGATAGCGCACTTATGCTAATTAATTTTGCCCAGTAACTGAAAATAATCAATAATGTGCTTTACATTATTAATATTTTGTTTTATGTCATTTAAGTTCTTGTATGGTCTTTAGCATCTCTATTTAAATCATTTGAGCAAAAATGCATAACTATAGGCATTATCATTTCTGTGTGCCTGATTTTCAACTTATACCTAAACAGGTTGAGCTCTTGCTCCATTGAAGAGGAAGGCTGTGTTTTTTTGATAACAGCTCTGATGTCAAACCCATCTCATCTGAGACTGCTGGACCTCAGCAAGAATACACTTGAATATTCAGGAATAAAGTTGCTTTCAGATATGCTGAAACAGCCTCAGTGTAAACTGGAGAAACTGAGGTACTGTGTGTTCTGATGTTCTGTAGTTTTGGTCATCGCACTCATATAAGATATTGTTATAGTTCTGTCTGTCTGACATAAAATGGTTATTGATCAGTGTAAAACCAGACAACTAGACTTGTAAAAAACATTGTTTTAATAAAACTATTTGTGGTATGTTTAATTTACCATAAGATCAAGACTGTCCCAATCTGACTAACAAAATTCTTCTCACTCACAGTTTGAGATCTTGTCATATTACTGACAGTGGCTGTGCTGACCTGAGTTCAGCTCTGAAATCAAACCCATCTCATCTAAAAGAGCTGGACCTCAGTGGAAACTACATTGAAGATTCAGGAGTGAAGGAGATTTCAGCTCTACTGAAACATCCTCAGTGTAGACTGGAGAAACTGGGGTGAGTGTCTGGTATTTAATATTTATAAAAAAAAACAAGTGGATCCCTAACTATTTCATCAGCTGGATTAAAGCTGAACATTCCTGCATAGGTTAGTGATTATCTCGGTTTAATATCATTTCATAATATCATTTATCACACATAAAAGTGCAATTATCGCTGCCTCTTGGTTCGGCGTGCCCCTAAAATGCATCACAAGAGGTGAAATTACAGGAGTTTTCTGGAAGAAATAACAAAATGGGAGGGTGGCGGGAGATGGGGTCTGAGATACGGGAGACTCCTGGAAAAAAAGGGAGTGTTTGCATGTACGGTGTAAATGAGTGAGCACAAGTGATGGGTTTTTTCATTCATTCATTTATTTTCTTTTCGGCTTGGTCCCTTAATTAATCTGGGGTCACCACAGCGGAATGAACCGCCAACTTATCCAGAACATGTTTTATGCAGCGGATGCCCTTCCAGCCGCAACCCATCACTGGGAAAGTGATGGGTTTTTCATTTGCAAAACATTTTTGTCTAAGATAAAGCCACTCATTGTATTGTGACTGTAAAAAGTTTCTCTCACATGCAGGTTGAGCTCTTGTTCCATTAAAGAAGATGGTTGTGCTGCTCTGACAGCAGCCATGAGATTAAACTCTAACCTGAGAGAGCTGGACCTGAGTAAAAACAGCATTGGAAATTTTGGAATGAAAAAACTTGTAGATCTACTGCAACATTCAAAGTGTAAACTGGAGAAACTCTCGTGAGTAATTATTTTCTTGACTTATTTACTTGACGATTCCTTCTAGAACATGACATTTGTTCAGATCCATTTAAAGGAGATTTTGATTAACAGTATAGTGCACAGAATAAAATCTGTTGCTTAAAAAAAAAAACTTTTAAACATCTTTTCAAAAAGATTCTGTTTTGCTCCTGTAATCTGGAAAAATGTAAATTATGCTGCATTATAGGTTGAGTTCTTGCTGCATTGAAGAAGAAGGTTGTGCTGATCTGAGATCAGCTCTGATATCAAACCCGTCTTGTCTGAGAGAGCTAGACCTCAGTGGGAATTTTTTTGGAGATTCAGGAGTGAAACAGCTTGTAGATCTACTGAAACACCCTCAGTGTAAACTGGAGAAACTGAGGTGAGCCTTTTATATTCATACTGTGAAACAGATAGCTAAGTGTAGTATATTGAGATCTGTTTTATATTAACAAGAATGAATGGCCATCACTGCTTTTGCAGCGTTTCATTAAGTCCTAAACGTACTGAATTTAAAAAGATGAGACTTGCATGAGATGTTTCTCAGTTTAATGATATTAGCTTTTGTTCTTCCATATCTCATCCATTTAAAAAATCTGTTCTGACTCTCAATATGCAGAACACACGATTTCTGCTTTATGAATGAGTTCAGTAAAATCAACAGAACATTATCATCATTAAAGGATATTAAAACCACTGACGACGAGATCAAAACTGCTAAAATATGATTCAACAATGACTTTGTTTTTAGTCTGTGTCTTCCTAACACAGAGTTTCAGCAAACATAGAGCAGTCAACATGAGGGGTAAAGAATAAAATAGAATGTAAAGCAGCCTCTCTTTACCACAGTGCTGACTTCTGAAAACTCACATTTTCAATAAAACTACATTTAAATGTTAGCTCTTAATAAATTAGGGCTTGGGTAGAGTGAAATTGTAAACTGAACAGTGATAGATGTAAAGATAAATGAACTACACCACCTGCTTTATGCTTGTACTCTTATTTATTATATGAGTCAACGTCTTTGCAAAAAGCACTGGGAAAACGCTTGTTTAACACAATCATCTTATGTTGTTAAAACTGTCAACATCAGACTAAAAGTGAACTTTCTCCAATGATTTCAGGTTGCGCAATTGCTGCATTACAGAGAAGGGCTGTGCTGCTCTGGCCTCAATCAGCTCATCCAAGATAGAGGACATTAGTGCACAGATACACACTGACACAGATGAAGGAATGTGGAAACATTTTTGAACATTCAAAGTGTAAAACATTTGCAACTATTTTACATCTTTAAATAATGTTTGGATGGTATATTTAAATACATTGTTAAAGTACTGGTTATAATTCTTTTACTTTTTAATACTAATGCACAGTTGGGAATGGTGGTTGAAACTCATGAAACAAATTTATTTGAACAAAAAGTGGCCTGTCAATTATTGATGCCCTTTGCAAACTGTCTCAGTCAAGCCAAAAGCCACTCATTGAACAAAGCACAGAATACAGAATGTATACCTCTAATCATAATGACTGAAGAGTTTATGTGACTAAAGAGAAAACCTATATGAAAATTAATATGACTATAGAGTTTATTGTGTAGGTATTTATTTAAATTCAAAATGAATTACAACGTGTATTCACAATTGTGATTGTTATTATTGTTATGGAACTCCTCTCAACAATAATAATAAAAAATTATTTTGAAATTTAACATTGTATTTTTTTTTCTTGCAGTCTGTTGAGATTGTTGTGGAAATTATTTTATGTTCAGGAGCTCTGTGAACAATTAAGAAAAAATTCAACAATTGCCCAAATATGTCTTAAAGTACAGTCAAGCTGTGAAAGCATATAATGTACTGTGTATATATGCGCAGATTTTAATTTCAGCAGTACCTTTCAATGCTCAAACATTATTTTAAAATTCTTGCAGCTGATTTCTTGTTCTGGCGGGGTCACTTTTAGCTTAGAGCAGCATAATGAATAAAATTAATAAGCAAATAAGCATTTCATTAAAAAAAAAAATATATATATATATACATATATATAATGATTTCATGATTTTCCTATCTTCTGTAGTTAGATTGCCCTACGCCCTTTGTAGAGGTTGCGCACATCTTAACGAGACAATCATAGAGGTGCGCTTTCATTGCACTTTTTAAACATTAGTTGACAACCACAAAACACACTAGTAATGATTAACATTGTGGAGGCTGCACATTTATTTATTTATTTTATTTATTTATGCATGCTTGTTTGTATTTAGCCTATGAATGTATGCATGTATGTATGTTTGTGTGTATGTATGTTTGAATGCAATTATAATTTAAATGTATTATTATTTATTCATAGCTTTGTTTTTGTTTGTACATTTTTCATAAATTTTACAGTAGTTGCCTACAGAAAAAATACTAGGGGAGCGCGGGGCACAAAGTAACGAGGGGTTAAATGTAACACGGAGGTTAAATGTAACGGAAGCATGCCATGGTTAACCCTGAGCAAATACCTTAACTCAAAAAGTATTTGCTCAGGGTTAATCATGGCATGCTTCCGAGGTTTTCACCACAGTGTCAGCAGACGTCTTCCTGCCAATTATTGAAAATTTTTGGCGAAATTTGGATGAGAAACACAGGAGAAACCATTTTTGCAGCATAAAAGTATTTTTTATTACAGTAAATATTTTTTTTAAAAAAACAAAAACGGTGAAAGTATGTATGTAAAATCTTATATTGCTGTGATCACCGTCTTCTAGACTAAAAGATGAAACCCTTTTGAAAGATGTAATAAACACACAGTGACTGCTAGCCAGCTTTGAGTAAAACATGACACAGTGGGGCTAGTTGTAACAGGGTGTTACAATTAAGCCACACACTGTTGGAGACCAACTAAACTAACAAAATAATTGTTGAATTTTAAATGTAATGTTTGGAACTTTTTAAATAAAAATGTTTTTAATAGAAAATATTGTTTTAATAGAAAAAAAATATTTTAATGCTTATAATGCAAATAAATGCATTGTATAATAATGGATAAATGCATAACAATGCAAATAGATTCAAATGTGTTTATCCAATAAACAAATAAATAAATGAACATACAGTGCTATGTAGAATAAAAAAAGAAATGAGCCAAGTACTGAGGAAATATAGCTACTATTTAAAGTAAACTGGATATCGATTATTTGTGTGAAATCTGCCTTCATAAGCATGTGTTACAACTAACCCCCTGCCCTGACTGTTACAGCTTACCCCGCAGGTGGGGTAAATAGTAACATTTTTACTCCTGGCACTTTTGGCAATACTGCACAGAAACCACAGGTCCGGCGATCATAATTCCAGTGCTCATTTGTAGGAGAGGCTTGTGTGTTGTTAGTAAAAAAAAATTAGGGTTTGTCTAACCCCATTACTTTGTTCATTATTTGACCAAAACCAAAAAGTCTTACTTTGTGCCCCGCTCTCCCCTATACTTGCATTTATTAGTAAAGTCTGAGCCTCAGTTGTCATTTTGTGACCCCAAACAATTTCCTTGAATTTTACTCATTTAAAATTTTTTACATTTATTTTAATGCCTTAAACTTATTATTTTTTTTTTTTGAGAATTTCGATTTGGACCTAAATTAATTTGCTATATCTAACTACTCTTTATATTTTGTTTGTTTTTATTTGATCATTTTATTACTGTAACTGTTTTTCTGCTATTGCCCTTGTGTGTTCACTGTTATACAAATTATACAACAACAAAAATCCCTGCTCAAAGGATCATGTGTGCCTGAAGTCTCCATTAGTTGAACCCTTCAGTTTTGAGCACTTCAGTTTGGAACAACACTTCAGTATGGCAGTCATTTATGTTTTCACTCCCTTCAGAGGGCGATAGATCCCGTTCGAAGTGAAAGTGAAAGTGCACAATCGCCTCGTGTTAGCTTGAGCTGGAAGCTGTATTAAAATTCAGCGACCAAACGATTTATTATTATTCTCTGTTTATAGTCATTTTTTACTAAAGCGAACTCAGAATGGTTTTACAGGTTCTCATTAACTTTAACGATAAGAAGAATAAACCACTAGAAGTGGCGGATACACAAGATAAGTTTAATAAAACCACTGTCAGAGAACTGAAGGAGATATTCAAAGATAAAATTCCTGGAGCACCAGGTAGGAGAAATATATCTTCCTCTAGTGATGAAACACAAAGATCTGTGGTGACTTTAAAGCAGCCGGATTGAAACTGAAGTTAAAGTGCAGAGAATAATCTGAAAACAAGATTTGATTAAGAGATCTTTTGTAAATCTTTGTCCAAATATATTTATAATATGCTAATAGTCTTCTCTGTTATCAGATCCAGATGACGTAAGGGTGATTTTTGGAAAAGACTCACTGGAGGACGACCGAACACTGGCTTTTTATAAAATAACACATTTATCTGTTCTTTTCTTTGTGATAAAAATGCCTGGTGGAGGAGGTATGACATGCTTTCATGTGATTACATATTGTCTAGACATTAAAACTTTACTCATTTTTTTCCACAGTTTGTTAATATTTCACAGTTTATTATTTCTGCTGGAATACAGTAAACTTAAACATATAAGCAGACTGATGCTTCTGACAATTTAGGTTACAGCATGTGAAGTGAACCTCAAATGAATAAGAGTTAATATTTTGCACATTGCTGAATGAATGTAAACATCCCCACGTCATATACACACAATATCATCACAACTGACCTGGGTAGGTTTGCAGCAACTGTGTGTAAATTCTTTTTTAAACTGGAACCAGTGGAACGTAAAGTCCACACTAGGGGCTTAGTAAGTACTGGCTAGTTTGTAACTCAATTTGTTCTAACTTTGGTTGCATCACATGTTCTTAAGGCAAACTGTAGTTAGTAGGTTGTAAGCTCTGCGTAAAGTAATGCGTAGTCACACTGGATGACCTAATATTCAATAAGAAGCATATAAATCATTAAACTGCTTTAACATTCCTCATTTATTTATATCATTTATAGCATTATAGCACATATAGCTTTTTTATTTATATATAATGCATCTAAATAAAACTATACATAACTGTCCAATGAAAATGAAATAAATGTAATTTTTATAGTGGGCCAACATTACATTACAGTCAGTCACTAATGACAGATAAAGCACATACCTGCATCACGAAATACACATGAAGTTTTCAACATATTAAAGTTGAAATTACTTTAATGGCATACATGAAAGAGAAAAGAACATGAATAACTCAGTCATGAAGAAACTCTCATTTTAATTAATGGATAACACACTTCTTAAAAGAATTTTAAACTCTTCTTTCACAAACCCAAAAACGTGAGATTAGGGAGGACATTACAGCTGTGAGTAGAGAGAGAGATCATTCCTCATTACCATCTTGAGCTCCTCAGTGTAAACTAATCTTGCTGTCATCTCTTTTGTGCTGTTATACATGTGTAGAGTCTGCCATCAATATTTAGTTGGAGCGTAGCATTGTGTTTAAACTAAGTTCAGTGGTGCAACATCAAAAAATGTATTGGTGTTGTAATTTAGTTCCCCTTTACGTCACAACTAGGCTACATTTTAACTTGCACACTGCTGCTGCAAGCAGGTCCAGATCTATACAGCTGGGTTTTTTAAAGGCAACAAATGTATCTTAGTCTTTAGTAAATGTTTATATTGATGCTTTTAGTCAACTCATGAACTCATAAATGACCAGCAGATGGAGCTATTGGTCAGTAAAGTGCAACATAATCAGCAAATTCATAATATTTGCTTCTTTATTTTGATTAAACTTTATAAAAACTCACTGTTATCATTATTATATTATTTTTTAAAAATCACTATATTTAAGTGTATTCGATAGTTGTGTGTGTTTATAAATTAATTTTTACTCTAGAAGCTGCAGGGTGTGTAAAGCAGTCTGACCTGTTTTAAACCAGTCTGATCTCTGTCTATCATGTTGAAAACGTATTTGTTTGTGAATAGTATGAACTTTGGTAATTGTGAACAGATTTTGTACTTCTAGAATATATATTTACTGCTTGTGGCTGCTCTGGGAAGAGCATTTACTCCTGCGAATACTGTATGGGCATCATTGCGTGAGGCCTTACTTTTCTCACTGCTTTTGTATATATCTACTCCTGTGTCTACCCCTTCCCCAACCCTCACAGTAATGTAAAATGTCAGTAATTATATAGATTATTAGTCCTTTTGTTTATTAAATTACCCATAAGTTGTATTTTATTAACGTATACCCCTTCCCCAACCCTCACAGTAATTTAAAAACGATAATTAATGCTGAGTATTATTCATAATATTAATTAAATTACCCATTAAATTGTATCAGGGCATATGCAGGTATCCTAAAGTTGAATTTACTACCTTTTTTGATCAGTGGACTTTTTTTTTTTGAAGGGGTGTGAGGAGGGTGTGCACACCACTGATCCATCACACACTTGATGGTATACTAGAAGGTATATGTGTGTGACACCGTCTTGAGACATCACACCCATCATAAATATTAGGTAATCTAATGTTTACTGTTATTTAATCTGTAACTTCTCACTGTGGACTCAAAAAATGACCAGATTAAGCCAGTTTTTAAACTTACATTCCCTTCATAGTTTTGCTATGCGGCTAGCTAAATTTTATTAACATCTATTCCTACCCCAACCCTAAACCATATCCATACCGTTTTAGCTCTGTTTTAGATTTTGACAAAAGACCAAAATAAAGAAGCTTTATTTTTATGATTTGTGTCATTGTCACTGTGTCAAATTGCACACATAGTAGGCTACCTAATATGGTAAATAAGATTATATATATATATATATATATATATATATATATATATATATATATATATATATATATATATATATATATATAATTTTTTATATTTATATTTTTTTTATTGCAAAATTGTCCGCAAATTTCTGGGAATTACCACCACAAAATCAGTCATTCACTAAAAAAAAATCATGAAAACACATACATGTACTACAACACAACAAATACAATTCACACACTATGCCAACAGTGCATATTACTACATGTAGAGAAAAATAAATGAATAAAATATAGCCAGAGGAATAAAAATAAACTAAAATGAAGACAGAAAATATCATGATGGTGGCGTTTCCTTGTCAGTTTTGAAATGCAGTGTCTCAGGCCGTACTCACACCATGTACAGTTGCCTTGAACCGGGCTGAAGCACGCTTGTCCCCCCTCCCGTCTCCCCCAACCGCCCACACTCACATTACATTCGGGCCTGGGCGCGCTTGCGTCATGGATGATGCGCTGTTCAGTAAACACTCTCACTCAGTGGAGATTTCTTTAGTTATATCGTTTCAGTGGTTTGATATGTGGTGACATGCAGTCTAATATTTCACTGAACAGATCAGCCACTGTTGACGCTCATAAACAATCATAAAGTCCTCGTGCTGCAGGAATTAGGAGGTTTGCTGAAGCTGCAGCTGTGGTGCAGTGAGGGGTTTGAGTCTTCAATAATCTACAACAGTTTGCGTTCATTAAACAGTACGAATGATTCAATAATCCATATCAAACAGTCTCTTAAAAGTCACGTCTCGCTTTCAGTTTCGGGCTCAAGTGAACCGCGTTCTGGCCCACCTCTTCCAACCGGGCCAGGGCCGGCCAAGTGAACCGTGCCGGAGCCCGATTCAGAGCACTCACACTTCTCAAACTATCTGGGAAACGGGCCTGGGCACGGTTCGGATAGCATAGTGTGAGCAAGCCCTCAGACACAATGCACTGAGTTAGTGATGTCACTGAGAGGGGTGTGGTTAGAGGTGGGGTTGGGTTTCATGACTTTCAGGAGCCTAACTCGAACTGGAGGCTGTATTAAACTTCAGTGACAAAACGATTCATTTTTATTCTCTCTTCATAGTAATTTTCTATTAAAGCAAACTCCGAATGCTCTGTGATGTCTACATTGAAAAACAAGGCATGGGAAGAAAACCAGTAGCTGTGGTGGATTCATTAGACAACGTTCTGAAGACCACCATCAGAGAAGTGAAGCAGAAATACAAGAGTAAATATCCAAACACACTAGGTAGGAGAAATAGATCTTCATCTAGTGATGAAACAAACATCTCTGCTGATTAAAACTACAGAATATTCTCAACATAAACAAGACTTAATTAATTTTGTGAATCTCTGTCAAAATTCATTTTGTGTTGCTCATAATATGCTAATAGTCTTTATCTCTGTTGTCAGACCCAGATAAAGTAAAGGTGATGTTTGGAAAACATGAGCTGCAGGATAGTAAAACACTTGCTTTTTATAAAATTGGACTTTATTATTATTATTATTATTGTTATTTCTTTAAACTCTGTTATGTTAAAATATTTTTGTTAAAAATCATTAATTCTAAGGAAATGTATTTATACCATGAAGCAGCAGCAAAGTCTGTTGATTGGCTAACGCCAGCCAATGAGATTAGACGTTTCTGTACGTCAGCACACAGGCATCGAGCGATCCGAGGGTGAGTGTGTGTCTTTAATAATCATCTGTATGTTCAATACTGCTGGATAAGCTGTGTTAGCTGGTTCTGTTGTGTTTATAAGTAAAGTAACGCTTATATTTGAGAATTCACGATGGAAGAGCTGAAGAGAAAAGTGTTTTGTTTCTTGTAACCCATTATATCCCATAAATGCTAAGACAAACAGAGAAAATAAAACATGGCAGTTTTCATATGGAATTGTGTGTGTGTGTGTGTGTGTGTGTGTGTGTGTGTGTGTGTGTTTGACAGTTGTTAAACTGAAGCTGTCATCTATAATTAAATAGACAAGTTTCAGCATCTGGAGGATTCACAAACACACACACACACACACACACACACACACACACACACACACACACACACACACAGGAAACATTCTGCATTTTTACATTTTTAAAATACCTCATTCTGTCTGATTTATGGAAAATGTCCCCATAAGGTCAACATTGACTGGTGTTGCTATACTTTTGGGGAAATTTGGTGCCTACAATGTAAAGAATACAAGGCACACACACATACTCAGTGTCGCACTGTCGCCTCACAGCAAGAAGGTCTCTGGTTTGAGTCCCGGCTGGGTCAGTTGGTGTTTCTGTGTGGAGTTTGCATGTTCTCCCCGTGTTGGTGTGGGTTTCCTCCGGGTGCTCCGGTTTCCCCCACAGTCCAAACACATGCGCTATTGAGCTTATTCTTCAATGCTGAAGTGCGCCCGTTTTTGCGATTGTTTTAGAACTTCCGATTCAGTTGCCTATGGGAGAAATGACTAGGAATAATAAACGGCTGAAAACGGTCAAACTACTCGCACTACAAACTAGTGTTTGCATGATTATACAGAGAATATAGAATAATATAATAAGAAAATATCAGTTTGCAACATCAAGCAGCAGAACGAGCTGTTTTTAACATATAAAAATGAATGGAAGTGAATGAGACCGGAAGTCTGGAGCCAAAATAATTCAAATGGCTGCGCCCGCTCGTCCGCAAAGAATAAGGTGAATAGGGGAACTGATCAACTAAACTGGCCGTAGTGTATCAGTGTGTGTGTGTGTGTGTGTGTGTGTGTGTGTGTGTGTGTGTGTGTGTGTGTGAATGAGTGTGTATGGGTGTTTCCTAGTACTGGGTTGCAGCTGGAAGGGCATCCGCTGTGTAAAACATATGCTGGAATAGTTGGCGGTTCATTCCGCTGTGGCGACCCCTAATGAATAAAGGGACTAAGCTGTAGGAGAATGAATGAATGAATGTGCACTGTTCTGCTGGTGATTGAGTCTGAATGTCTCCTGTAATGATCAGTTCTCTCCTGTAGTTCATTACTCCTCAGGTCAGGAGCAGAAGTAATAATAATAATAATAATAATAATAATAATTCCTTACATTTATATAGCGCTTTTCTGGGCACCCAAAGTGCTTTACACACATTGGGGGGAATCTCCTCATGCAGCACCAGTGTGCAGCAACCACCTGGATGACGCGATGACAGCCATTGTGTGCACACCACACACCAGCTGATTGGTGGAGAGGAGACAGAGAAGCCAATTATAATATGGGGAGGGTTAGGAGCCCATGATGGACAGAGGCCAGTGGGCAGATTTAGTCAGGATGGCGGGTTAAACCCCTACTTTTTTTTGAAGGACATCCTGGGATTTTTAATGAGCACAGAGAGTCAGGAGCTCAGTTTAACATCTCACCTGAAAGACACCACTCACTGACAGTATAGAGTCCCCGTCACTATACTGGAGCATCAAGACACACACTGACAGTAGGTTGGGCGCCCCCTGCTGCCCTCACTAACACCACTTCTGGCAGCAACAACACCACTTCTGGCAGCAACCTAGCTTTCCCATGTGGTCTCCCATCCAGGTACTGACCGGGCTCAGCCCTGCTTAGCTTTAGTGGGCGACCATGTGAAAGTTGCAGAGAGCTAGCTGCCAGTGTTCCTCCATCTACTGTAGTTTTACTTGATCTGCTGTTATTGTGCTTCAGTTTTTATCTTCATGCCGTGTGTCATTATCTCTCTTTACGATCTCAGATCCATAAACTCCAGCTCCGTCAGCAAACTTCACTCATTAGGAGACATTCAGAGTCATCATTTATTGATGATCTTATGAGTGTGTGTGTGTGTGTGTGTGTGTGTGACACTCTGGAGATTAGCATGCTAGCATCTGCTCTAGAATATACTACACAACTGGAGGATTTAGAGAAAGAAATGCACAAAAACAGCACAAAACACATTTACACACATGTTCTCATCAGGAAATACACAGAATACACATATTTGTTTAGTTTGCATCCTTTTAGCAGGTCAAATCTAATAATTCATTGGTTGATGAGCTTTAATATCAGTTAATTTGCCTAAATATCTTATACAACTGTAAATTAAATCTTTATCTGAGAAATATTTCTTCATAAATGTTTAAATGCTTTGCTAAAATGTGTAAATTTCTGCTTAAAGCAGTTTGATTTCAAACAAACCTTTAAAAGCAACTTAAATATGAGTTTTAGTAGAATGTTTAGGTCACTTAAAAATGAAGTTAAAAATATATATACATGCAACTTTAGTGTACAATTATGACACATTTTAATGGCTAATATTTGTGTTTATGTGCTTTGAATTTTAGATGTTTTAATTATGGAAACAAATAAAAAAGATATAAAACTGTGCATCAGTAAAATCACCTTGACCAAAGGTTAATGATGGTTTATATAGCTGCTATCTGGTCAAAACTGCTGATGAGTAAGTTAATGAGCTGAGCTGTGTGTTAGTTTGTTGCTGCTTTAGAAAGAAAAAGTCACAGAAAATAATAAATGACTGTAATAAATGTAAATCTGTTGTTGGGATATGAAATTCTGACCCTTATAATGTTTAAATGCTTAGAAATATTTATTTATTGAATGAAAAAATGTCATGTTAAATAAATATATAAATAAATGTGTAAATAAAACTAATTTCTGTTATATATAAACTCTAAACACAGAACTTTTTGCTCATAACTTTAAGAAAACCTTGACCTAATGTTATAATAATGTTCCCTGTTAGTTACCTGTTGTGTTTCGGGTTAAAATAATGATTATTTGTTTATTGATGAGCCTAAAAATTTGTAAGTTTGATGTAATATTAATAATATTTCAAGATAACTATTAAATGTTTTATATTTTACATTTCTTACATAAATTTGAGGACACGGGGGTTCAGTGGTGTCGCACTGTGGCCTCACAGCACTCAGGTCTCTGGTTTGAGTCTCAGCTGGGTCAGTTGGTGTTTCTGTGTGGAGTTTGCATGTTCTCCCCGTGTTGGTGTGGGTTTCCTCCGGGTGCTCCGGTTTCCCCCACAGTCCAAACACATGTGCTATAGGGGAACTGATCAACTAAACTGGCTGTAGTGTATGAGTGTGTGTGTGTGTGTGTGTGAATGAGTGTGTATGGGTGTTTCCCAGTACTGGGTTGCGGCTGGAACATATGCTGGATAAGTTGGCGGTTCATTCCGCTGTGGCAACCCCTGATTAATAAAGGGACTAAGGCAAAAAGAAAATTATTGAATTAATGAAATTGACCGTAGTGTATGTGTAAAAGAGTGTGTATGGGTGTTTCCCAGTGTTGAATTGTGGCTGGAAGGGCATTCGCTGTGTAAAACATATGCTGAGTAAATTGGCGGTTCATTCCGCTGTGGTGACCCCTGATTAATAAAGGGTCTAAGCCGAAGGAAAATGAATAAATGATAAATAAATGTATAAATAAAACAGTTTTCTTTTAGAACTTCGAAATAAACTCTAAACACCGAGAATATTGGCACATAACTTTAAGAAAACCTTGACAGAACGTTCTGATAACGTTCCCTTTTAGTTACCTGTTGTATTTCGGGTTAAAAATGATGATTTGTTCATCGATGAGCCTAATAATCAGCTCGTTTGGTGTAATATTAATAAGTATATTTAGCATTTATGAATATAAGCAGATCCCTCTTGTATGACTAATATTGCTCAGTGTATGATCATGAAGTGTGTGTTCTGCTCTCTGCTATGAAGCTGTTATTTAAGAGTTAGTAATTAGACTGAAGTCTCAGTGTAAAGCGCTCTCTATCAGATTAATTACGGCCATTAAAGGGCTGATTTCACACTGAGTTTATAGTGTTTTTCTCCTGTGTTTGACTGGATCCACAGAGACGAGGCTTTATGAAGCACATCTCGCTCTCAGACGTTTATGAGGACGCAGACGCAGTTTATTTTAGTGCTGGACTGAGGTTATGCAGCTCATATGATGATTCCTGTTCACTCCGCATCATTATAAAGGCTTATTCTACAGCTTATACACACAAACATATCTCTGAGTGTTACGAGCACATCTTCTTACAGACACACTAATCAGAGGTCTGTAATAATGTCTTGAGAACATGAGAACACATTAAAAACATTACTTGCTGATATACCTCTAGCGTATATTAAATGTTAAACTAACATTTTCTTCACGTTTTAAAAATGCTACAAAACAATATATCATAACATTTGCATGAAATCTTGTAAAACATAGACACTGGTGTAAATGACTTTACTTTTGCACAAGTATTACTGCAGTATGTGTGTTCAAGAGCTCTAATATAGCCAGAATAATCCTCCAGCATTCAGTAAACTGTAAATATGTAAGTTCCTATTTGGATTTCACAGATATAAAACTTTATGTTTGATCATTTTCAACATTTTTTCACATATATTACTAATCATTTTTATTAGGGCTGTCAAAATTAGCGTGGTAACACATACGATTAATTTGAAATATTTAACGCGTTAAAGGGCAACCCAGTGGCGCAGTAGGTAGTGCTGTTGCCTCACAGCAAGAACGTCGCTGGGTCGCAGGTTCGAACCTCGGCTGGGCTGGGTCAGTTGGCGTTTCTGTGTGGAGTTTGCATGTTCTCCCTGGGTTCGCGTGGGTTTCCTCCGGGTGCTCCGGTTTCCCCCACAGTCCAAAGACATGCAGTACAGGTGAATTGGGTAAGCTAAATTGTCTGTAGTGTATGAGTGTGAATGTGTGTGTGGAAGTTCCCAGAGATGGGTTGCGGCTGGAAGGGCATCCGCTGCGTAAAATCGTGCTGGATAAGTTGGCGGTTCATTCCGCTGTGGCGACCCCGCAAGGGACAAAGCCGACAAGAAAATGAATGAATGAATGAATAACGCGTTAAAAAAATTAACACAATTAATGCAGTTGCAGTTTTTTTATTTCCTGTAGTGGCCGACCTGTGTTTAAGGTGCAAAGAAATATAAGAGCAAGGAAGCGCTTTTAGAAGGATAGTTTCAGTATAAAACAGTTAATGCCGCATCACCAGGCTCTCCAGCGCTTCCTCCAGAGTTTCATGCAATTTCAGGTGTTTTATTTTTAATCTTTAGACTTTATCTGCAGTTCAGCAGTTCACTTTCATTCAGCAACATGTTGTTCATGCCTCTTGACAATTATTGGATGAAAATATGAAGGACTGCTGGAAGAGTGCTGTTTTAATGGAGTTTCATACCGCATGGCAAATGGAAAGAAAGACCTCCACATTACAGGACTCGGGTGGTCTTTTAAGGTAATCAAAAATCGCTGTTTACATGGTCGACTCTTAATCAGAGTATTATCTTAATCATAAAATCAGAGTAATGGTGTCCATGGAAATGAACTCAGTGAAAGTGCCTGATGATGACACACAGCCCATTCCTCTGCCTATAAGTTGATTCCATGCGCCCTCAAATGTGTCATTAAGTTTGACGTGTTTCCCCCCTACACACAACTTTTGTAAAGCGTCTGCTTCTCGTTGCTCTGTCAGAATCCTTGCTTGTGAAATACAGCCATACGCTAGAACGCTTAGTTTAAGCAAATTTGATGAGCGTGATCGTGCGTGTTGATGAATTGCTGAGGAAGTTGAGGAGTCACTTACCAGGTGGGCTGTACTGTGCACATTGTATGTGTGTGTGTGTGTGTGTATGTGTGCGTGTGTGCGTTTCCTAGCAACAAGAGCAAACCCCTAACATCGCTGACGGTGTCTAAAGTCTCTTTAAGGCATTCTATGTGTATCCTATAGTCTGTGCGGTGTCCGTATCCCTCTAAGCTGTTTAGAATGAAATGTTTAGAGATGGTGTGACCAAAGTCCCTGTAGGAAGTCTAGAGTCTTTGGTACGTGCCTTTGATGTACCCCTTGGCCACATTGTCCCCTGATAATGTCAACAGACTGGACTGTCTGGCTAAATGTTAAGGAGGACTAAGCGAAAATGTTTCTACTTTATAATTAATGTTCTCAACTCACAATACAACTCTACAATGAGTACAATTGTCTGTATTCAATACTTCATTATTATAATTTTCCATTTTCCCTATCTGCCTGTATTTTGGATTATTTTTGTTGTCCACTTAGAATCCAGCATGGAAATCATTTGTGTTTGTTATTGGCATTGATTATTTTAAAATTCAAATGGCGCTTACATGCCTGTGTTTTTATGTCTCTAATAAATACGGCTTTTCCTGATTAATCATGATAAATTACAAAAAAAGTGTGATTAATTAGTTAATTTCTTTAATCATTTGACAGCCCTAATTTTTATATGTTGCTCAAAAATGGGACATTAAAGGACATTAAAGAGTAAAAGTACCCATGCAATATGACAAAAAAACAGCAATTAAAAATGCAAAAAAATAAAACATGTATTGTATATTGATTAAATCATGAAATGAAATACAAACAGTGTTTTGTACATCGATTTCACCTATGCCCTTACACATAAACACACACATGAATTAGAGGTAAAGTAGAGTCAATTAGATTATTAATTAAATTATTTAAGATTAATTAAATTAGATTAGAGTCAGGAAATTGGCCAAATATTAATTCAATTCAATTCATCTTTATTTGTATAGCGCTTATACAATGTAGATTGTGTCAAAGCAGCTTCACATGGAAGATTATAGTGAATGTAAACAGTGTCAGTTCAGTTCAGTTTAGCTCAGTTCAGTGTGGGTTAATAATCACTACTGAGAGTCCAAACACTGAAGAGCAAATCCATCGATGCGCAGCTCTACAGATCCCGAACCATGCAAGCCAGTGGCCACAGCGGCGAGTAAAAAACTTCACCAATTGGCGAAAGTGAAGATTTAAAAAACCTCGAGAGAAACCAGGCTCAGTTGGGCACGACCATTTCTCCTGTGGCCAAACGTCTTGTGCAGAGCTGCAGTCTAGGCGCATGAAGCTGGACCTCAGCGAAGACTCGTCTGTCCTTGGAGCATCACAGGAGTCAGTCTCAGGCTCTCACTCCACGATGACCACCACAGCAGCTGCTCAGGATACGGCCTGGTCCAGAAAACCTTAGGATCATCTCGTCACTGGTCTTGGATTGCATCAGTGGCACTGCATAGTCTGAGGGCCTCGGGATGAGTACCCCCAGGTGGAAATACAGAATAAGGAGAATAATTAGCGTAGCTGCTGTTCATAGTGTATATAAACAAGAAGCAAAATCCTGTGTGGGGCACATCATGCGTCATACCGCTATGTGCTGCACTGAGTGTACGCTTTGCTAAAAAGATAGGTCTTTAATCTAGTTTTGAAGAGCGAGAGTGTGTCTGAGCCTCGGACATTATCAGGAAGGCTATTCCAGAGTTTAGGGGCCATAAATGAGAAGGCTCGACCTCCTTTACTCGACTTTGATATTCTAGGTACTACTAGAAGCCCTGAGTTTTGAGATCTTAAAGAGCGGGTTGGGTTGTAGCGAGACAGGAGGTTGGTTAGATAAAGAGGAGCTAGATTATTTAAAGCTTTATAGGTAAGGAGTAATATTTTAAATTCAATACGAAACTTAACAGGCAGCCAGTGTAAGGAGGATAAAATTGGGGTGATATGATCATATTTTCTAGATCTGGTAAGAACTCTGGCAGCTGCATTTTGCACTAGCTGAAGTTTGTTAATAGAGGATGCTGGGCAGCCAGCAAACAGAGCATTACAGTAGTCCAGCCTAGAAGTCATGAAAGCATGAACTAGCTTTTCTGCATCTGATATGGATAGCATACTTCGCAATTTAGCGATATTTCTCAGATGAAAGAAAGCAGTTTTTGTGACATGGGATATATGATTTTCGAATGTTAAATTGCTGTCTAATATCACACCTAGATCTTTTATAGTAGAGCTAACGCTAACTTTGTATCCCTCTAATTGCAGGTCGAGTTGTGAGATCTGCTGTGTACAGGATTTAGGCCCGATAAGTAATAATTCTGTTTTGTCAGAGTTTAAGAGAATAAAATTGTTGGTCATCCAGTCTTTAACATCTTTAATACACTATATTATATATTATATAGTAATAATATATTACATATATTAGATATAGATTAGAACCATATTAATACATAAATTCAGTTTTTGTCATATTACAATTAATAATGCTAAAAAACCTAAATATTATTGATTGATTGAATAATTAAATGACATTCAAAGTGTTTTGATGTGATTTCACCTGTGCCGTATATAAACACAGACATGTGTTACTGCAGTAATGTGTGTTTATGAGCTCTGATGTATCCAGAATAATCCTCCAGTGTTCAGTAAAGTGCAGAATAACACACAGACGCTGCTCTTCATCCTCATCAAGGTGAAGAAGAGCATCAAATCCATCACACAGATCAGATCATAAAAGCAGAGCAGCAGAGATTGATCTGCTCCATCACAAATATACAGGAGAATGAAGTGTGTGTGTGTGTGTGATTGTGTGTGTGTGATTGTGTGTGTGTGTGTGTGTGTGTGTGTGTGTGTGTGTGTGTGTGTGTGTGTGTGTGTGTGTGTGTGTGTGTGTCGTAGAGCATCAGGGTCAGGCTTTATGAAGAACGCATCACACACACAACATTCATCAACACAGCGTTCAGATGACGTCCAGAAAGAAACACACACTGACTGATCCACAAGACACATGTGTGTGTGTGGGCCTGCAACTTAAATGTTTTAGATTTAAAATGCATTTACAGATATCAATGACTGGAATATCTCACCTAATGTAGATTAATCTATTATTGTGATTTGCATAGATAAATAATGGACGTCTTAAAGTTATAGACGTATAGTAGAAGCCGATATAGCGACCGCTATCAAACATTCTTCAATAGAAATGTCTTTGTGTGTGTGTGTTCAGTGGACAAAATGCTTTAACCAAGTCTGGAGTGAGTAAAGAGTGAGTAAACAATAACAGAACTGTCATTTCTGGATAAATCAGCCATTAAAAACAACTAAAAGGTTTTGTTAGTGTTGATCTGCACAACAGATTTTGAGCTTTCACAACTTTTTGACATTAAAAATCAGCATTCAACTACAACACTGGTGAAAATGTTCAAATAAACGTCTCTGAACGTCACAAAATACTGCTTTACATTTTAAACAAGTAACTAAAATTCAATTATTCATTTTCCCTCAGATTAGTCCCTTTATTAATCAGGGGTTGCCACAGCGGAATGAACCACCAACTATTCCAGCATATGTTTTACACAGCGGATGCCCTTCCAGCTGCAACCCAGTATTGGGAAACACCCATACACACTCATTCTCTCTCACACACTCATACATTACGGCCAGTTTAGTTGATCAATTCCCCTGTACCACATGTGTTTGGACTGTGGGGGAAACCGGAGCACCCGGAGGAAACCCACACCAACACGGGGAGAACATGCAAACTCCACACAGAAACACACACTGACCCAGCCGAGACTCGAACCAGAGACCTTCTAGCTGTGAGGCCACAGTGCTAACCACTGAGCCAGCGTGTTGCCCGTAACTCAAGTATTACTACTTCATTTTTTAAGTAATGTGTTGCTTTATTGGTTACTTAGAAAAGTCATAATTGCATAATGTTATTTGTAAAGCCCTGTGAATGTGTGTGTGTGTTGTTGCTGAAGATGTGGAGTGTGTGATGTGTTCTGCAGGTTTTCTTCTGTCTGTGGGGAAATAATTTCTGCTGGAGCTGATAAATGTCATCTTCAGATGTGCTGTAATGCTGGAGGAAGAGAAGAGCAGGAGGAGTCGGCCTTTACAGCTTCACAGAGTCCTGAAGATCACAACGGTCACCTGTGTGTGTGTCTTAGTGCGTGTGTGTGTGTGTGTGTGTGTGTGTGTGTGTGTGTGTGTGTGTGTGTGTGTCTCATATTAGTTTACAATCTGACCTTTGACCTTGCTGTGACTAAATAAAGCACAGTGCAGTACAGTAGTCATGCAGAAGAGTCTTTTTATCAGACATCCTCAATCATGACTCTTTAAGACACCTGCAGGAGAATTAAAGGAAAAGAGAATTAAAATAAAAGATTTAAAAGGTTTTTTATATTTATTTATGTATTATAAGTGAATTTTTATATATATTAAAATGACAGAACAGAATTCAAATGCTAAATATGCAACAAAACAATGTAAATGTGGCAAAAGTGCAATGATGTATATATATTTGTTTTTGTTTTTTTTACTTAAATATTCATTCATTCATTTTCTTTTCGGCTTAGTCCCTTTATTCATCAGGGGTCGCCACAGCGGAATGAACCGCCAACTATTCCAGCATATGTTTTACACAGCGGATGCCCTTCCAGCTGCAACCCAGCACTGGAAACATTCACACACACTACAGACAATTTAGCCTACTCAATTCCCCTATAGTGCATGTGTTTGGACTGTGGGGGAAACCGGAGCACCCGGAGGAAACCCACGCCAACACAGGGAGAACATGCAAACTCCACACAGAAACACCAACTGACCCAGCCGGGACTCAAACCAGTGACCTTCTTGCTGTGAGGGGACAGCACTACCTACTGTGCCACTGCGTCGCCTACTTAAATATTGCATATTAAATTATCCAGTAGGGCATAATGAAAACAGTCAAACATTTTTGCATTTTTTTATTTTTATGTGACACAGTTTTGTATATTTTACATTATAAATGAATTTGATTATTTAAGAATTGCTGTTGATTTGTATTAATAATAAAAGCCATGTTGCATGCATTTAGAAATGTTGAGTTACTGTTACTTACTGAACATTAAGCTAAACAGTATATGAAGTGAATGTTTAAAGAGTTGGACTAAATAAATTATTCAGATTGAGAGTTGCTATCACTTACTGAAAACAAAACAAAAACGTATATTGTCATATGAAGGGAATGTTTAGAGAATTAGCATCAATAAATAACTCATTTATATAATATTTTGTAACATGTTTCAAAAACTTTAAATATAATCTATCATCTAACTGATAACACTTCTCATTTTATTGGAAATTAACCGAAAGATCAAGTCATTACATTAAATAAAAACTGTTTGAACAAATAAAAACTATCAAATCTATATAAAAGCACTATAGAATCTATAAAAGCATATCAAAAACTTTAATAAAGTCTATAAAAGCGTACACTGATGTGTAAGGACTGATTTTTGTGTCGTCTGGTCTTCTCTGAGAGGATCTGTGTGTGTTTGTTTTGCTGCAGAGGAAACTTGAGCAGGAGATATGAGTGTGATAAAACCACCTCTGAAATTTATTGCAGAGGTTTCCATGGCGATCAGAGAGCAGCGATGATGATGATGATGATGATGATGATGATGATGATGATGATCATGAGTTATGAATATATTCACTGTGGTTTTCTGTGGACAGACTGTAAACATATATAAAGTATTCACAGATTTATCCTGATGTCTGCTAGCACTGGAGATTTAGCTCAGCACTGAGATTCTGTGATTTAATCTTATTATTATAATATTCAATAAAACAATGCAATAATTACTATAACAGCCTGGTTTACAGCACAGAGTTCCTTATTACTAATTTCCTTCAGGACTGCAGATAGAGATTCAAAAGCACAAGTGATCAATGAGTGGACAGAAATGACTGAGTTTTACCATCTCTACTGGTTTCTGTTTCAGAATGAGCTGGAGAAGGTAAAGTTTACAGGGACTCTTATTGTATATTTTTCAGTTTCCTCCATAACAGGAAGTGCCGGGGACTTTTAATGTAGCACCTGAGAGCACCCCCTTTTTTTTTGAGAACATCCTTGTTGAGTCTGAAACAAACATTTACACCTTTAAGCTCTGCAGGTAAATCTGATGTGGTGTGTTTACAGTCGTTTCTGTGGATTAAAGTCTTAATGGATTCAGATGCAGGAGTTGAGGATGAACACAGACAGCACAGGTGAGAGAAATGCTGGATTTATTCTGTTTTATTGACAATCTGCAGGAAATATTCTGATTTTGTGGACTTTGTGAGATGAGATGACTTGTTTATCACAGTGGCATTTATGTGATGTGCTTTGAGTTGAAGTTCTGAACTGGAATGTATTTAATAATCTGCTTATTTTATAATCAAATGTGTTTGTTGTTTTGTTTGTTTGTTTGGTATTCAGTTTTATGTGGATGAAAATGTTTTGTGTTTGCATTTTATTGCCGTTGACTTATAATCAATGTTAATCTTAATGAATGTGTTTTTGTTGGTGTAGTTGTGAACATTTAGAATTAGACTTTCATTTTATTTTAGCTGAATTTGATGATTTACTTTGTTTTTTCCGTCATTTTGTTTTAGTTTTGGTTTTAGTGCATGTTTAGTTTCAACTTTAGTAACTTTAGTTTTAATGCGTCAACTTTAAATAAAAAAGATCAATGTGAACGGCAGCAAATTAGATTTTGCAGGATCAGTTGTAGTTTATTGTAGTGGCATTTATTAAATATTTTATTTTGTTAAAATATTATTGTTATTATATAATATTATTATAAATATATTAAATAAAATGTGTGATTATTAAAAACATTTTATTTGATGTTTAATATTTTTATTCATTACTGTTTCTTTTTTTATATATATTGTGCTTTTAATTTTATTTAATGCATTTATTTCATTTAAAGAATGCTTTTGCATAGTGAAGTTTTCTGTTTTGATTTCACTTTCAGAAAGTTTAGTAGTTGTTTGTGTTTTCTTGCCATTTTCTTTAGTTTATTATACTGTGTGTGTGTCTATTGTTTAGTGAACTAGCTTATATTTGACTTTAGTTGAAATGCTTCATCTTGCCGTGTCAGACAGCTGGAATAAGACAGATATATTTCTATATTAGTCTCTATTTCAGTGTGAAGTGCTGCAGATGTTAGTCAGTGTTGTACAGTAGTGTTGCTCTGGACTGATTGTGTTCATGTGCAGCAGTAAATGCACTGAATGATCATCATCATAATTAGATGTTTTCCTCATTATGTTCTCGTGTGTGTGTGTGTGTGTGTGTGTGTGTGTGTGTGTGTGTGTGTGTGTGTGTGTGTGTGTGTGGTTTATTGTGTGATTGATTGACAGATGAGATCTTGATTGAGCTTAAGGAAATGAGCAGATCTGCCGTTAATGAAGTTAATCAGAGGACGAGTGGATTAGAACACCTCCACACTCACTAATGAGTTGTCAACAGATGAGTCTCTCAGTGACACCACACTCCAAAAAATGCTGGGTTATTTAAACCCAAATTGGGTAAAATATGGACTACCCCAAACACTGGGTAAAATATGATCCTATTCATTTATTAAAAAAAATTATCCCAGCGGCGGTTAATGCTTATTACACTCAGAATTGGGTTGAAAACCTCCGGCATTTTTTTAAGTGCAGCTGATTCTGGATTCTGCTGTCTATTCTACTCTATTCAACTCGAAATGATGTCTACAAAACCATTGCAAACAATGTTTTGTGCTGAATTTAAACAAACAAATTCAATTTAATAAAATTCAACTTCATTTGTTTGTTTAAATTCAGCTCAAATAAATTGTTTACAACCACTTAACATAAAGAAATCGAGTAAATTCAAGGAATCATCTTTGAATCATTTATTTCTGTGTACTTTATATTTAAACTTTTCCCACTCTGTTCTGATCTACTATAGACTGCATTCATAAAACATTACGCTATTATAACTATACATATACTCCATTAAACTCAATTATATTTTCATGTATTGTATTTCTGGCGTCATGGTGGTGCAGTGGGTAGCACGATCACCTCACAGCAAGAAGGTCTCTGGTTTGAGTCTCGGCTGGGTCAGTGTGTGTTTCTGTGTGGAGTTTGCATGTTCTCCCCGTGTTGGTGTGGGTTTCCTCCGGGTGCTCCGGTTTCCCCCACAGTCCAAACACATGCGCTATAGGGGAATTGGGTAAGCTAAACTGGCCGTAGTGTAAGTGTGTATGGATGTTTCCCAATGATGGGTTGCAGCTGGAAGGGCATCCGCTGTGTAAAACATATGCTGGATAAGTTGGCGGTTCATTCCACTGTGGTGACCCCTGATTAATAAAGGGACTAAACTGAAAAGAAAATGAATGAACTGTATTTCTATTTATGCTACTGTGAAATACTTTATTCTTACCATTAATCAAATGTAACTCTATTCAGTTCTATACTGCACACTGTCCATCTTGTTTACACTACAAAAATCCAAGAAAAGCCATTCTGCTAGATTCTACTATTAACTTTAATATGATTCTATTATTACGCCTTTTATAGTCCATTCTACACTTTAAGACTCTAATGAACTCACATGTCTACATTAGGCAGTTTACTCTACTGTACTCTATATTATACAGTAATATTCTATACTTTTTCACACAATTCTACTCTATTCTTTAATATTCCATGTGTATGTGTGTGTGTGTGTGTGTGCTCTGCTTGTTTACAGATGTTTTCTGTCTCTGCTAGAGTGATAATTCAGCATTTGCTCATTGATTTACTGTTATCTGTGATTAAAGTGACGTCTACTGATTGACCAGGCATTGACTTCACTGTTATCAGCTCTTATCAGACACGCAGAGTCAATCCTGAGGCCTGATGTAGATATACTGCCAGATGAGTCCATGATAACACATCTGTCTAATTCATTTAGAACTCATCAACACTGCAAAACATCCTCAGTAGTTCTGTTCTCCACAACAAACATCCAAACACAGATTTACTGGAGAGAAAAAGAGCTGAAAATGAAGATTGTTTTCTTTATGCAGTACACCTCTACTGCAGAAAATGCTTTTCTTACTCTGAGTTTGTGTCTTGTTTCTAATACAAATATCTAAAACCTCTTAAATCAGTCAGCATTTTCTAGATAAGCACATAATATAGTGTTGTTTTCAGCAATAATGAGTCAAAATAAAGAGAGTTTTACCTTAAAACAAGCAAAATAATAGTTTTTCAGTCACTCCATAGTGGACATTTGCCTGGTGAAGTTCATGCGTGATGTTAAAAACACACATCTACACAATGAGTCAAATTCACCAAACCTCCTGAGCGAAGTGGTTTTTAGATTTATTACACTTAATACAGTTTAATGCTTTTTCATTTTAAAAGATGTTCGTGTGCTGCTGTGCATCCCTGTGTGCATAATAAGCAATCTCTATATATAAACACACTTATTAAAACAAGCTGCACCACTGACTTTACAGCAGCTTTTAGTTGGTCAATTATAGCTATTTAAGTTCCTCAAAATATTAAAATGAGCTCAAATGCATTTAGTTTTTCCTTTAAGACAACCTAAATAAAATTTGTTTTTCCTTTTCACATTATTTCTCTTCCTCTATTTGCCTGTTTTAAGGCAAAACTCACTTAATTTTGACTCATTATTTCAGAAAACAACACAATATTTTGTATTTGTCTAGAAAATGCTTCTTATTTTAATAGTTTTTAGTTATTTTGGCTTGAAACAAGTCTAAAACTCAAAGTTTAACTCATTTTCTGCACTGTGCAGATGTTTGCACTAGATTAACCATAGATTCTCTTAGTTTTAATGCATTTTTCATAAAGCCAGTCTTCATATCTTCAGTCATTCTGCTACTCTAGTAAATGCATCCTGTGATTTATGGATATTTACATATATATTTAGCAAAACAAGACAGAAACACAGTGTTTGTGCATGTATAAATTGATGGTTCTGTTTTCTAAGCTTCACTGTTGTGATTGCCTATAAATGATGTGTTTTCCTTCTATCATTGTAGCGTGCAGTCGTGCATGAACACAGTCAACATCACAGCAGATTCGGCACTGTTTTGCATAAATACAGCAAATGCTGAAGTGAGAAGAAATCTCTTTCTATGCATTTAGAGATTTGACTTCATGCCGAATGGAAATATTATTTAAAGCCACAGTAATCATATGGATTCCTATATTTCAATGTGCAATGCATGAGTTCAGTTCAGATTCAGCCTTACATAAATGTGTGTGTGTGTGATCTTCTGAAAGTGTGGATAATTCACCTGAATAATTGTAAAAATGAAATATGGCACACACACAGAGGGATTATCAGAGCTTTATCTGCATTAAACACTCCTGCGTTTACCTAAAGAGCTTCCTCTGCTGTTTTAGATCTGCTCCTGAAGCTGATCTCATCACTCTGCATCTGCAGATTTCACACTTCATCAAGCGTCACAGCATCATTTACTCAAGAACTATATTAAAAATAGATTATCATCAGATGAAAATTGTTATACGCTGCTGGATTGTTGTAAAAGATGTGCATTTATTGTTTTTAAATGAGATTCTGTGATCGTTTCCTAGATGTTGCTTTAGTTTCTAATATTATTTGACCTTTTTATTATGTTCTGAATGATATAAACTGAGCGTTACCACAGTATATAATGTAGTATTGAGTTTATGCTACAGGTAATGCTTTTATTTGTCAATCCAGTATCAGAATGTTGCATGAACAGGGAGTGACATCCATTTATTTATTTTTTTATTTATTTATTTATTTATTTATTCTCATGGGTCATTGTGTGTTCGCTTTAACCAGAGGGCTTATTTAATTTTACTGTTATTATTATTATTATTATTATTTGTTTAGTTTATTTATTAAAACTTTAAACAATTGCTTTAATTGTTAGTGAATTTTAATTTATTTTTTGTTTATACATTACTTTTAATTTAGTTTTTGTTTATTTATTTCTCAATTCATTTTTTATTTTGAAATATATGAATAGAATTATAGTCAATTATCCAATAAAATATTGTGTATTTTTGCAAATTTATTAGTTTTTTTTTAAATAAATAAATGAATTAATAAAAATGAATAAATAAATGAATAAACGAATAAGTTATACATGAACAAATGAATTAATAAATAAATAAATAAATGATTAAAATACATAAGTAAATGTATAAATTAATGAATAAATAAAAAATAATTAATTAATTAATAAATAAACCAATAAATAAATACATAAATAAATGTATAAATAAATAAATTAATTAATTAATAAATAGATAAACAAATAAATCAATACATGAAATAAATAAATTAATAAATATAAATACATGAGCAAATAAATGAATAACTACATAAATAAATAATTAAACAAATATATAAATAAATGCATGAATAAATTAATAAATGAATAAATAAATACACGAATAAATGAATAAATAAATGAATAAATAAATAATTACATAAATTAATTAATTAATAAATGAATAAATAAATAAATACACAAATAAATGAATAAATTAATTAATGAATAAATTAATTAATTAATTATTAAATAAACAAATAAATAAATACATAAATGTATAAATTATTAAATAAATACATGAAATGAATAAATTAATGAATAAATATAAATACACGAGTAAATGAATAAATAACTCCATAAATAAATAAATAAATAAATAAATAAATAAATAAATAAATAAATAAATAAATAAATAAGTGATATTTAGTGGCAAATTGCATGAAAATAAAAGTAACTTCAGAAAGACGGCAGCACAATAATGTATTTTAACACAAAGACCCTTCAGCTAGTTAAATCAGTTGATTTTTGTTTAATTTTTTTCTCTTTGCAAGTATTTATATAATTAATATTATTTATTTTTGACAAACACAGTCATTCTGTATATTTGCAGACAGCATGGATTACCATCTGCATGTGTGTGAACAGAGCCAGAGTGCTGCAGTCTCACTGAATAAACTCTTCAGTGTTCAGTTCATTCATAACGTGTGTCAGTGTTTTCCTTCCAGGCTGTAACTATAGAGCGATCCATCAGTCAGGGGTTAATAGGAACGCTAGTGGACATGTCTATTAACCAGGCCGGCCTTCATCTGACTGCACTATTAGCTGTGAA